>JADNRY010000207.1:0-107040 GCA_015501585.1 Rhodocollybia butyracea
AGGCTGCTGAAGTCGACAATCGTGTCGATAACTATCTTGAATATTTCTCCAATTCGAATCATGGGACTCAAGTCATCTTCTCAGACGTAATGGATAACTTCAACATCAACTGGAAGACAAAGACAACAACTTTGTATTGGCACCATCGATGGAGCTTGTCCAATTAGCAAGCGATAATCTTCCTTCTGTATGTTTTAATGGATGTTTCCCTTGGAGATGAGAAACTGACCTACTTGCACCCATCTATGCCTCTAGAGTTCTACCAGTTCTTGCTCATCTTGACATTCCTTCATGAAAGCACACACATGCTCACGAAATACGTCTTCCCCAAAGCCAGGATAGTAAGGTTCGCTATAATCCACGATGTATTTGTAGAGGATGATATTGCCTTCGAGATGGAGTATCTAGGCGGCTACCTGGTATTTGAATGGAAGCAAGGCAATAAACACCAAAATATCCAGGATGATACAAAAGTCTTCATGCGAGACCCCGAGGCTGACCTAGACTATGAAATCAGTAAGCCTGGCTTCATTGGCCATACCTCGTTGATACTGAATTTTATCAATCCAGCCTTGGATTGCGTTGAACGATTCATGCATGGTGTTTATTCCGGGCACCCCATAAACCTCATCGAATTACTTCGCGAAGGGCTATCATCCCTACTACAAGTGCTCGAAGCTTTCCACTGAGTCGCCGACGGAGGAGTCATTTCTCAGAACCACCAAGAGAACCTGGGCTTGCACCAAATCAACGAACCATTAGTGGCTGTTGCACTAGCGATTACGGCTCGCACATTCCCTCGTATTTTTACGAGCCCGCACAGAGAGAGACGGGCTTCTGGCTGTTCGGGTAGAGAGTCAGAGCAGGAAGCAGGTGGGGAGGAAGCAACAGCAGGAAAGGGAGCAATGCACCGTTGAAAGAGAAAAGGATAGTCAGTAAGTATGTACATGTAACGTTAATATCACAAAGCTGTATAATAAATACAATGAATGCGAGTGCGATTGAGGCTAGGTTGCGGAAGAACAGGTGCAACGGGTAAATAGATAGAAAGTTCAAATAAAACTCGAGGAGAAAAGGAGAAATAGCCACTTGGGGTGCGGCGATACCGACACAAACCTTTCAGGAAGGCCTCTACATGTTCCATCCGAGTGACCGACCATATATCATCCCAGTATAGTAGGGGCAATTGGCCCACTCATCGATACTATACTTCTTTAACGTTTCACCATTACCTTAACTCTTCTCTCTCTTTCTCACTCTTATTACTTATAACGGTCCCTTCCGACTATTCCTTGATTTCATCGTTATCCCACTTCATTCGGTCCACCAGCCGTCGCCGGTGACCTCGTCCATCATCGCGAAGAGACTTGCCACCTCTTTATCGACAGGCGGGAATGCGTCAAGTGGTAACCCGATGATAGTCGGGGTAACATGTGAAATTGAGAGTAGGAGGAAATACTCGATCATGTCGTGATGTCATCATAATCCTAGCTTTTCTTATATAGAACGTCGTCTAGAAAAAGAGATACTTTTCTTCCCTGTTTTGAACAGTCACCTTCAGAGGCTCATAGCCATCTTTAGTTTCTCCTCTAAAGTCTGTCTTCGTCGTCGAGTGCGGTGTACTCACAACGGGCCAACGACTTAATTGATTCCATCTGTTCCTGAGATCCAATTCCTCGGTCCGATATAAAGGTCCGTTCTATACGATCGTGTACTCGCTGATAAGATTATACTGCATCCGTACTACGTGTACGAGATAGTTTGATCTAGCCTTACTCTCAACTCTCATCCTCGACCAACACGTCGTTGGACTATCTGTAGTCTAACTTACTCCTCTTTACCAGCCGGGAGGTCCGTCCACCGAACCAGCGTGTCTTGGAGCACCTGGAATGATGGGTCCGGACTCGCTGCGTAGCTCTTGGTGGAACATGGTCTCAAAAGTATGCAAGGAAGGAAAATGTCCCTCTAAAGGCGCCATGCACCCAGGGATCCGTGAGATTGTGCTTCTTGGGGATTTGGTGATACAGCGGGCGGAGCAGTTGGAGAGAATGAACATCGGCAGGCAATGCACGAGCAACATGTGGAACTCCCTTAGCTCTCGGCCTGGTTCTACCCCCACGGTCTAAGCGGCTGCCCAAACGTGTAATTTTCCTGACTACTCATCAAACCGTCAGAACCACTGATCGACAGGGAATGCGTCAGTCCAAAGAGTACAGCAAGTCCTCCTCAAGCCATTCGAAGGAAGCGGGAATTACAGTGAACATATGTTCAAAGAGATCAGCCCAGCTAGTGCCTCAGAACCCCAGATTGTCATTGCGCCTATCTCAGTTACTGAAGTTAAAGTCTTCACGTTGACTTGGGACGCTTGGGTATCAATGTCTCGGTCCGCGAACCTGCGTTCAGATGCCATACTCGCAGGAAATGGTGGATACACAATACGCACCTGTGTTCAGTGCCAGTTTACCAAGCACGATGCGGTCCCTATACAGCCGAGGTTTCCTCTTCTTCGAGTCAGCGCTGGCAATGTTTGGTCCTTTGATTTCGTTGGTCCTTTGCCTAAGACTAAACGAATCAGTACCTCCTCAACGGACATGGGTATAAAATTCACTTTTGCGATTGCTCCAGTCCAACGTTCAGTCAACGCGATTATCCAGCCAATTCGACAATTCATCTCGTTCTCCAGGCAAGTTTGAGCAATCCTAACCGACAACGGTAAGGAATGTATGTCGTATGCAGTCCAAAATTCCTTCCAGCGACTCACCATCGAACATCTTTTTAGCTTTACCCAACAAACGGCCATCTTAAAAGATTCCACGATATGCTAGTTCAATTTTTATGTCAATTTTGCGCTCCTGATCACTGAAATGGATGGGATGACTACGTACCGCTCTCCTGGCTGACCGCGATGACAAAATCCTAATACTGGTATATCTCCTGGGCGTATCCATTAGCTTCGAGCCTAGAATCACGGGTCACTCAGTCTTCAGTACTCTTTGAACTCTTCCTACTAACGTTAAGATTTCGACTCTGCAAGAAAAACGGCTCGAACACGTCCAGAATCTCGAGAAGCTAATCTCAAAGCGCTTGAACGACTTAATGAGGAAGCGAAGTGGGATGTTGGATTAAGGAGAGTCGAGAGAGGCTTGGGAGTAAGGGATTTGATCCTGAGGAAGAACGAATGCTAGTCTGAGATTCGCTGCAGCTGGTTATTATTCGTGAACGGTGATACATCCAACAAAAATACTTACCAGCTTGTAAACAGGAACGGTTCTTGAAGCTTGAGCTTGAGATCTTGAGATCTGAGAGCTTGATCCTCAACAACAGCTTCAGACTTTGACCTTACAAAGAGGCCCGTCCTTCTGATAGTACACCTCTGTTGACCGGGACCTTTAACGAAGCAGTGGGATTCCGTGCTACAAACAAAACACAACAGCCGATCTGACTTTTGGCTGCGGTGACGTCATAATGACCTGCTACTCGCGGTGGGCTGACCTGCATGCCCTTGTGGCCATCCACTTGTTTTCCACAGAGTGTTAGGTGTTTTGTAGGTTATCATTATCCTACACCATCTAAACACTGTAATCGACGACTCGTAGTCGATGAAGTAGCGTAGTTTTTTCCTCATCCCTACTTGAGGACCTCGAGAGGTTCTCCTGTGCCAATCCCAATAACAACAGCGAATCATATCCAGATGTCTCTGCGGTCTAGGCGCATAATGTCAAACAAGTTACCCATCATGCATTCTGGCTGGTGGACCGAGTTTTTACTTTGACTTTGCAGTTACCATTCAAGTTGGAGTCGAATGCAAATCGCCGCCATCAAGCTTCCCATGAGTCCGACAACATCCTTGTAGCTTAGCGCTTAGCCTCGCCTCTCGTGTTCCCAGTTGTTTCCTAGTCAGTCCGGCATCTGATCATGCATCTGATACTTACATAGACGGGGAACAGGGGAATACAAGTCGAACAGGTAAAGACATTGAGTGGGAGACAGCGGCGGGCCATGCTTTTTGACTGTGGAGCTTGGAACGATGAAACATTGACGAGGTAAAAATGTAAAGTAAGGCTCTTAGACACTTATGGTTTATTCAACAGCCTGAAATTGAGATATCAAAAAATAGCCACGAAACAACAAGCAATTACTTCTAGCCGACTTTGTTGAACTTTAGACCCGGGATATCCACAAAAGGACGCGAACGATAAACGACGACGTGGTATTAAGACAAGCAAGCGACATAACATGTGACTACAGACCGTAAACTATGTACAGCGTCTCGGCTCATACCAACACACCCCTGAGTTGAGACACCCCCAGAAACTATATCTACATAGAAAGTAAACTGTTCAATAATGTGAATCACCAGATGACTAAAAGCAGTAAAAATGAAAAGAGATAATCGACTAAAAACCTTCATATTCATCCGCCTCAATCTTGCTCAAGGTAGCTGCATCTGCAAGATTCAACTCCTCAAAAGAATGAGTAACACTAGACATGCCCAATGATGATTTCCCTTTCTTCTTTTTCTTCTTCTTCCTAGCACTACTAGGAGTAGAGCTCACTGTTGCATCAGTAGGAGATGAAGGAGCCGATGAATCAGGAGTGAGAATTGCAGTGTGGGCCTCTGATAGAGTAACAGTACTGAGCCATGCTTCACGTACTTCAGGGGACATGGCATCAGGGTCAATGGTGAGAGGTAGGTCCATAACTGCAAGAGCTTCATGCTGCATTGGAGGGGCAGCCTGAGGTTCAGCAGGTTCAGTTAAAAGTGCAGCATATTTGGAACGATTGTGGATAATGCTTTGGCGGACATCATCAGGCATTACTGATATGCAATATTGAGCAAAGTGACCAGATTGACCGCATCGGTAGCAGACATTGGTTCACTGCTTGGTGTTAGTCCAATCAAATTCTGGTAAGGCCTGAGTCAATGAGTTAGATGATGGGTTAAAACGAGAAGACTGCCGAGGACAGGATTGAGAAGTGTAAAGTGCTTCTTCACTCTCACCCCCATGATTGGGAGAAGGCAGAGCAGGAACCCAATCACCCCAGAACGTGCAACCTTGATCAAGGGATCCCGTTTCTGCAGGTCACTAAGCTCCCAGGCATTAATCGTAGTGATCATGTCAGCAACAGATTTCTGAGGCGATTCATTCTGTAGGACTGTGATGATAGGACCATAAACCGCAGAGAGACACCCAGGATTTTATCCTGAACAAAAGAAGTAGGAAGGGCAACGGCAATAGCATGAAGCTGACGCTCAATGCTGAGCACCTGCTGAAGGAAAGTATCGGCGGGTTTCCGAATGTCATGGGTGATGGATTGGAACTGGGACATGAGTAATGAACGAGTAGCGGGGTCTGATCATGTATAGAAGGCTTCAAGTTGTGCCCAAAGAAGACGGCCACTGTTTGAAACACCTACATTGTCTACCTTGATGCAGACATCTGGGCTCGATGTGAGGTAGAGCATCCCATAAGCTTTCAGATTGTCACTAGTCCAAGCTCTGGCTTGTACAGCACCATTTGGGACAGGTACTGAGGGATCAACAGCATTCCAGTACCTCCTGCAAGCAATAAAGCTTGGGCTTGGTTCTTCCAGGTCCAGTAGTTAGTACCCGTGAGTTTGACAATATCAGAAGGTTTGACCATGATAGAATAAGATGGTGGATGAGAAAGGATGGGATAGAGGTAGCTGATCGTGACAGCAGGCAATAAAAAGGGAGGTGCTGATCGTGACAGCTAACAATAGGAAAAGACCTAGGAAATAGTTGAGCAGCAGAGCAGTGGTTAACACTTGCCCATAACCTGTTGAACTTTAGACCTGGGATATCCACAAAAGGACACGAACGATAAACAACGACGTGGTATTAAGACAAGCAAGCAACATAACATGTGACTACAGACTGTAAACTATGTACAGCATCTCGGCTCATACCAACAGACTTGAACGACTAGCCTCATGCTAATTAGATTGTTTGTGTATCTAACAACGTGCTCTACTGACTGAGATAAGGAGGAATATACAAGGAATTGTTCAACACTCTTGAATAAACAAATTTCAATCGCTCGCAAGTAGGAATATGGTTTTGAATATCCGATTGGAGCAGCTATAGGATATTAATTTAGCAAGCATATAAATTAGTAGGAGAGAGAAGTGGAGCGGAACCTTTCGAGTCTCATTATCTATGATATTTGGGAAGAAAATGGAGCATGGAATAATGGGACCTTGAAGAGGTATAAATCTGAAGTTGGCCAAGCTATCTGCATTAGGACTTGTAGAAAAAAGTTGCTTGTTCTCTATTATTTGTCAACGAAAGGTCAAGATGTCGGGTCTTCCGCGGGACTCCCAAGGTTGGTAGTATTATCGGTTGAGCACTGCTTGGAGAGCTTAACAAAACAAACTTGCTCCAGTCTTCATCAACATTCCTTCTAGTCAATTTGAACGACTGACCTCGTCATTAGCAATATTAATGTCCGTTCACTCTAATTAAAATCTTGTGATGCGCTCTACCAACTGAGCTAAGAAGGAGCATACAACCTACTGTTGAATGCTGTTCTTGAATACACGGGTTTCAATGGTTCTTGCACAATCGAGATATCAAAAATTGATTTTTGTCTTGCTGATATTTCCTTCTAGCCAAATTGAACGACTAGCCTACCTTGTATTAGAATATTGGCTTTTCCAGTTCAATCCTAAGACGTGCTCTCCTGACTGAACTAAGAAGGAATATGCAACCTACCGTTGAACACTGTTCTTGAAGATTTCAGTGGTTCCTGTAGCAGCCGCAAGCAAGGTCCTTATCCTATCATTTACTCTCGGTACTTGGCAAGCTCAATATCATAAACACAGTGGTATATTCTGCTGTTGAGACTAAACTCAGGCCTCAAACTTAATGTGGGCTCTTTGAAGTTCAAAGAGGCCGTTGAAGCTAAATATGGATATGGGCTGTGAACACTGTGCCTTCGATTGCATGAGACACTTACTGGTCACGGAGTACTAGGGATATTCATGATATACACTTTTCCAGCCTTTGATTCAAGAGATATAATACAAGGTACAAGGGATGCATGCATGGGATAAGTAGGGATATGCATAGTCTAGGGTAAAAGATGTATGTGTTTGCGGGCAATCTCTAGGAACACCAGTAACCCAAGGTCCGCACACTGACGGAACGAGACACTGTTGTGGCCTCTGGATTTAACAATGTCCACCCACTCATTGCCAAGTAGACTAAGAGAGGCATTCCAGTCTCTTAAGAATGGCTGAGCTTCTGCCAACCAAATTCCGTATTTGTCTTTCCTTATGTTTAGCATGTCCACCATAGTACTCGTCGCGTATTGTCGGGTTACACGGTCTCCAGTAAGGTGAGTGCGTAGTTGTTGAAGTAGTGCGGGGGACTTTGGTGAGTCTTCCGGTGACAACTCATGGAAAGCACATGCCCATTGGGTAACATAAAAGAGAGAACGGTAATCATCGAGTGGGGAGCGCACATAATTCTTGCGATTGGGGTTCAGCAGTTGGTCGGACATGAATTCTGAGGTACCCTGCGAAAACAATCAGTCTTTAGTAATAGTATGTGAATATACTCTTACTGATTTGGTGCTTATATTGCCCTCAGAGAAATAATGTCTCCAGTTGACTGCCATATCTCTGTCAATCACAAACCCATTACAGTCTTTCACAATCTTCAGTTCTTGGTAAATCTGCAGGATCTTTGTCTGAACTTTGTTAGGGAAACACCATTGAAACCAGGCTGCAGGGGCGGAGCGAATGGGGTTGGCCCAATTTCGTAGTTGGAACCAGATTCCTGAAGTTCGAAGTCGGAAATCGGAATATGGCATCTATGTTATAAACTCAGAGAGGATAACCTGGCGTACTTTCTAGCTGGTTTGAACGGCTATGCAAGCCACGGGTGAACATTGCTCTTGAATAATGATGATTCAAGTTAAAAATTGGATGGCTTCATTTAACCATGGAGGACTTGATATATCCTTCTAGTCAACTTGAACAACTGACCTCGTGTTAGAATATTGGCTTTTTCAGTCTAATCCTAGTGACGCACTCTCCCTACTGAGCTAAGAAGGACTATGCAATCTATCGATTACCTGTCTTTATTTTGCATTAGCGCGATGCCAGGAAAGGTAAACAGGCAGGTGGAGGGTAGGATGCAAGGATATGGACCTCCTGGCCTTCAGAACACATCTTGTCCCTCTTGTGCCTCTATATCCCCTGGTTACACTGGTTGTTTTTCGACCCAATCCCTTCCTGGTTCCATCAGTACATTGTTCCTTTAAATATCTTAAAATCATGTCGCAGCTTCAAAAGCAGATCCGACTATTCATGCTGCTGCTTCTGGATGTCTTTTTACACTAACGGAAGAGGTACATCGGTGTCGATCTCGAGAAAGGACTAGTGAAGGGAATTTGAAACCAAGATGCAGAGGCAGAGAATTGGCTCAATTTCATACATGAAGTTCGGAGACTCCTGAAGTCTAAATCGGAATATGTTGTCGATGACTTATTGGCTGAACACAGCAGTGCTACTAGCTCAGAGTAAAAAGAGGCATTCCGAAGCATTCCTTCTAGCCGATTTGAAAGGCTGATCTTAACTATCCCAGGGATATGCTCTACCCACTGAGCTAAGATGGAGTATGCAAGCCACAGTTTTCAGGTTTCAGTGGTTCTAAATTCTTGCAAAAATTGGATGAATTCCTTATCACTGAAATATCCTTTGAGCTGATTTGAATGACTAACTTCTTGTACATTTTAGACTATTGGCTCTTCAATCTAATCCTCAGGCTAGTAACGCGCTCTCCCAACTGAGCTAAGAAGGTATCTAAAACCCTGTGTTGAACACTTTTCTTAGTAGACCCATTTTAGTTTCTGAGTCTTGTAGCAGCCGCAGCTTGTAGAAATCTGGCTCTGAAGGATACCTCAAATATCTCCTCGTGCCCTCATGAGTGGGAGCCAGTTTGGAGTCAGAGGCCCCGTGGGCCATACCGCAGTTTTGATTACCTCTGCTGGGGGGGCTCTGCACCTCTAGATCCTACTGCTGATGCTGCTGCTCAGATGCTGAAGTTGTGCTGAAGGATCTCCTGGCTACACTGGCCGTTTTTCAACCCAACTCCTTCCATTTGTAAGTACATTCTTCCTTTAAATCACTTAAACAATGTCACAGCTTCAAATGCAGACTCAGCTACTCGCGCTGCTCAGGCTTCTCGAGGAGGAACTAGCCCAAGCAAAAAGGGGTTTTAACACGCGTGAAACTGAGATGCAGAGGCGGAGCGAATGGGGTCTGAGGCTCCATTTCATACATAAAGTCCAGAGATTCCCGAAGTTCAAAGTCGGAATGTGGTGTCGATGTTATTGACTGACAGCAAAAACATGGCATTCCTTCTAGCCGATTTGAACGGCTGACCTCGTAATTGGGATCTATATCTTCTTTCATTCCACCACATCACCAATGCTAACAACGCGCTCTACCGACTGAGCTAAGAAGGAGTATGCAAGCTACTGCTGTTCTTGAGGTTTCAGTGGTTCTTGTAGCACGATCGAGATACCAAAAATTGGATGAATTCGTTTAAAAGCGAGATTAAAACATGTCCTTCTAGTTGACTTGAACGACTGACCTCGTGTTGGAACTCCAAGCTAATCCTAGGACGTGCTCTCCTGACTGAGCTAAGAAGGGGTTATACAACCTAGTGCCCTACTACTGAACACCTGTGGTTTGTGGGGGGTTGGGTTCTTGTAGCTGCCGCAAATAGGACTCAAGGCTATGGGTTTTGGACCAGACTCTCCAAACTACACCTTTCTGATCCTCCCAGCCTCTCAGGCCTCATGATCCTCTATCACAGCTTCAACCAAGTATCATGCTACTGCTTCTGCGAACACTCACTTTTTTACGCTCTGCAAGTTTCGATGTGGCAAGAGCAACAACTCCATCCATTATTTAAAAAGTTAGTTAGTTACGATGTCATGTAGATACAAGAAAAAAGGCATCTGAATGAAAGTTTTGCGTAGAGATACACATGCGTAGATGCAAGATAGGAAACAGAGCTTAGACGTTCATCAAAAAAATCCAACATTAGGTGAGGATGTTGTGGCGTTAAGCGTTCTCAGAGCAAAACATACATGTGATGCGTCGTCTGGGAAAAAAACAAAGAAGAAAAACCTGAAAATTTACATACATGGCAACCACCATAACGGATTCATTACATTAATCACATTTGTTACTGTCGGATTCGTCAAATTCGTCTGATAACTCTGATGCGGCGGAGAATGCTGCAGCATCACCCGATACTCATTGTCAAATGGCGTAGCAAACAGACTATAGTTCGTGCCCGAGGATCGCTGGGCGGAGGTGTAGGTTAGGGTTACTGGGGTAACTGAAGAAGATGCTACAGAGAAGGGTGATGCTATGGAGTGTGCTATGGGGTACGGAAATGCGGGGTGTTTGCTTGGGGAGGAGTTTTCGGTATTGATCGTGAGGAGGCACAAGAGAATTCGACGAATTCAACAAAGAAACACTATTGTACCACAAATGCAGTGGTGTTGCGAATGGCGTTGGCTTGATTTTGTACATCGAGTCAATGTTGGCTTGGCGGGGACTGTAGGGTGCGCGCGCACTGTCATGTTTGGCATCTCTATTGCTGTCGTTGCAGGCTTCAAAAAAGAGGAGGGAGGCGGTCCTGATCATAACTCCTCCTTGTCAGCGAAAGGATCCTCATCCAGGAGGCTATCTTGGTCACTCTGAGGGATGTAGACCACCGTGAGTGCGGGACGGAGACGTTGTTATCATTGTAGACGTTGGGGTCCTCCACACAGGATGCACGGTCAATGGAGATCTTGAGATGGGGGCGGGTACGGTCGGAAGTGGGATACACGGGATAATTGGGAGAAGGGGAGCAGCGGGTTCGTCTGATCCTTTCCCAGCTATATCTGAAGTAGGAGAACCTGGTTCTGATTCAGATCCTTTCTTACCAAATGCACCAGTAAACAGGCTGAATCAAGGTTTATTGTTACAGTCTTCAGAGGACAGCTTCAGCGTCGGGTGCAGATCTTGGCCCAATAACAGACATTGGCTTGAACGGCTTGCTAATAACAGATCCTTTCGAAGAGCCCGAAGTTGCCCTCTCAATCTCCGAACCCCTCAACTGATGCGGTTCCGGCAAGAACAACAGAAATTCAGCACCAGGTTCCTCACTAACAGGCTGCGCATGTGCATCGCAGAACGGCACAATCAAGCCATCCACGCCCCCTCTCTGCTCCTTCACCCACTTCCTCTACCCCCTCCTCTACCCCCTCCTCTACCCCCTCCTCTCCACCCACCCTCCCAGCCCAGGTTGTCAACTAAAGTATCGAGTTAGTTGCAGAAGGTTCGTTCAACTGTGGAGCTGTGAGGCCTCGAGAAGCAAGGAATTGAAGTTTAAGTCTGCAAAGGTATCATGGATGTCCTTTTCCAAGAGTTCAAATGGAGTGTTGATGCTGCCAAACAATTAGGTTTCAACATGTTGAGTAGTACACAGCGTCAATGGCGGCTTTGAGCTGGGAGAATGTGGGAAGGAACACATTCAGCTGGGAAAGAGAGCTGTTGAAGCCGGAGGGAAGCGAGACGTTGTTGGAGTCTGGGTTGAGGCTGGGGACAGAATAGTAGGAACAGATATATTTCCAAATGGACTGCCTTTGTTTATAGTCTTGATAGCGGCAGAGACGTGACAGCTGAGTGTATTTCAGGATGTGAGGGATCGTTGGTTGGGAAGTGCAGGTATTCAGCAGAGGTATTCAGCATGAAGGAAAAAAAGACAGAAGCACTCATGACAAAGCGCTTGTCTACATCAGTAATTAGGGGCAGTGCACTTTCTCAACCATTGAAATGCAGAAACAAACCATCGTATTCTTTGTCTTATTACTCGTTTCTGGGAAGGTGTCCGCCATACCCTTCCAAACTTTCATAAACTCGGATGAGTTCATCAGAAGTTTCATATGTAGTGCTATTCTTGTATTCATGATTGCTCCAAGAATTTGGTCCTGGAGCCAAAAAGAATACCCTCGGCTCACTGATAAATCTGCAATTCGAGTGTTTAGCACCACAGGAGATAACAACAACAACTTCAGCAAAATCCCTTCCAAAGCCTTACAACCTTCGATAGATCTCATCCACCTTGCATGGGAAAAGCTATTTCTCAGGGATCCGCGCTTTGCAGATGCCGCTTCCAAAGCGCTAGATGAGTTCCAAAAGTCGATGAAAAACTCTACCAAGGCTGCTGAAGTCCTCACTTGCGTCAAGAACTATCTTGAATATTTCTCCGATCATGGGATTCAAGTCATCTTCCAATCCGAGTCACAGATATTGGGGGATTACAACCTCAGCTGGAAGTGGGACGACAACTTTGGATTGGCACCAGCAATGGAGCTTGTCCAATTAGCAAGCAATAATCTCCCTTCTGTATGTCTCAATGGAAACTTTTCTTAGCTTAGATGAGAAGCTGACTCACTTGCAGCCATCTATGCCTGTAGAGTTCTATTAGTTCTTGCTCATCTTGATGTTCCTTCTTGAAAGCACGTACGTTATCAGGAAATATGCCTTCCCAAACGCCAGGATATATCCTGCAATTCACAATATACTCGTAGAGGATGATATTGCCTTTGAGATAGAGTATCTAGGCGGCTACTTGGTATTCGAATGGAAACAAGCCAATCAAGACCAAAAGATCCGAGAATGTCACAAAAGTCTTCATACGAGACCCCAAGGCTAGCCTAGACTACGAAATCAGTAAGCCTGACTTCATTGCCTCAACCATCATTGATACTAAAATTTATCAATCCAGCCTTGGATTGTGTTCAACAGTTCATGCAAGGTGTTTATTCTGGATGCCCCATAAACTTCATTGGAATACTTCGTGAAGGGCCATCATCCCCTACTACAAGTACTCGAAGCTTTCCCCTGAGTTGCCGACGAAGGATCCATTTCTCAGATCCACCAAGAGAACCTGGGCTTGCACCAAATCAAGGAACCATTAGCGGCTGTTGCAATAATGATGATGGCTGGTACATTCCTGTGTATTTACATGAGCACACGTGGAGACAGATGGACTAGGTAGAGAGTCAAAGCAGGATGCAGGTGGAGGAAGCCACAGAAGGAAGGGAGCAATGTACAGTCAAAGAGAAAAGGGTACATCGGCAATAAGTAAATATCATGATGTGTGCTGAACATTGTTCTTGGGATCGGGGTTTTCAGTTTCTTGTAGCAATTGCAACTAGCGTCGAAGAATATTTCCCTGTGCACTATGAGCGGGAGCCAGATCAGAGAGAGAGGCTCTGCGGGCCACGCTTCTTTGACTACCTCTGCCGGGGAAGGTTCTGATCTGGATCCTACAGTTCCTGACACTGCTGCCCCTGAGAGGGACTAGCCTTTCGTACATGAAGTCCAGAACCTCTTGAAGTTTTTGAAAGTTGGAAATGGGAATATGTTGTCGATGTTATCGTCTGAACACAGCAGTGCTAGCTCACAACAAAAACATAGTATTCCTTCTAGCCGATTTGAACGGCTGACCTCGTAATTAGGAAAGTATATATCTCTTCTGCTTTTGTATGCTAGTAACGCGCTCTACCGACTGAGCTAAGAAGGAGTACCCAAGTTACTGATGTCCTTGAGGTTTCAGTGATTCTTGTGGCACTAGATATCAAAAATTGGCACATGAGGATTTGGAATATCCTTCTAGTCGACTTGAACGACTGACCTTGTGTTAGAATCTCGTTTTTACCAATCAATCCTAGCGACACCCTCTCCCGACTGAGCTGAGAAGGGGTTATACAACCTAATACCATACTGCTAAACACCCATTGTTTGGGGGGGGGGGGAGGTTCAGTGGGTTCTTGTAGCAGCTATCATTGGTAGTACGGGTTAGTTGGACCAGATCCTACTATGCCTTCTCCTTTCTGCTCCTGCTCCTGCTACTGCAAACAATCACTTTTTCGCGAAAAGCCTCGCTTTACAAGTTCCAATGTACCTCAGACCAGGCATGTGAATGCAATGGATGGGCTAGGTTGTGGAAGAACAGGTGCAATGGGTGAATACGTAGAAGTTCAAATGAAACTCAATAACAAAAGGAGAAATAGCCACTCGGGGCAATGGGGCAGTGATTTGCAGCAACACCAGTACAAATTTTCTGGAAGGCCACCAGTGACCACATGTTCCATCAGAGAGCTCAGGACACAGATATAATAATTATCTACTTGTTATTATAAGTAACTACATTGTATGATTATTTATTGTTATAACAAGATGGCATAATAATAATTCTATTGTAATCCCGCAGGCGCGTAAACTTCGGGCCTGCCTCCGCTTCCCTCCCCTCCCCTTCGGGGGGGTCCCCCAAGCCAGGAAGTCATCGGCAGGCATGCTAAAGCCTCATTTACGCTAGCAGAATATACCTAACCCCTAACCCCTAAATTTCGCGCTTTGCGCGCACCTAACCCTAAACCCTAACCGCTAACTTTTGCGCTGCATGCGAGCCGCCTGCGGCGGCGCCAAGCCCTAACCCAAGCCCCTAACCCTAACATCGCGCGAGCTGCCTACGGCGGCGCCAAACACTAACCCAGGCCCACCAAGCTTTTAATAAAACAGAGAAATAATAAAACATTACCAGCCAGGATTGAACCAGTAACCTCCCGATCAACGCCAGAATAACATCGTGGCAGCAGCAGAACCATTCTGCCATATGCACATGAGAATCTTGTATCAGCATTCAATTATAGAACACCTGTCATTCGTATCAATTGCTACTAACAATAAATAATTGTAAAATCTCTGGACTTGTTATAACAAGTCGATAATTATTAAAAGGGTGTTGGATAATGGATCAGAGCAATCAACCATATAAGTAACACCATACCAGCTGAGAGGTGTCCATCTACCAAACCAGTATGTCTTGGAGCACCTGGAATGAAGACCCCGGAATGCTCACTTCATATTGAATCATAATTTGCGAGTGTGGGCCATCGCGTCGAGCGCGTGGCAGGTACGAGTCCTGTAAACTGAATCCCAACATTCTTCTACATTCTTCTATTAAATCTTCCCAAATCGAATTTTGCCCCTCAGGTACCAGACCTAAATTGTTCCTACCTCCAAGTGCCTGTATCTGAGGTCTATTGAGAGTCGGTTCACATGCCTTATGTCACTCGCTCGCTCGTTATCTGGTGTGCAAAGAATTGTTGTTGCCATGTAAATTGCGATCTGGCTTGGATCCGGTGCCAAATCCTAACGCTCCGAGATTGAGTAGGACAGATTTGGAATATGACCTCCGTATGGGAGTAGGCTTGCTTGGTGCTGAGTTGGAGATTCCAAGGGCAGCAATAGCCAGTCTTGAAGTGACAAAGGTAAGGGTGGGGAGTCTCTGGAATTGTGGGACCCAGACACAAAAGACATTGGGCACAACTTCCATGGGAGCCAAAGTAACATATGTGCATTGAAATCCCTACATGGAAAGTAAGAATTCTGAGTTTGCAATAACGGGGTTACAACTCACCAAACAGCATCCTATGCTGGATGATCATTGATTTGTGCAGCATTTCCCTTGGGCTTATCCAGTATATTCAGAGTTGCTGACAAACTAGTCTCGCAAGCCAGAATTCACGAGAGTGCTCAAGGGAAATAAAACAAATTGAATTCAAGTGCTTGAAAGCTGGGGTAACTCACCATGCATATCAGGATTTTTTCACATCAACCAGAATCAGAAATATATATAACAACTTCTTTCTAATTACTAGGTTCATCAAAGGCCCTATATGCTTCAAGGCAGCTGGCTTGAGCAAAAAACTGAGCGTGATCTGTAGGGAATTCCAAGCAGATACAGCTGGTGACAAGAGTGAAATTGATCACTCAGAAGCCATGTCACTATCATCAGAGTCTGGAGCGAGTTTTTGCTCGCTGGAACTAGATTCAGAGAATTTGTGGCAAGGTTGTCCAAAGAAGTTGCAAGTTGTGAAAGAAGCCACTTAGTACCACTTAGATTCAATGAGAAATAGAGTTGATTTCAAGGAGCTGCACAAAAGTTAGAGATGGACACGAGTCCGGGTCCCGGACAACCCGGATCTGCTGCGCGGGTACTGGCAGAAAATAATCCTGACCCGTGTCCGCCGGATCCAGGTCATGCAGGTCAATCACGGGTATTGGTACTAAAATGGTACTTTACAAGGTCCGGAAGTCACCAAAGGATGACCTGTGACTGACCTGGATCCGGCGGATCCGGGTCAGACAGGTATTCCCACGGGTCACCTGTTAGGACCTGGACCCGTGTCCATCCTTAACAAAAGTTGGTGGGAATTGTTTAATTGGAAGGCGAAAACCCGAGGTCACATGGCAAACGCTTTGACATACCAAATATGTCGAAACTAATCTCCTTATTAGGTCAACCCGATTTAGACAAGATGAAACCTAATTTGGACAAATTCCCACATGAAACCACCATAAGGACAAGCCTTCATTACATTCAGGATTCGTAACTCCTGGTCTCAGAAGATATCCCTCTAAACTTGAAGGTGCAGTGCATCCAGAGATCCATGAGATTGTGCTTCTCAGGAATTTGGTATCACAGCGGGCAGAGCTGTAGGAGGAAATGAACATTAGCAGGCAATGCACAAGCAACAGGTGGCAGAACTTGGGCAGAACTATATCCTGTCTTACTTTTGATTGAAGCCACAGTGTATATAATTATTAATCACCCTCCACCCTGCTCATGTGCTGCCAATCATATTCTCCTGTTCAGTCAATCCAACATCAGCTGGAGTGCCTTCCAAGCTATTCAAGATGACAGAAACCTGCTGTGACTGAGCTTGTTGACTGAGTGTGGGAATTTCTTTAAGGTGGAAACTTTGGTCATATGTGTTCTGTGTTTGAACCAAGATGAATATGAGGACAGGATTCAGACACTAGTAATAGGTGTAGCAAGGTCAGCAGGTCTACAGTTTCAGAGAATCGGAGGGACCTCACAGCAGCAGATATATAAAGTTGAGATGTAAAACTAGTGACCAAGTCAATGGTTGATGCAACTGGTGCATTCATGTTCAAAGCATTAGTTATTATGACAAGCAGCTAAAAATTTTGCTCAGGACTCAGGAGGAACAGGTTATGCTGTACAAAATACACACCTGGACTAACATGTAAATTGCACCAGACTCTACAAGAAGAAGAAGAATTCTTTCGCCTTGAGTTTTTTTTCTCCTAATAGAAATTGTGTTCATTGATTTATGATGTAACCTAGAATTTGCAGGATATGAAATCAGATATATATGGGTAGGTAGGTAGGTAGGTGGTGCTCACCAGGCTCGAAAACCTATCAAACATGTTGCTACTATATTTACAGATAATGACAAGATTATAGCAACCCAATCAAGACTTATAGACTGGGACTCAGTTAGAACATCTGTTGCAGATACTGCAACGCAATCAGCCAAGCTAACAGCTAACATTGCATCTCTGTGAGCTCATGTAGAACAATGGCCACAGATAAATCTCACCTGTATCTGCAAGCATGAGCAGAAGCAAAGTCCATTTCACTTTTGTGTTGTCCATCCACACTGCCCAAGCTCTCCACACAATCACAGTATCAGCAATGAGTTCCTTTCCAGGATTAGGTCAATCAGTGTTGAGACATATAAAGTCTAAAAAACTCACTATAACATTGCCTGACCAGATACTAATATCATTCTCGACTATTCTACTTAACTTTGAATCAGCTATTGCTATTTGTTTCATGCTTCCCCCTGATATAACTTGAGCATATTTGACAACCTCAAGTGTCACTGCCACAAACGACACAATAAGCATCACCATCAGGGCAAAATTGCCATGGAGTACACAAATCATTGCTTTCTTTGCATTCCCAGCATTACCCTTTTTTCTACATAGTCAAGGTATTCAGAATTGTTGTTTTGTCAAGATATCTGAGATATGAGAACTCACTTGAAGTAAATGTAAAGGCTGATACAATATGCCAAGAAGTATATCCCTAGTAGAAAATACAATGAAAATTGAGGATTGTTTCGTGTCAGAATAAACAATCTAGTGTATGCACCAAATAAAGTGGAGACAAGTATGTCTACGCCCAAATTTTCGAAGAATGCAAGTCCAGCACGTGACACTGCCGCTACTTCTTCTGGAGTCATGATTAGTGGCGTGACTTCACTGACAGTCCTTGGCGGGGAGATTTGGGAATAAGCAAGCTTATTGTGTTCAGATCACAGGGGGCCTCTCTACCTGGTCCTAGTCACGTACTTAAGTAGATTCAATACGGCAATTTATCTATAATTCGAACATAACTACGGCTCAATTGGTACTCATCAGCAGGACGGCTGTGTTCTTGGTGGCACTTCTAGAGGGTGGCGGGTAGCAGGTAGCTGCAGTTCGGTTAGTGCTGTAGTTGTTTTGACTCATTCATCAGTGAATCATTGCCTTGAGCTAATCTGGCGCAAGCAATTTATGAAATTTGTTTCAAAACTTTCCTTTAGTTTACTTATGAGCTGAGATATTCTGGGAAGCCGGAAAAAGTTGATGGTACAAAGCTAAGCAGAAATGATGCATTAAATCGAGAGGGGAAAAATACCACACAAGTGCCTGATAGTTCCATAGTATCAACACACAGAAATCCTTGTACACCGGTTATGAATAGACATTCCAAGAGGAAGTAGTGGGGTCACAGTGTACTAAAGGGTCTAGCAGATTTGAATAATTATCTCAGTGACGCGCTCTACCAACTGAGTTAAGCTGGAGTATGCAAGCCACGGTTAACGGTTTGAACACTGTTCTTGAATCTTGAAGGCTGACGAGTCGTGTACATTTTAGAATACTTTCAGTCGCGCTCTTCCGACTGAGCCAAGAACGTATATAAAAACTTTGGGTTCAAGCTTCGGTAAGTTCGGTTTCTTGTAGCAGTTGCAACTTGTAGGAATCCGGCCCCAAAGACTCGGAATATCTCACCACCGTGACGCTTATTGCCATTCTACTTCAGCCTGACTGAAGTAGGGTGGGAAATCGTAACAATCGCAGACAAAGCGAAATCAGGGTTCGGTAATACCAATGATAACTGGGTTTTAACTGGTCAATCTTTAAATGAAACATATCCTTTCCAGCTATCGATGAAGGAAGATTCTTCGCTGTCTACTTTGGTCAGGTGAAGTAGAACAATAAGCGTGGTGTCTCTTCATGCATTCATGAGCGGGAGCCAGATTGGAGATAGATGCTCCGCGGGCCACGCCTCGGTTTCGACTACCTCTGCCTGGGGGTTCTAACTTCTGCTCCTCCAGATCCTACTGCAGACACTGCTACCCTGAGGCTGAAGGATCCCCTGGCTACACCGACTATTTTTCAACCCAATCCCTTCCATCAGTGCATTTTTCCTTTAAATACTTTAGGCAATGTCACAGCTTCAAATTCAGACTCAACAACTCGGGCTGCTGCTTCTCGAGGAGGGACTAACCTGAGCGAAGGGGAATTCGACACGTGTGAAACTGGATACAGAGGCGCAGCGAATGGGGTCGGCTCCATTTCGTACTTTCGTGAATGGAGTCCAGAGACAACTCAAGGTTCAAAGTCGGAAACGGAATATGGTGTCTACGTTATCAGCTGAACACAGCAGTTGCTAGCTCGGGACAAAAACATAGTATTCCTTCTAGCCAATTTGAACGGCTGACCTCGTAATTCTTTCTACCATGCCTCATCTAATATGATAGACAGATAGATAGATTTGTACCCGGCTCCGCCACCGGGCGGGGTCTCACTTGGGAACAGCCGGCCCTAACGCGCTCTACCGACTGAGCTAAGAAGGACTACGCAAGCAACTGTTGTTCCTGAGGTTCAGTGGTTCTCGTAGCACGACCGAGATATCAAAAATTGAATGAAACGGATCTGACTCTTTAATATCCAAGTTCTAGTCGATTTGAACGACTGACCTCGTCTCAATAGAATCTCGCCTTTATAAATCCAATCCTAGCGACGCGCTCTCCCGACTGAGCTAAGAAGGGGTTATACAACCTAGTGCCCTACTGCTGAACACCCGTTGTTCGTGGGGGGTTTTCAGTGGGTTCTTCTAGCAGCCGCAAGTAGGAGGGAATACGGATTTTGGACCAGATCAGGACCACTCCTTTCCGCTTTTTTTGTTCCTCTGTGACGCCTGGCGCAGCTTTAACCACTCATCGCGCTGTTGTTTCCGCACTCTTCTGCAAACAGCCGCTTTTGTACACTTAAAGTCTCACTCTACTGTTTCAGACCTATTCTTTTATAGCAAGAGCAACAAACCCCATTCATTAATTAGTAAAAAAAAGTTAGGTACGATGTAGTATATGTATAGATACAAAAAAAAAAAAAAAGGTTTTCAAGGGTTTTACAAAACTCAGGATACACTTGTGGATGTCCGGCATGGGATATAAAAGCGCGTGAAAAGAAAAAGTGCGTGAAAAGGTGCGTTGAAGAAAAGGTGCGTGAAAAGGTGCAGTAAAAATACACATACGTAGACGAGATGGGGATGCAAGATAAGGGAAACACAGCTTGGACTTTACATCATCAAAAGAATCCAACATTAGGTGAAAATGTTGTGGGCGTTAAGCGCTCTCAGAGCGAAATATACGTGAAAAGCATCATGAAAAAACCACAACTTCACAACTTTACATGGCGACCACCATAAACGGATTCGTCGCACCCGCACTCGTCAAATTCGTCTGATAACTCTGATGCGGCGGCGACTGCTGCAGCGTCACCCTATGCTCGTCGTCAAACGGCGTGGCGAAGGGGTTGTAGTTCGTGTTGTAGTTCGTGTTGGAGGAGCGGCGCGCGGGGGTGGTGGTTAGGTAGCGGGTTACGGGGGTTATCGATGTTATTGAGGTTCCTGAGGTTCCTGAGGGTGCTTGCTTGGGGAACGCTGGTGCTAAGGAGGGCGCTGGTGCAGCGGGCGGAAGCCTCCTGTGTGGATCCCGGAATGGATCGCGGGGAGGAGCCAGTGATTTCGAATTCGAATTCGAAGGGGAGTTGGAGTTGGAATTGGGATTGGAATTGGACAAGGAAACACCGTTGAACCCGAGATGCAACGGCGTAGCGAACGGCGTCGGCTCGATCTCGTACATCGAGTCTACGCCCGCGGGGACTGCGGGGTGAGAACGCGCTGGCGTTGATGTGGTGGGTTTCGTTGTCGTCGTTGTGGGCTTCAAAAGAGAGGAGGTGGGTTTCGAAGAAGGGGAGGAAGAAGAGGAAGCAGGTGGCGGCCCATGATCATAACTCCTCCTCGTCGGCGAAAGCATGCCCATCCAGGGGGCGATCTTGGTCACCTCTGGAGAGGTGGACCACCGCGAGTGCGGGACGTTGGAGACGTCGATCTCGTTAGCGTTCTCGTTAGCGTCAACGCTGGACGCGCGGTCGATGGAGATCTCGAGATGGGGGCGCGTACGGTCGGAGGTTGGATAAGTCGGATAGGTGGAAGTCGGGTAATTGGAAGGATAAGAGGGATAAGGTGGGGAAGGGGAAGAAGTAGGAGAATCTTCTTCACCAGACCCTTTCTTCCCAAAAGCACCCGTAAACCGTCCAAACCAAGGTTTAGCAGCACTAGCATCCCGGTCTTCCGTAGAGAGGTCCCCAGCTTCAGCCTCAGCGTCCCCCTGTGTTTTCGGCCCCACAACAGACATCAATTTGAACGGTTTACTAATCACCGGAAACGGTTTCTTGCCCTTGCCGAAGAGGGAGAACCCAGTTTTGGATTCCGACCCCGTCAGGGGTGTCCTTGATCCTTTGGACGACCCAGAAGTCGCCCTTTCAATCTTATAACCCTCCGGTTCCGGCGAAAATGAAAGAAAGTCGGCCCCTGGTTTCTCACTAACCGGCTGCGCATCCCTAAACGGCACAATCAACCCATCCACACCCCCCCTCTGCTCCCTCTCCCACCTCCCCCTCCTCCTCCTCTCCACCCTCCTCTCCACCCATCCCCTCCCATACACATTCCACAAAAGGATCCCCAGTCCCATCAGCACCACCACCCCCCACAGCGCCATAAAAACGCCAAACATCAGACGTTCCTTCTCCAGTGACGCGACATACGCATTCACCAACTTCCCCACAAACCCGCTATCCCCCGGCGACCCACTCCCCACCGCCGCCTGCGATATCGGCTGCGTCGCCTCATTAACCGCTTCCGGCGACAGCACCAGGATGCTCTCATTCACCCGCGGCATATCAATTTGCAGGTTTTGATTTAAGAAGGTCAACGCCTCTTCAATACTCTCCACCTTCGACCCAATAAAACACGCCAGAAACTCCTGTAACGGCTGCTCCAACAGCGTCCCATTAAACGCATCACTAATCGCATCCTGGATATCACTATAAAACGTAGCAATGGTGTTATTCAGCGCTGTAGTGGTGCCATTAACCCATCCAAATAACCCATCGTTGATACTGGATTGCAATACATCGATGTGGGTGTTGACGTTATTCGCGTAGGTGGCTGATTGGTTGTACATGCTCGCGTTGACGCTGGTGACGATGGTGTTGGCGAAGCTCGAGGAGGTGGCGGCTGCTTGCGCGGAGAACTTGGCTTCTAAGGGGTGTACGGCGAGGAGCTGGAGCTCGACGGAGAGGAGGCCGAAGAAGCCGATGAGGAAGCAGGCGAGGGCGGGGGGGTGGAAGATGTAGTGCAGGAACCAGGAGAGGTTGATGTGGGTGGTGGGGCCGAAGTGCAGACGCGTGGAGAGCTGGTTGATGATGCGGGTGATGAGGGGGTGGGCGCTGTTGGCTTGGAGCACGAGGAGGTTGTAGTCTGTGAGTGTAACTGAGGGGGCCCCTGCTCCTTTGAAGTTGGTGTGGGTGACACTGACGGCAGGATCGGTAGTCCACGCTTCGCGGATATTGCGGAGGTGGTTGTTCTGGCAGCGCCATTTGTACCACTCCAGAGCGCAGTTGAGGCCGACGAGGATGAGGGCGAGGAGGATGAGGATGATGACGCCGATTTTGGCGACCTTGACGAGGTCTTGGCCGAGGTCGTCGACGACGGAGGTGTCGAGCTGGTCGCAGAAGGTGAGTTCGTTGAGTTCGGGGACGGTGAGGAGGGAGGAGTTGAAGTTGAGGCCTGCGAAGGTGTCGTTGATGTCTTTTTTGAGGAGCTCGAATGGGGTGTCGATGCTGCAGTCAATTAGTTTTCGATATCTTGGGACGAGGAAGAGAACTTACACGGCGTCGATGTCGGCTTTGAGTTGTGAGAATGTAGGAAGGGAAGCATTGAGCTGGGAAAGAGAGCTGTTGAAGCTGGAGGGAAGCGAGACGTTATTGAGGGCGCTCAAATCCGGGGACGGAATAGTCGGAACGGAGATATTTCCGAAAGGATTGACTTTGTTGATAGTGTTGATAGCGGAGGATATAGCGGAATTTGCGTCACTGATACTGCCTTGGATGCCTGAAGCCAAGCCAGAAGCGACATCCTGGACAGCAGCGTTCAACTAGAACAAGGTTAGAACAAGTTCCTGAGGAGAGTATGGAACACACCTCTGCTACAGCGCTTATTGCCAAAGAAAGAGCGCCACGGACGACGAGTTCGACGAAGCACAGGAGAGTAGAACGGTAGATGTCGATAATGAAATTGATGATCGTCTCCATGATAGTGAGCGACAAAACGAGCGTAGCGCGCGCAGCGTTCATCGAGTCGTTCACAGCGTCGACGAACTGAGCATTCGTCGCGATAGCCATGTAGCGCGGCAAGCTCGCAGCGGCCGTGGCGGCTTTCTGGGCAGCCTGGCAACTAGCGACGAGGTCAGCTTTCGCACTGGCGATATCGCCTTGGGCAGAGTCCAAAGAGAGCTGGAGACGGAAGGCGACGAAGAGAAGAGAGAGAATTGGGTACGCGAGCCATGTGAGAGAGAGCAGATGGGGGAGTTCGAGGAAAGGTTTGAGTGAAGAGCGAGTGTCGTACGTCGGGGGTGGTGTTGAAGACATGCCAAAAGTCGACCGGCGACGTCCAAAGGATCTAGTTCGTAAAAAGAGGTGGGATGAATTTCTTTGTTCTTCGAGCTTTTGAGCTTTCGAAGCCCCATTGTCTTTCCTTTTGTCCCCATTTGGACGTCTTATTGTCCAAGTACGTAAAAGGAAATTTCAGTAATCCTTCCAAAGTAGCGTCCGTAGCTGCATGCTGACCTTCGAGAGCAAGTAAAAACAGACGAGCATCGAGCAGACCGTCGTCGACGTCGAGCTCGTCTCGAAGCGCCCACACACTAACCGGCGCTAAACCGGCGCTAAAATACCAACACGCGACATTGACATGTACACTCGGAAGGACCTCTTCGCGCACAACAATAATATCCGACTCGGCAACCTGAGCCTTCTCCTCAGTCACTCGGATTGACACGAACACTTGATTGTACTGCCACCCCAGTATTTACCGTTTCTTTTCAATAGCCTCCGGTCACTTGTGAATCTTCCATCGTTGATCCTTTGCAGAGATAGTGGAGATACGCCCCACATATATAGATGGTTGCTCGTGATCACCGTTGTACAGCTGCCTTTGATGTGGGTTCCCAGTCTTTATCTTCTTATTCGCCGCCAATGCTTTCAACTCCCTCTGTTCCTTTCCTAAAAGCCTGACGCAGCGCGAGTCGGGATCATGTCCCTCCTTTTTTCTTTTTCTTCTGTTCTTAGTCTGCGGCGTGCATGGTCAAGCCCTTACTTTTCTCAATACGTGTGTAACCTGCATTATAGCGATTCTTCACTGACACTCGGTAACCATTAGACAAACTACCATCACATGCGCCTCTATCGTGCTCCAATGGCAAGGCGGTATACGTGAGCCGTTCCAGCCTCTTGCCAATGATATACAAACTGATAGTTCTTCCTGTAGAACCGTACCAACTTATCCAAGTACGTACCCTCAATGCTCATCTACTTACCCACTGCTAATCTGTTATATAGCAGTGAGCCTGTCTTCACCTTCAACCACCTCATAATGCATAACTTATCATATCTTTCAGAACCTCTGGATCCCCAAATCATCAATCCAACCTTGGAAACACACAGTCACATACGTTCACGCCTGATTCTTCGCAGGTCTTGGCAGGTATATAAACCCATCCATCCAGCTCTCGCTCAAATACTAAATTGCCCCCTAGGTGACCAGTTTACATTCACGATCAAAGACAACGATGGGAATTCAACGACGAAACAGTTTGCTTCCTGTAAGACCTACTTTTTTCGTATTCGCTCATGGGTTGATTGTGTTTCTCTTTTGAAGCTAGGGAAGGATGTACTGGCGCGGTATTCGCCGTAAACGCTTCCGACACTTCGAAAAAACAGTTCCAGTCAATCCTCCTCACCGTCAACTACCAACTCCGTTTCATCCTCGAGTACCCCCGCTAGTACTGCCACTGCCATCTCCGGATCGACATCCCTCTCCAGTACCGGTAGTTCTTCAGCTTCGACTACAAGTTCGTCTTCGAGCGTAGCAAGGTAAGCCAATACCACTAATCTTAAATCTTCGGGTTCCTACTAAACCCTATCCACGCAGCCCAACCTCGTCACCATCCCTTCCTCCTTCCTCTCCTTCCTCTCCTTCCTCCATATCCTCCATATCTCCATCCTCTACCTCCGCCCCTTCCTCCCCTCCTTCCTCCTCCTCCAAATCCTCCAAATCCTCTACCTCCACATCAACCACCACCCACCCATCCACCTCACACAAGGCAGCCCTAATCGGCGGTCTCATCGGCGGCTTAACTTTTCTAATCCTCCTCTCCCTCTCAGCTCTCTTCTACTTCTGCAAACTCCGTCCCCGCAAACTCGCCCGCCGCCGTTTCGCTACCTTGGGCATCAGTCCTATCAGTCCCAACCCTAGGGCTCCAGTTCCTCTTTCTCTTTCAGGGTCGCCAGTTTCAGGACCAGCAGCAGCGGTTCTTTCGCCAGAACATAAACCAGAACATAAACCAGAACATAAGGAGAACGAAGTTCCTTTCGGTGGTAGTAGTGATACTGGTCATGGGCCAACAACGACAACTACGACGATATTCGAAGAACGGCTTAAAGGAGAAGGAACAGTCCCAGTTATCTCCTTCGTGTACAACTCGGATTCAGACTCGCTTGAGACGATGGATGTTATGACGATGCGTAGGCGGATGGATCTGCTGTTGGCGGAGCATCATAGTGCGAAGTCGGATAATACGAGGTTGGGTGGTCATGGTGGTCATGGTGGTCATGGTGGTAAGAGTAGTATGAGTGGTGGTAAGAGTAGTGGTGGTGGTATGAGTATTCCGTCGCTGGGTTCGTTTTCTGCTGGTGGTGGTGATGTACTCGTATGATGTATGACTCTCGTGATGATTTCGTGGACTTGAAAGGACTTTTTTGTACGGTATGGATGGTATGGTATGGACTTTTGTACGCTACGGACTCTTTAATTGTACATATTGTATGTATTTTATCCTTTAATACGTTGAATACGTTGAGTTACGTTGAGTTATGTAGCACACCGTGATACATAATTTCAGTGTACAGGCAAAATATTCAATCACCGAAGAATAACGCGCGCCTATCTTGGAAGCGGTTTCTTGCCCTTGTCAAGTTCGAAGACCCCCGAAGCGGCCCTCTCAATGGGAAAAGCGTAAACTTCGTAAGGATTTGACTCACGTTGATTTTTGTTGGTGCCTTTATTGAGTTACGTTCAAACATACATGTATCGCTATTGTGTAGTGGTTTAAGCTGCTCGCCCAATTCAGGTCGTGAGTTCGATCCGTAGGAATGCAGAATCATGTTTGAGTTTTTTCGTTCCAACTTAAACAGCTTGCGTTACATACGATAAAGTTCAATGTAATTTAGAGCGTATATGTTGTGCGAGACTCTGTGTTGTTCGACACAGACAACTTGAAATTTGAACCTTCGAACCTATGGTCTTGAGCAGCGTGCTTACTTTGAGCATGAGATTTTTTTTCAATTAATGATTTCTTGCCCCTTGCCAAAAGAAACGGCAACGGAAACAGACTTATATGGTGTCGATGTTTATCGGCTGAACACAGCAGAGCAAAAAAGATGGCATTCCTTCTAGCCGATTTGAACGGCTGACCTCGTAATTAAAGATGCACAAAGGGGTTCTTTCCCAGAGTATTCCAGTAACACGCTCTACCGACTGAGCTAAGAAGGAGTCTGCAAGCTACTGTTGTTCTTGAGTTTTCAAAGCTGTCGCACAATCCAGATATCAAAAAAATTGGATGAATTTCAACACATGTGGATTTGGAATGTCCTTCTACTCGACTTGAACGACTGACCTCGCGTTAGAATATGCAGTGGCCAGGTTTCCCAATCTAATCCTAGCGACGCGCTCTCCCGACTGAGCTAAGAAGGGGTTATACGACCTAGCACCGTACTGCTGAACACCCGTTGTTCGTGGGGGGATTTTTAGTGCAATCTAGAGATCAAGAATTGGATGAATTTCGGCGCATGAGGATATGGAATATCCTTCTAGTCGATTTGAACGACTGACCTCGTGTTGGAATACCAGCTTTTACGGTGACGCGCTCTCCCGACTGAGCTAAAGCCTAAGAAGGGGTAATGCAACCCTAGTGCCATACTGTCTCATACTGTTGAGCACCCGTTGTTCGTGGGGGGTTCTCAATCGGTTCTTGTAGCCGCCGCAAGTAAGACTCATACGACCACTCCTTTCCCCTTTTGTTCCCCTGTCGCAGTCTCAACCAAATATTGTGCTGCTGCTGCGAACAGAGTCACTTTTACGCCCAAAGCTCACTCTACAAGTTTCAATGTACCTCAGACAGTTCTTTTATAGCAAGAGCAACAACTCCATTCATTAATTTAGTAAAAGAGGTACGACTCGGATGTACTTGGTAAAAAAAATGTTTAAAAGGTTTTTACAACTCAGGCTGCACTTGGGGTCCTTGGGGATGTCCGGCAGGGATGAAAAGGTTCAACTGTGTAAAGAAATTGAAAAGTGTGCGTAAAGAAAAAATGCAGTAAAAATACACATACTTAGGCAGTATGCAAGTTATTGTTCAAGTACGTAAATGGAAATGAGGTTAGATTGAACTTCAACTAACCATCAGTAACCTCATGTTGACCTCTTGGCCTGTGCAAGAACAAATAAAAACAGAGGATCATCCAGCAGAACGTTGTCGACGTCGAGCTCGTCCACATAAATCAACAAGCGCCTACCCAACCAACCGGCGCTTAAATCGGCTATTTCCGTCTTCTCCAAATGGTCCTTTTTGTTTTTTCCAAGAGAAGACACTGACGTGTACGGAAGGACTTCACCCCTCTTCGCGTGCAACAATAATACCATCGGCAACCTGAGCCTTCTCCTCAGTCAACTGTACTGCCCAGTTGAGGTCACCCACTCATACACTAATATCAATATCGCTATCAACTTTTTCTCAATGGCTTTGATTGCTTGTGAATCTTTGAATCTTTCCATGGTTGATTCCTCACAAGAGGGGCCAGCAAAAACAGGGTGGGGATACGCACCACGTTATGATTTAGGTATATAGTTTGGTTGCTCGGGATCACCGTTGTACAGCAGCCTTTGATGTCGTTCCCTTGTGTTCCCAATGGCCAGTGGGGTGGCTTCTACTTGACTTATTTAACTTGTAGCTTTAAAGCTTAGTTTCTTATCCCACGAATGCTTTCTTCATTCCCTGTTTTACCTTTCCTGATTCCAGAAAGCCTGACGCAGTGCGAGTCGGGATCATGTCCCTCCTTTTTCTTTTTCTTCTGTTCTCCGGCGTGCACGGTCAAGCCCTTACATTTCTCAATACGTGTGTAGACCATTTTACATTACTTCAGCTACTGAAGTATTGATATTCGGTAACCATTAGCCAAACTACCATCACCTGCGCCTCTATCCTGCTCCAATGGCGTGGCGGTATACGTGAGCCATTCTAGTAGCCTCTTGGCGATCGAGTACAAACTGATACTCCTTCTTCTCTTCCTAGAACCGTACCAACTAATCCAAGTACGTTACCTTCAATGCTCATTTACTTACCTGCTACTAATCCATCACGTATATAGCAGTGAGCCTTCACCGTGCACCTTCCAGTAACCCATATGTATATAGTTCTAATAATTTTCAGAATCCCCGGATTGCCAGATCATCAATCCGACCTTGGAAATACACAGTCACATATATTCATCCCTGATTTTATGCAGGTGTTGGCAGGTAAAAACCTCCAGCTCTCGCTCAAATACTTATACTTAATGAACTATACCCCCTAAGGTGACCAGTTTACACTCACGATCAAGGATAGCGATGGGAATTCAACGACGAAACAGTTTGCTTCGTGTAAGACCCACTTTCGTCGTATTCCCCTATGCATGGGTTGACTCTTTCATTCTTTCTCTCTTTTTCTTTCTCACTTGAAGCCACCGAAAAATGCAAGGGCGCGGCAGACGCCGTAAACGCCCCCGGTTTTAAGAAAAGTTTCAGTCAAGTGTCACCGTCAAATACCCACTCCTTTTCGTCCTCGGATACCCATACCACTGCCACCACCGGATCGATATCTCTGTCTAGTGGTTCTTCGACTACTACTACTTCAAGCGTAGCAAGGTAAGCTGGTACCAATAATCACAGATCTTCGAGTTGCTCATAAAACCTGTCACGCAGTCCGTCTCCAAGCCTTACAGCGTAAGACCTCCCTTCTTTCTTCTCGACCCACGAGACTTACCCATATCCCATAGAACCTCCTCTCCATCGCTTCTCCCTTCCTCCTCCCCCTCTCCTCCCTCCCCCTCCTCCAAATCCTCTACTTCCATATCAACCGCCACCCACCCTCCCTCCTCAAACAAGGTCCTAATCGGAGGTATCGTCGGAGGGCTAGCTCTCCTAGCCCTCCTCTCCCTCGCAGCACTCTGCTACTTCTGCAAACTCCGCCCACGGCAACTCGCACGACGCCGGTTCGCTGTTTTGGACACTGAGTGTTCGAGTGGAAGGAATTCTCGGGCTGTGAATCCTTTCGCTATCGTTTCTCCAGGACCGGCTTCAGCATCAGCATCAGGAGTGGGTTTTTCACCGGAATCTAAGGAGAATGAAAATCCTTTCGATGATAGTAATAGTCCAACTCCGACTCCAATAACTACTACTACGATATTCGAAGAACGCCTTAAAAAAGACAAAAGAGACAGACAGAAGGGAGAAAGCACTGTACCAGCTATCTCCCTCGTGTATAACTCGGACTCGGACTCGGACTCACTCAAGTCGATGGATGTCATGACGATGCGCAGACGCATGGATCTGCTCTTGGCGGAGAATGCGAAGTTGGATAATACGAGGTTGGTGGGTAGTAAGAGTAGTAGTAAGAGTAGTAGTATGGGTAGTGTGGGTAGTGGTGGTAGTAGCCCGGCACCTTCGTATCTTTCGTATCTTGCAGCCAGTGGTGGTGATGTACGGGCATTATTTTCGTGAAACTTAAGAGGGCTTTTTTTTGTATGCCATCGTATGGACGATTGCGAGTTATTATATATCTTGTTTCTCTAAGTACATTGGGTTATATAGCCACTGTGATACATAGTTTCCAGATAGTTTCCTTCAAGCCAGCCTACAGGCAAAGATCCGTGCAATCAATCACCGAATAACAACGGGCGCCTATCTTCGCTATTTTATGCCGCCAACTCCGATCAACGTGGACCCAGCTACCTCGTTTCCAACATGTCGAGCGACCTAACGGCCTCTATTTGCGAAACCTACCACCCCCAGTTCAACTCACCCGAAGCCGACATCACCCTTTCATCGCTCGAAGGAACCCTCTACCGCATTCCTTCCTTTGTGCTCAAATCTACCTCCGGGTTCTTTGAGTCTTGCTTTCTTTACCGTCTACTTCGTCTTCCCTCTCGTCTTCCCAACTGTCCTCCCAATCTTCATCTTCCTCCCCAATCCCCACCTCCCAAAATGACCCCATCCTCTTCCCATGCTCTGCCTCATGAGCGGCCTCCCCATCCCCGCCTGGTCCAAGACCCTTCGGACGACCCCGATCCCGAGGCCGACGACAAACGCTACACCGAACTCGAAACCCTCCTTACGCTCGCCGAATCCTGGGAAGCCCCCGGGCCCTCTCCATCCTCCGCCTCGGCATTACCGCGCCCATGTTCCTCGACCAGCCTCTCCGGCTCTACGCCATCGCCACGCACTTTGACTGGATCCCCGAAGCGAAGCTCGCTTCCAAACACTCCCTCGCGCTCAACCTCTTCGATGAAGAACACGAAGATGCCCTCCGGCGCATCTCCGCGAAACACCTCCTCGCCCTCCTCCGTTTACACCGCTGCCGCCGAGACGCATTCCTAGCGTGGCTCGACGACGCAGAGGTGTTCAGTCTCGGGAACTCCGAGAACTCGCGATGTACGCTCGCAAGCTGTAATGCAGAGGTGGACCACGCTGCATGGCGAGAGCTCAAGTTCCGGATTTTTAAGGAGATGGATCGGTGTTCGAAGGGGGACTTTATTGGGTCGTGGGAGATGGAGGAGTGGAAGGAGGCGGAGAAGTGTTGGAAGGCGAAGTGCCATAAGTGTAATAAGGTGTTGTATGCGAAGGGGCAGACGGTTATCAAGATGCGGGATGGGTTGGATATGTTGCCGGATACGATTTGAGGAATAGGTAAGTCATGTTTTTTTTGTTTTTTTGTTTGTAACCCAAGCTAGAGCTTTTTCTCAACACGAAACTTTTCGGTTATTAGATGATCCAACGACTTCGTATGCTTTCCATATCACAAGATCGAATGGAGAGCCGATCTTTCTGGAGCTCTGGAACACTAAATGTTTCAAATTTTTCTATCCAAGTACACTACTTTGGTTGATGGACTCGGAGATAGGGTGCTAAGTCGAACATAGTCAAAATATTAGATGGCCTGTACTTATGGCCAGCTTGTAGGATCAGTCATTCCCGCCTGGATCGATATTGATCCTATTACAGAACACATACTAGATTAGTAGATACTCTACTACCTTGAATCCAGCGTGTGACTACTAATATAGAGCTTGTATACATGTACTGGGGGCCAGCGAGGGCGGGTAGTGACGACCGCGAAGACGATCAAGCATCCCCACTTCAGTGCGCTGATTAGTCCTTTTTCCGCTACGTATGCAGCTTGTAATCTTGTTTACACCCTTCTACGACTGGGCGACGATCAGCGCGCTCAGTCTCATCATTACTAAACATCACATTGATCGTAGACGCGAATTAGGATCGTACGAGAGGAGCACGACTACGTCGATGGACTGATCGAGTTACGCTTATTGTGTCGTCAATCCAACGAAAATAGGCTTATTTAGATTGTTATGTGTCATGTCATATTCTTAAATCGATAGCAGGTTCTTCCAAGGTTGGTACAGTACGTCTCCACGTTGCCGACGACGTATTCCGATTTCCGACTTTCAAGAACTTCAAGAGGCTCTGGACTCCATGTATAGAGCCGACCCCACTCGCTCCGCCGCTGCATCTCGGTTTCACGCGCAGTAAATCCCCCTATTAGTCCCTCCTCGAGAAGCAGAAGTACGAGTAGCTGCGAAATTGCTCAAGGTATTTGAAGGCAATTTGAAGGAATGTGCTGATGGAAGGGATTGGGCTGAAAAACAGCCAGTGTAGCCAGGGGATATGGAGGTGCTGTCAGTCGTTCAAGTCGGCTAGAAGGATATGTCGTAAGAGATCTATCCAATTTTTGCAAGACTAAAACCTGCTTATTCACACCTACCAATCATTGAAGTGGATATAGCCACTCATCATGAACTGTCTTGGAAGTGGGTGCAGTAGCACTTATATAGCACTTATTTCTCTCAAAACTCTATCAATAACTTGCATAGATTAAGCGCAATACTCAAAACAGAAGCTGCCAAGAAGTTACAGAATGAATAATTAAACAAGTCACTATGCAACCACTCCATGGTCAATCTCTACGTAACACTGAGAGTTTGGAGTTGAGCAGTGAGATGGAACGTTTCCTCTATAGGTGAATTGTTGGAATGAACTAAAACAATTATAGCAATGGGATGAAGAAACTAAATATCTTGACTAAGCTGTTCTCTAACAATAATATAATAAGAACAACTCACACACAATGCACTCCACAAAGCTTTACTTATCTCATTAATGAGTGAAATAGTTGGAATTTTGGTTGTTACACTTTCTCCTGTGAATAATATCTGCCCTATCAATGCAAATAGTTGTAGGGCAAGAAGAAGTGCCCCGGATTCCACCAAAAGAAGTAGGATTTTTTGAACACGACTTTTCTGCCAGATTGAAGCTTCCCTCATGGTGCAGTAATGAGCCCTACACAGAGTAGACATTAATGAGACCAAATAGGATGGAATGATGGTAAACAGTTCTAGTACCAAGCTTTCCAGGCAATCAATCCTGTTGCCACCATGTTTACGGCCAAGGAAAGGACAATTGAAACCGAGTCCAAAGTAGAAAATTTGCCAAGTACGTTTACCGCAGCAGTGTCAAAAACACAATCTGCAATATTGACACCTATGTATAGATTGGTTATGGGTAGCACATAAAGTTTTACAATGCACACCTATGTTGCCAGCCATAATGATGACCAGTAGAAACCGCCAAAATTTGTCATGAAGCAACAGGACCCAGGCTCTCCAGCAGATCACAAAGTCACCAACCAAAACCTGAATGTCAAGTAAATAGGCTCCTCCAAAGTCAACAACTATCAGAAATCTCACAGTTATTGTTCCACAAAAATCAGCAATATCATTGAGGATGATAATATCAGATGGGGCATTTAAAACCTCCTCTATAATACCAAGTTTGACTTGAGAGATATCAATAAAGCTTGTCATGACAATGCTCCCAGTTGTAATGAGCACAATAACCATACAGCAGAAAAGCTGGATTGCTTTTGGCTCACGCCAGGTCTTGATCCTAGTGAAAGTTAAATTGTCATATATGCCACAAGTAACAACGTGTACTAAAATATAAAAGGCTTACTTTAGCAGCCATATTGCAATCAGCACTCCCAGAATGGCAAAGCCTATGCGGAATTACATGAGATTGCAGTCAGATAAGTTGAACGGAGTAAACACCATAGAAGAATGCAAAGATTAGAAGAGAACATAAGTTTTCATAGCACGCAATTCCAAAGGCAACCAGTATGTCTTGCTCTTCTTGTATCATATCAAGAGAAAATATTTGAGTGGCCAAGTTGTCGGAGCCGTAACCTAATCCCTAGCTTTATACAGTTGAGAAACTTGACCAGGGGAAAACAATACTATAAATGACATCTGCAACTTGAAAACCTTGAACTATGGACTGCTTTGTAGCACTCCAGCGCAGCTCAGAGCAGCTCAGAGCGCTCTAGAGCCAGTATCCTTTCTTTGGTTTCCAAGGAGCAACTGAACATTAATTAAAACTCAGGTTTTGTATATGGTTGCATTGGGCTCCTGATTAATAATATAACCGGTAGCGCCGGCAAGCGGCATAGCCCGCTACCTCCTTGCCATCAGACCCAAGATTGTTACACTTCGACACTGCACGGTTTGTAACAAACGTAATTTCACAGTATATTCCATACTAGTAGAGACTTAGACAAAATAGTAGTGTGATGAAACGCAAGTATTCTAGATGACGACGCGACTGCATTAACACTGATGGTATCTCGCCGTAGGAGACGCACCGGTTGTGATGTGGAAGCTAGATGGGACCCATGAGTTAGACCTTGCCAGCTTCATGAACAGCGACACATGCACCGGTATCTGATGATGCTGAATGCACGACGACTAGTGAGAGAAACGTCAATGTAACTTTACTTACGATGCTGCTTATCTTACCGTGTGATGAATATGAGGTGGCGTCGGAAATACCTTGGGAGACGGTAAGTGAGAACAGATAACCTCCTGTCATAGTTGGGTCACGTAATTCGATGGAATATTCAAAGCTGATTCCGTTATCAGCACAGACAACAACCCAGGTGCAATCAGTGCGCAATCAGCCCGAAGACAGGAGTCAACAAAATCCAAACCAAAAATAATATCAATTTCCGGAGATCCTCCGTATGGGATAGCTTCAACGGGGATACTGAAAACCAAATAGGCTGTGGAAGACGTTACAAGGACATGGACGGGTCCAGTGGGCAATGGGAGACCTCTATGATGAAAGAATCCATAAGAGATCAGGGAGTAAACCAAGCGAGGATCTCGGAAGTTAAGCAGAGCAGCATAAAGACCCCAGCTATACAGAAAGAGAGCATGCTGTGAATGGCAAGGGGGGGGGAGAAAGCGATAATTGCACTGGGTTCCTCTAGATCTTACCTTTATATATAGTTTACTAAAAGTCTCTTATATTTCAAAAATATAGTATCATTATCGATCTACTTTATCGTATTAATATGGCCATATTGCAGACACAATATCGAGTTATAGTAGGCTACAGTACCGCATACAGATAAAGGCATCATCCGGATCATAGAAAAGACACCGGCAAACTGAAACAAGAGCAAGCTGGAGTCGGCCACACGTGAATTATTGGATCTCGAACTGATTTCTAAGATCTCTGTGATCCAAAATTTTCGAACGACCGCAAGACCCTCTACCTAAAGGTAGCGGGAACTTGCAGACCAATGCCACATGCACTGACCCCAATGCAGTTCACTCACCACCTGGTTAAGAAAACTTGCAATTTTCGTTTTTTGCATTTTTTGCTGTAAGTTGCGGGAAACCTCGTGAATACTAAGTGTCCCAAAAACAGGAATTGCTGTGGCGAAATCAATCAAATTTAGTCTGCGTCTGTGTCTCTCCCTTGAGTCTGTGACATGTGTGACCAAGGACATACTTAAGTGCTGTGTGCACTGTCTCCTTTATCAATCCAACTCTAATATTTACACTGACTAGTTTCAGATGTTCCTGCTACCTAGTATAGGTAGAGGGTTTTAGGGATGCAGTTTTGAACCAAAAAAAAATGGTAGACAGAGATCGTAAATCACGTGTGTCTCACTCATGGGTACGCCGCTATGGCTGGATCAGCTCTTTGTTTCTTCTCACTCTCTCATTGTTCGACCTCTCTCTTCTCAATTACACACTAGATGGCATTTTCCTTATCTTTCTTGGGTCGTACGTTCAACAACGTGACTTTTCATCAAGACCAGTCACTTGCATGAACAACCATCGGCGTCGCTTTTTTCCATCATTGAAGTTTTACTGTCCCAGTAGATTCTTTGTGCTCTATACTCGTCACCTTCTCTTCTGCGTATTCTGCTTTCAGTAGCCCGTTGAATGCTGTGGTAGATACCTCAATGGCTGGTATCAAAGTAGTTTTGGGCACCGACTTCACTTTGGCCTGTCACCATGCTTCCCAACCCTGGACCCCTACTTCACTACTATTGTAACGAGACTCATCAGTGAATACTAGTTGTTTCGATTCTGCGAGCAAAATGTACTACAATAATTAATGTAATACAAAACATTTGACTTGTCATGTGCTGTCGTTCAAAACGCACCACATTGCAGCAAGCAACTGCGGTAGTATCTACAAAATCGAGGTAGCGGACCATGCCGCTTGTCGGCGCTACCGATTATAGCACATACCCAGTAACAGAGTGATAAAGATTGATACAAGGAAATTCATACTGGAGAGGAACTAAATTATGCATCACGCATATTGGGCTCAAGCCACTCACATAAATATGCTTTATGAACTGTTCATATGACATATACAGCAAAAACCTCCAGATAGTCTGTGGAATGCAGTGGAACCAAAGGAGAGAGAGCAACTAAAAGGACAGTAAATACTTGGTGAATACATATATTCTTTGTCAATGTCCTGGACATAAATATCCACAAAAAGACAGTGAATATTACGAGTCCTGAATGTAATGTAGGCTCGTCCTTATGGCGGGTTTTGCGTGGGAATTTGTCCAAATTAGGCCCCCCCCTGTCTGAATCAGGTTGACCCAATAAGGAGATTAGTTTCAATATATTTGGGATGTCAAAGCATATGACATGTGACCTCGGGTTGCTCACTTCGCATCACCCATTCCTATCACAGCTCCTCAATGCATGAATTCTCACTAGCACTATTAGTATCTGCATCCTAATAGCAAGGTGATTGAGTCTTGTCATCACCAGCACTCAGGCGCCTAATGTATAGTTTTCTTCTCTTTCAACCTCCATCCGCCTCTACAGCATCAGGATCGTACCAGCCACCTCTCTCTCATGGACAACCCAGAAGATCTGGAGTGGTTAGGGATATGGGTAGATAGGAAGGATAAGGTTTAGTGGAACAATGAGAAGAGGATATGGGATGTGTAGGTTTTGTGCAGTGCTTTACCAGCTCGCTGTGTCGTCGCTTGGTTTTCGAGAAGTGGATCAGTAGCTTGCTTTCATGTACAAGGAGGAAACAAAGTGCCAAGGTGCTTTACCAGCCCTTGGAGCTTGGCTACCAGCCTCGGCATCCAAGTTCTTGTGTCCACAATACCTCTCCTACACTGTCTCTAATTCAGCGCCAGCCTCAGATGAATACATGTGGAGGCCCTCCACATGTATTCGTCTATCTTGTCACAGCCTAATCCATCTCCAAATCCCCTTGTTTGAATCTTATCTATCATATCCTTCACTTTCGCCTTCAAACACTCACTTGCAGCATGTTCCATTTCCATTCCTCATCCTTCTGGCTCTAGCATCTCCGCTAGTGATTCACAGCCTCTGCTGGGCACAAACCTCCAAACACTCCCTTACCATCAATTTCGCCTGATTTATTAGTAATTTTTCGGCATCAATTTCTTTCATATTTCTCTAGACAAAGAAAATCTATTACCATAGAAATATGTTAACTATTTCGGCTGCGAAAAGAAACGGGCATTGAGGGGCGGGCCGCCCGGGCCGGACAAAGGGCTCTTTGGCCCATTCAACGGGCATTGAATGCCCGTTCCTTTTCGCAGCCGAAATAGTTAACATATTACAATTGAAATATATTTTCTATTGCCACTCATATTTCCAAGGAAATATCAAAGAGATTACAAAGGAAAAATATGCCGAAAAATTACTAATAAATCAGGCGAAATAGCCGCCGAAAAAGCACTTATTTTCCCATGCCTATTTCCAGGCAATATTCAATCTTTTTCACTGGAAAAAGATGCTAAAATTCAGGGGAAAAATGTATTATACTTCTATCCTTTTTCAGAGGTAATATACTGAAGTACTGGCAGTGAAACCAGCGTCCACAGTCAGCAGGACAAAGAGGCATCACGAGCGGATAGTTCTAGTAGGTGTTAGGTTCATGCCTTTCCATCATTATTCCAAGATGTTCCGACTCATTCCGAGACTCTCCGAGACTTCCTCACCCTCTCTCACGGTCTCTCAAGGCTCCGATAGTTCCCACGACCTCTGGCGGCTCCGAAACTCCATTCTCTATTTTATCCCTTCCAATATACCTTTGGACTTCACAAATTCACTCCTACTTCGGCACTCACATTTCCGATGCCTTTATCAGCTATACCTTCAGCCCGATATATTGGCGGACTCCTTCGGTACTCATTACTTTCCCACGGTGGTCCGCAGTGCGCCGATGTTCATCTCTTTTGTCTTTTCTACTCTATTGCTTATTGTTTTATCATTTGTATTGATTCCACCTCGTTCCGGCCTTGGCATTACCTGGGTCCAACTTTATTGTCTTTATTTAACAATTAGGTCACTTGTATATAAGCTAGGTACTTTGTACTATCGTTCCTCAGCCAAAAAATCACAAGTTATCATACTTTTCTGAGCTTTCCTTTAAGTCCTTTCTTTGTTCCTTATACTTGCCGTTCTGTCCGATACTGGCCGACTCGGCTCGGTCCCTACATCGGACATACCTCGGACCATTCTCACGCCTATACCTTGGTCCGATCTCAGCGATTCCTTGCACTTTACTTCCTCTCCTTCTGGGACAACCTTGGTGGTGTGTTGGGGGTGTTGCTAATAACTTCACCAAAGTCCCACCTTTTCCTTGGCCTTGTAGTCTACTCCGGATATTCTTTCAACAATTCTGATCTTGCCTTTTGGCCCTACGTCCGGTCCGCTTCCATTCCGGCCTAGGTTGCACGACCTTGTCATGCTTGTACTAGCTCCCATGTCAGATGGTACATGTACACTCACTGTGCTGCCGTTCTTTCCAACGTTATTCCATCAAATCCATGTCCTTTTTCATCGCTGGGACTCACTCAACCATCCCCTCATCTGTTTGCTTTTACTTGATGTCCATTTACTCTCTCTTGGTTCTCCAGCTCTGCTGTCCTGGAGGAGATTCCTGAAAGAAGGATTTTGGTTGTACTAGGTGTTGGTAGGGTCGCAGTACAAAGCGGTTGTGCTCATGGGTTAGGTACAGGTTGGAATGTTGCTGAGGGAGGAACTCTGAAGATTGATTCTGCGGGACAATTTGCAATGAACTAGTAGATACAGGACTCGTACCTGCCACGCACTTGGCGCGATGGCCCACACTCGCAAGTCTAATGTATGATCAGTGGGAAGAAAATAAATAAATAGTAAAACAGTATGTACTAACATTCTTCGTCAATGTACTGGATAAAGAATGTGTAACTATGGAATGAAATGGATAATGTAATCACGGAAGCAAAATAGTAGAGTGCTAGAGTAAGAGGGAACGGTGAGGATATATACTTAACATAGTCCTGCTTGACACGGCCGTTGGGCTCTTTAATCCAGTCCATGAGGTTTGTCGTCCCAATTTGAAGGAAGGTTTTTGCTCCACCCCTCGGTTGATAATTGGTTGATAATCAATATTTTGAAAAAGAGGTTTGAAAATTGCAAATGTCTGACTTGTGACCCGTGCCTGACCCGTGGGAAACGGATCCTGGGATCCGCGAGTCGCATACTTGCAGGTTTTCCCACAGATCTTACCTGTGAGTACTTGTGAAGACTTGGACTCGTGGACATCTCTAGTTTGAAGAGCACTGTAGCACATCCTTGGAAAGCTGCCCATAGTCTTCTGAGAGCAAGCGGATGAGTATGATAAGAGTTCTGTAAAATCCGGAAGTGTAAACTGAGAGTATTAGACTAACGATGGATCATGGAGATACTGTCCGGCACGCAGGTCAGAACACCGCGAACGGCAAGTCATACTGATGACTAACGACGATTGCAATCCCAATGAAGCCCCTAACACCCCTTCTACCACAATCATTCTTGGGATTGCCTAAATATGGATCGCAATATGGATTGCTGGCCAGATACTCTTCAATGGGCCGATGCTCAGATAATAATCCAGGCGCACAACGATTTAGCAGAATCTTGGGACTGTTTAGACACCATGGTGACCCGACCTTTTTGCCTCGATTTTGTAGACAAATTGATTATGCAGGTAACAACATTTGACATTGTATAACAACTCCCCATTTCTACATTTACTAGAGTCGAAGAAGCTACAGTTGAACTCGAACCAGGCGGCTCGTATTTTTCATGGTGGTCTTTCGCAAACAAGATCAAAGCACTGAAGGCTGCTTCGGCCGCCTACTCCAGGTCTATGAAATCTTTTGGTTGTCCTCGCTATCTCATCGAGTCTCCTTGCGATCCTTGCGATTCCAAGTCGCACATTTACAGCCCAATAACATGTGGCTGTGGAATCGAAACGAAAGTGACTGAGTGTGAAGATGGAACCTCGAGGGAGGAGCACTTTACATGGAAAGACGGACCACCGTCGCCTAGGACCAAAGTTGAATGCCTGTTTCATCCATGCTGTGAAGGATGTCCGGTCACTGGAGACTGGGTTTTGAAGAAAATGGTGGAAGATTGGAAGACGAAATATGTGGGTGATGTTCTCACCAACCTTTTGGCTGAGCGAGAGAAGTATGGATGGAGAGGCTCTAAGGACCGCGATGAGTCAGTGAACGACCATGCGCTGACAAAATTGGGCTATACTGTACCAACGCCCACAGGTATAAACCTTGGACCCTCGACAAACGATCACCAATTGGCCCAGCAGACTAGTCATTCCTTCGCCAAGTCCACCCAGAAAGAAAAAGACGAAGAGAAGGACACTGAGAAGGGCGAAGCAGAGGGAGAGAAGTCTGGTGAAGCTGACCCACCGTCTATGAGAAGTGAAATGGCAATTTTTGAAAGATTTGGTATGTGTTCCACAGCTTCTTCTGTTCTTGAATTATGACGAATGCCACAACAGGCATGCTTCCTGCGCCGGTCGGAGAGACGCTAGATGCATTCCGAGCCCGTGAAAGTCATAATATCGCGAAGCTGGCTGTGGCTTTGAACGACATTAACGAACAACTAGCCTCTGGTCGACGTCAATGAACACCAGTCCAAACAAGCTTAAGTCGTTGACAAATAACAATCCTCAATTGACCCAGTAGACTAGCAACACGAACTCCAGCATATTTCATGCTTTCAATACCAAGATTAGATGTAGAGCCGATCTTTTTGGAAGATCAAATGCCACTCTTTACTTACGCTGCGTTAGGTATCATACTGTTTAAATTATAGAGTAAGTACGATCACCTTTATTGACAACTGCCATTTTCATGATCACAGCTGCAGCTTACCCAGAGTAAGGTTCGTTCTCTTCCTCGCGCCGGTATATGTCGAAATTCAAGCACCATATATCAATTACATACCAAAACGTGCAAACATTCGGTCGTACAAAGGCGGAGGAATGTGAAATAGAGTAGGAGACTGTGAATCAGTTGGCAATGGCCTGCCAGAAACTTCGTTAAAAGTGAATACTGCAGTGGTCTATGCTACAATAGGGGGGTCAAAGCGTATTATATCATTGGCTGTAAGTTCAAACAAAACTATTTACGGCATTTATGGGTTTCCCACTCTTCAAGAACGTCTCCAGGTTAAGCATAACTTCTATTTGCTGATCCCTTTCAAAGGTCTCGTTCGCTACCGCACAATGAGGAGATAGTATCTGAGCGCAAGGATGTTGATTAACTTGAGAGTAAGGTAAAATCTCGAACGAAAACTCACGGTATGCTTTGAATTAATCAGCCCTGGGTGAATATTCGGTTCGTTCTAGAGCGGAACATTTAGAATCAGCAAGTTTACATTGATGTACATAGGACGTGCCTCATACACATCCAAAGCAGCGCAACGGACTAGCAAGTATCAAGTTAACAAATCGATTATCCTGTCTGCCAGAATATATTCGTTTACCTTTCCCAGAATCCAAAGCCTCTACAAGTGCATTCTCGTCTATAACAGCTCCTCGAGATGTATTCACGATAATCGTGCCATCATTCATCTGGTCAAATACTGGGGAGAAGCGGAATTAGGATTCTGTGTGTACTGGAGCGAGCAGGAGACCTTCTTTTAGAGGACATCGATTCAACACTTGCCTTGTTTATTGAATAAATGATGTGTGCCTTCATTCAACGGACAGTGCAGCGATATAACATCCGAGCGTAAGAGAAGCAGCTCAAACGAAACATACACTGCTCCGTTTTCCTCCTCTGCCGGAAGACGGCTCCGATTGTGATATATGACCTTCATACCAAAGTGCTGCATATGTTCGGAAACTAGTATATGTAACGTTAAGATTCAAAGGCAACACTTGGACCGACATTCGGGAACTTGCCTAGCTTTCCAATGGTGCCTAGCCCTACAATCCCCAACGTCGAGCTTCTAGCATCCTTCGCGAATGGCTTCGTCGAGTCGTAGAATTTTCCTGCTCGCGCATCAGCTTCTCTTTCAGATGTACCCCGCAACGCTTGTAGAATCATCATCGCTGTAGTATCCGCCGTTCGCCTTCCTGCCATAATTGGTGTATTCGCATAGTAGACTCGGTTAGCCGTCAGATACTTCATATCGGCCTGAGTTGGGAGTATAAGAGAACGTGAGGAATTGAAAGAATGTGGGGAGATCGGTCGTGGCTAACCCAGTCGTATCCAGCACCTCCAGCAGTGATCATCCTGCAGCCCGTCTCGATTAGAGGCCCAAGCAAAGCTTCGTCATAGGGCCAAGGTAAAGGTGTGTCCCACCACCTTATGAAGACAACAAACGCTGACATCGTCAGTGGTCGGAAGAACTACAATTCAAATGAGCTTACCCACAAAAGGGCCTTTTTCTTTCACTGCTTCGGCTATTCTTTCCGCTAGCACGTCGTGCGACGCCTGTTCGATAGACTGTTGACATATGAGATATTGAGAACCAAGTTGATTATTTGCGTTCGCTACACACATGAACGTCAGCCATCTCGTTCATTATGGACAGATAACCATCGGAGATCTTGTGAGGTGTGTTGAGGATAAGTACTTTCGGTTTTGGGTCAACATGCATGGTTGGAGTTCAAAAATGAAAGATGTGGGAAGGCGGATCGTTATCGGATTATCAGGTCACAGTGGGCCGATGCATACAGAGTGGGTATCCGTAATGAGAAAGAAGTAGAAGTACGTAACCGAGGTGGAAGTTCTGACCCGTAGGGCATAAATACATATAATACAAAGATTTTAGTATGTTTTCGAAGATACAAATGAAGTAACATGGATAGATTTCCTTCTTCCTTGACGAACCGCTGGTAAGCTAAGACTCGTTCAGACCGTCTAATCAGAGGTACCAAGTAAAGCTGAAGCACGATCATCGACGAAAGCGAAAAGAGACTCTTCGATTCACTTGTTGAGCAGCGTCAGAGTTGGAGTCGTCGTTAGCGGTATCTTTGGGCTCGCCACCATCGCCTGTTGCTTTCTCATCATCCTGAGGTCCCAGAACCGAGTTCATACGACGTCCTACAGCGCTAGCGTTAGACTCGGCATCATTCTCCTCGCGGTCGATTTGAGGTGGTATGGACTCGGAAAGTGAAGGAAAACGACGCATTGCGGCAGCGCGTGGAAGACGTCTGTTCCCAAGACTTGAACGGTTGGGACTATCATGAGCCTCAGAGGGTTCGGAAGGATTGTGAGAGGAGTGATGGTTTCCGTTCTGCCCGTCTTCTTCTGCCTGCTTCGGGGAAGGTTCAGGGTTGGATTTGGGAGCGGAAGGTGGCGCAGATGATTCTGAAGTAGAGTTCGAAGAAGGTAAAGAAGAGGGCGGGCTTGAGGACGAGGAACTGTAATCGGCGTTGTGAATTTGACGATTAGCGAGCGATGGCCTTCTATTGGAAAGAAGTGTAGCAGGCGAGTTGGCAAGATCTCGTTGGAAGCGTAGTACCACAACGGCTTCATCGAATCCAAACCCGTCTACATATGCAATGGACGAAGCGCTATGCGAATACATCGTGTTCTCGGGCATAATAACCGGTGGAGAGACAACGTTGAAGAGTATGTCACGAGTATCGAGTTCAGGAATGTTCTCGCTGGGCATATCAGAGCGCATAAAGGCTTTCGGAACACGATGAGGCTGGGCGAGGTCCGTAGAATGGTCGTGAGTACGATATCCAGAAGCAACGTGCGTAACGGCCAAGAGAAAGAAAACCTGCAGAGAGTTGAAGGAGGAGTACATGTTATAGAGAGTCGACGTGAGTTGCCAATAGTAAGGTTAGATTGGGGAATGTGAGAGTAGGAAGTCAAGATGCACGGTCAAAGTGAGCAATGTCGTAAAGTATATAAAGGAGATGCGTCACATCACCTGACCGTGAATTTGATTGGCGCTTCTCTGCGACGTTCTTTTTGTTTTCTCGTCTCCCTGGCCATGGCCTGCACCCCACTCTGACTTGTATCATTCGCTACGTCGCCAGCTCCAGCTCTATGCTATCCATATTTGGTTGAATTCGAACCATCCAGATTATTCGGTCACGAGTCGGAGTAACGACAAGCAGCGGCCTCGCGGCCTCGAGTCCTGCCTCGCTTCATCTCATGCACCATTTGCTACAAGCCTGTGATACGCTGAATACCTTGGAGTCAAACATGTGCCTCGCGTCCTAAATATGTAACGAAGCTGCAGTCGAGGGCGGTAGTCCGGCCTTGATTACACATACAACGTTACTTGACTTCCAGGTACTGCCGGGCAACCTGGGCAATCAAAGATTTTTTAAAGTTCTATCCTTTCCAGTGGTTGCCTTTAACTGTACGCATGGCCCAATCCACCGAATCTACCGAAGCAGCTTCTCCAGAACACAACCGTGAAAATAGTGTCGAAAACACCACAGCAACAGGGCACGAGGAGAAGAAAAACGAGACTGATGTCACTACCAACGGAAGCGAAAAGGACGAATCGCTCGAAATCGAATACGCTTCGGGAGCTCGATTGGCACTGATCACCTTGGGTGTCTGCCTGGGTCTCTTCGTGGTAAGGATGTTCTATGTTACCCCGCTGGCAGCGTCTTTGATATATTGTTTAGGTCGCCCTAGACACTTCTATTGTCTGTGAGAAATGTCTTCTCCTTCATCGTGTTTCTCCTTTGCTCACACTCGATCTAGCCACGGTGACTCCGACAATTACTACTGTGTTCGACTCTCTGGGGGATGTTGGCTGGTATGGGTCAGCCTACTTGCTGGTCTGTTGTGAAGTCCGAGTATAAGCCATAGTATTCACTTACGCTCCATGTAGGTTTTAGCATCTCTTCAACCTACTTTTGGGAAGCTATACAGTGTCTTCGATCTCAAGATTGTATATCTGACTGCTCTCGTCATTTTCGAAGGTTCGTTCTTGTTTTCATCTTCCTTGAAGGTTTTCTAATATTTGTCGTATGCAGTTGGATCGGTTGTATGTGCTGCCTCCACAAGCTCATTTATGCTCATCATGGGCAGGGCAGTCGCAGGACTAGGCGCATCAGCATTGCTTTCCGGTAGTATCAACATCATTGCCTACGCTGTAGCGTTAGAAAAGAGGGCAGCTTACAACGCAGGGGTATCAAGCATGTTTTCTATCGCGTCTATTGCAGGACCCATAATCGGGGGTGCCTTCACTGACAACGTGTCATGGCGATGGTATACATCAAGTTCGCTTCCTTTTTGTTCACTCCTGAATCTTAAGTTCCATAGGTCGTTCTGGATCAACTTACCCCTCGGAGGCGTAGCTTTCTTCATTGTCGCTTTTTTCTTCACCGCGCCGAAAAGAAAAAAGTCCCAGCTTTCCCTCAAAGAGAAGTTGGCCAGCTTGGACTTCTTTGGTGCATTATTCTTCATTGGTGGGACCATATGCTTGTTACTCGCGCTCCAGTGGGGAGGAAGCGCATTCCCGTGGACAGACTCGAGGGTCTGGGGTCTCTTCATAGGATTTGCTCTTATTATGCCTATTTTCGTGTACATTCAAATCAAACGCGGTAAGCGTGCTACCATACCGCCATCAATTGCGAAGCAGCGTACTGTCCTCATCAGCACGCTTTATTCGTTCTTGTATAGCATGGCCTCGTATACGTGAGTTTGAGATCCCTGTCATTATCATTACGCATACTAATATGACATCGGTTAGACATATCTTCTATCTTCCTTTGTATTTCCAAGCAGTAAAAAATACATCGGCAGTCAATTCAGGTATTCGACTCATTCCGTACTTGGTATGCAATACCGCTGTTGCCATTATCATGGGGTTATATGTCAATCGCACTGGATGGTACTACTACCTTTTCTGGATTGGGGCTATCATATATACCATCGGCGCTGGTCTTCTTTCAACGCTGAATGTCAACTCATCTACTGCTAAATGGCTCTGCTATGAGATAGTCGCCGGTTTAGGACGTGGTTCGGCCCAGATGCCTTTCATAGCAGTCCAAGTGGTTTTAACACCTGAAGAAGTTCCTATCGGAAGTAACTATCGATCGCAGATTCTACTCTCTAGCCAAATTCTGACGCAGACTGCACCAGGTAGCTTGGTGATGCTTTCGACATCTCTCGGAGGATCTGTTGCTTTATCAATTGGTCAAGCAATCTTCAATAACGATCTAGTCAGCCAGGTCAAGAAATTTGCTCCATCCATCGACCCGAGTATTGTCGTCAATAATGGAGCCACCGAATTTCGTCACGTCGTGCCGGCTGAGGCATTGAGTGGCGTACTACAGGCTTATTCAAAGGCAATAGATACTGTGTTAATACCACCAATTGCCTTCGTTGGCCTTAGCTTGATTCTTGCACTAGGGGTAAGTGCATGTTATACTGCTTTTGGGTTGAGTTTAACTCGACTTTGATTTAGATTGAACGCCTGAACATAAAGGCCCGGACCAAGGCATCTAGTAAAGCAGACTCAGCTCTGTCGTAGCATAAAATCTAGTGGGTATCTACAGCGCAGTATTGTCGTTTGATTTACAGTGTATCACATAATGATTGTTCGTCTGCTGGCTCGGGCCGCACAAGTGTTACAATCGGTCTTGACGAACGATTATCAAGCGCAAACAAAAACAAAAACAACTTCACGCTTTACGGCTATCCGGCTAATGCAGCGCAAGTTAGACATAGAATGGAAGAAGAGGTGCACTATGCATACGATGGGCAAACGAGAATACGACGGGCGAGGGAGCCGTCACCAGCGAACGGTTTTAGTCGCTCCAGAGTGAGCATAACCATTTATATAAGTAATGATCATAAATTCCCAATAGATACCGAAGGATCGCTGTGCAATTGAGCTATCCAATTCTTAAAACCGCTCCTTTATTTCTTCACGATGAGAACGTTGATTGCGAGTGTGGGGAGGGCTGTTGGAATTGGAAGACTTGAGCGAAGAGTGGTGTCCAGAGGGCAAGCTAGGGTGACTCACTGACTGAACGGGGAACAACCCAAAACAACGAGGAAGGCAAGTACCAATACTGGTCGCTTCTCTACAAACGTGACGAAATGACGAGCGCCGAAAGACCAGATTCAGTCATATCCAATTCCTCATAAGGATTACTATAATGATGACCAAGCATCTGCAACCATCTTACCTTCATTAACATGGATCGTTGGCCAAAAGATAAATTTAAAGAATTCGAGGCTCAGGATATAGTTTCAGCACACACATATCTGGACTCCTCACACTGGAACCGCCTTGATACCGCAGAAACCTTGCCGTTTCGAAAGGAGCTTGAGGAGAAACTGATCCTGTAGGTGGTATCATTTGACGTTGTACAACAAGTCCTCATCCCTTTCAGTTTTGAAGAAACCGCACTTCAACTCGGACAAGGCAACTTCTTCGACAAGCGCCGTCGCAAGAAGTCTTTCAAAAAAGAGCTTCAAGCACTATTTCCTGCCATGATGGCGTACTCCAATTCTATGGAGGCTCACGGTCGGCCCAATCTAGTTCAAACTCCTTGCGGTCCCTGTGATTCAAAGGTTCACCATCTCGGCCCTAAAACCTGTGGTGTGGTATACAGTCAAAGGTGATTCAGCTGGAAGATGGGAACTTGCAAACGAAGCACTTTGTATGGACAGAAGCACCGCCACCCCCTGAGCCCAAAGTGAAGTGTCTGTTTCACCCGTGTAGGAAAGGATGTCCGGTTCCAGGAGACTGGTTCTACTTCTGACAATTCGGTTTTGGTTCAAAAGATACTCCGAGTCCCGTGATCTTCTTTCTGACCTCCTGGCTGACCGGGAAAAGTACGGGTGGAGAGGTTCAGAAGGCCGTGACGATTCGGTTAATGAACATGCTGTGACCAAATTAGGCTATCGCGTTCCTAAAAAGCCACCCCCCGCTGATCAAATAGTTTATTTTGGTTAACCTTGGATTCATACAAATTTGTGCTACTAGAGTGTATCTTATAGATACTCGTTCTATTGGTAAGGATATGGATATGGATTACTCAGTCCTGTCAGCGCAATGCTGAAAGTATGTACGCAGTTGTGTGAGCTTGTGTGGCACATTTTGGGGTACTTCAGTGATTAACCTGGGCCATTTAAGTAACTTGAATCGCTGAGCCACAGTTACAATGTATATAACCACCCTCCACCCCAGCCAAGAGGCAGCTGTCTATAGTCGCAAGCTTTTGTTCTCAAGATGAAGGTAGTTCTGTGTGTTTTTTTCCAACGTTTTCGGGATGATACTGTGGGATCAGGGAAGGATCTCTTAGGAGACGTGTAATGATGGCGATTCAGCATGGATGGTATATACTATAGACGCGGGTGCGAGATTTTCGACACCACGGAAAGTGCTTGCATTAGATCGGGTGGGGGGAAATACCACGAGGCTGGATAGTTTCATGGTGTCAACGCACAGAAACCCTTGTTCACCAGTTCTTAATAGACATTCCAAAAGAAAAAAGCGGGTATATCGGTTGATTCATCATTATCGGTTGATTCATCATTATCGGTTGATTCATCATTATCGGATTGAAACGAGCTCATGAGCTCCGAGCGTAGATTAGAAAAGCAAGGGTAGTTGCGTTTAAAAGAAGCGGACGACGGGCCACGGCCCACCAGGCAGGGGGCTCCGCTCATGTGTCTAGGTCAAACGTAGCAAGTAGCACGTTCTGCTTTTAGGTTGATAGTAGAGGAAATAACTTCTTCAGAGGTTCGGAACCTGGGTCATACCTTGAGCCTAGCGAACGCAGAATTATTCCAGGGAATTGCACGGATACCAAAGAAAGCTTGCCACTGCGAAAGGATCTCGGAGAGGTTAGCTAGTATCGTTTTCTTATTGTATAACACGTCTTCATCTTTACATTTACTAGCGTTGAAGCGTTGAGGAAGCGGCACTGAAACTTAAACGAGTGTATCATGCAGTACTGTTGACAGTGGTCTTTTGAAAAAAAGATTTCAGAACTACTTTCGCCCGGTCGGCCTACTTCAAGTCTATAGAGGCTCATGCATCAGGAAAAAACAACTTCACTTAGTAGGCCTAAGTAGTCAAGATAGCAGTCATAGTTCTGTAGACAAGTCCCCCTTTACATAGTACTACATAGTGTGCTGTAGTACCTTAGCCAGGGTTATGTAGGGCCATATAGCAATCAGTCAAGGCCTAGGTAGCACTCTGTAGTCATTATAGCCTTGGGCATGCCTACAGGCATTCACCCACTATCTGTGCTACATAGTGTCCTGTACTTATAACAAGTATACGCTCTGATATGGGGGATATACGAAAACAAAGCCATCCATTATTATGCAAAAAATGATAAATAATACAATAATATGTAATTAAAGGTAGTAATACTAATAGCGATGGATATATACTGAGCGTGTCACGCTCCCACCCAATGCTCAGTGCTCACCGGCACCTCCAGATCCGTTGTCGGATTCATCCCCAGAATCAGTGGCCTCGGACTCCGTTAAACCAGTACGTGCTGCCATCTGAGCGCGAAGCTCATCTTCAATGTCACCAGAAATGTGCGACGCAGCCTCATCGGGTGATTTCCCGCAAACTCGATCTCTGAAGTAATACTAATCAACTTTCGTCCAAGTCACTTTAAATAAACCATACCGGGCCTTCTCAAACATTCGTTTACGAATGTTCAAGGACGCTACAGGATTCATACCATCCCATTTCGTCAAGTCTTCAAGATAAGCTTCATAGTATCTTCGGTGATCTTCTTCGCTGAACTTCTTGAGTTTGATGTGTTCCCCAGTGGCCCATTCTGTAAGTGCCGCTCGTACCTGGCTCAAGCCTCAGATAAAAATTTAAATGGAAAAACTGTTCCCACTTGCCATCGTAAAAAGTGAGGCCAGCGTCTTCAGGGACACGATTTTGAAGTATCCTTCAAACACCGCCCCCATACCATTTTCGAAGATATAGTGAAGTAGAGTGATGATAGATGAATGTTCCGCATAACCGATCCAAGTATTGCGGTTCTAGATTCAGTAGTCAGCTCGGATGGTTCAATAGCATGATAAACGACAAACCTTGTATGCAAATGCAGAAAAATTCCGGGCAGAAAGAGTACGATACAAATTCTTGTTACTTCTTGCAGCCTGCTTACTGCCATCACCGTTGAAGTGGTAGATCGACTCAACTTTGGCTCGGACCCATTTGAAGGTCTCACCACGTATTCTACTCCCACGAGCAGTGATCTACAGAAATTTCAGAACGAGTGATTTAATGTTTTAGATAGCGCACCAGCTTGATTACACGTTTGTCAGATGAAAGCTGGACCTTTGCAATTCCAGATGCAGCGCGAAAAGCCATTATACAATGCTTAATTGCGCCTTTTAGCTTGACGTTTGCTGAAGAGTCTCAGATGCAGACTTGTGTATACGAAGATAACATGCGAGAGTTCAACAAGCAGTGGGATCACGCTGGAACGAACTCACATATCGACTTGGTAGATGGACAGTCACAAGAGGGCTCCGATACATTTGGTTCGGATAGCTATGAGCTTTTGGCTCCTGGTGAGTTGTTTGTTTGGTTTCTCGTGTGGATATGAATTTACATTGTGTTGTTCAGGTTTTCGTTCGCCCCAAACTGGTACTCCAATGAAGTCAGAACTTCAGATCCTTGAAGCGGACACTGTACTATCCCCGCGAAGCGATTCACTTACCCGTCAAGATAGAGACATCTTGAAAACACCAGAACATAAGGCTCATGAGTTGGAAGTGCGTGTTCGTGACTTAGAAGCGCATGTTCAGTTACTGCAGAAGCAGCTTCGCACCTACAAAGATATTCTTGACCGTTTCGGAGACATATGCTCAGGCGTGAGTGATGGAAGTTTTGCAGCAGATGGCGTGTTGGATTCTCTCAATGCCCATATGAATAAAGAGTACCGTGAAACCCAGTAGTCTTGTTTTCTCGGTGTTTACTTTGATGTACTGTCACCCCTAGATACAGCTATGGTATCAAATGTAGTCTGTTTGGTGTCTCCGACTGGCAAGTGGAGTAATGTTACGTTTCACATCCGCTAAAATCTTGAAGTTCAATTTGGACTCCATACCGTATGGATTTCCTAGCAATAAGTACATTGATATATGGATACACTGGTGTGTACTAAAATGACTATATAGATCTATGTAGAACTGTGACCTGGTTATGTTGACTACAGAGCACTACGGAGGCTTGCCCAGGACCTACATCAACTACCATGACTTCCTATCTCAAGTGTGAATACCTGTAGCACGTTCAGTGTTTCCTGATGTGGTCGCCCTTTGTATCTTCTCGAAACTCCCCGCGATGCTTGAGATTCTGGTCTTCACCATCTCAGTCCAAAGATCCGTGGTTGTGGTATCCAGTCGTAAGAGGTGCAGTGGGAAGATGAGAAGATGGAACCTTGCAGGAGCAACGCTTTGTTTTGATCGAGTTTGAATTTGCACTTGTGAAGATGAATATCGTTCGGTGGCTATGACTTTTGAGTTGTGTATACCGGCTGTCTGATTTTCCAGTGGTTCTCGAAAGAATACACCCAATGTAAGCCTTCTTGAAGCGGACCTACTAATACTACGTTGATTCGGATGTACTGATTGAAGCAGAGAATCAGGAAGAATGTTATTTCGTCAGACAGGAAGACCTTTCTTCTGTAATAATACAAAGCTTAAGCTTAAGCCCTTGACCTGCCGATGGATCGCAGAAGGAGAAAGGAAAAGAGACGCCAGAGATAATGCCAGGTCTATTGATGATGTTGCGGCAGTCATGATTGAGTATCCACCGAAAGATAAGGACGATTTGGGATGAAGTTGTGACCGGAAATGGAGGGATAAGAAGGACAAGAAAGAAAGTCTACGAAACTTTACTGCACACCGTTAATAGGCTAATGTGAATTGATCTGTTTGTTCATTGGTATATGTTGGGCCGAGGCTGCCAAAGGCGATCTAGAATAAGATAAGAGGAGAATGATAAGGTGGAAGAACCGGCACACCTCGCATATGACGCGCAAACGAGAACAGAGCGGATGAAGGAGGCGGCACTGGTGGACGAGGTCTTGGAGACCTTAGTCGCTATATTCATGAAAATCAGATATTTGTTGACCAGTTAGAGGGCGTAAGACATACATAGTAACAGAGAGTGAGCAGATACTCGGTCCACATGCCCGGAAAGACGCCTTGTATCTGGCAATACCTCAAGCTCAAGACTTCAAAGAGTTCTGGAAATAGATATTGAGAGTCCTCGAGTTCATTCCGGCGCCTGTACACCTGATCTACCCAATCGCCATTAGGAGGAAGGCTTACTCCCCTCATTTCTTTATCAGTGTCATCGATAAGAAAGTCGATTGCGAGAGAAAGACGTTGTTCGAAGACCTGAGCGAGGAATGTTGTCCAAATTCTTCTAGGAGGAAGACAGTTTGTGTGGTGGAGGCGAACCAAAAAGTCGATAAGGCAGTTAAAAACAATGATGAGCAGGAAGGACTCGAGCGTCGTGAACTGTACCATGGTGGTGGCAGTACAGCTCTGAACTTGCTTAGTCATCAATGACCAACTGCAAAGACAATCGCGACTCCCGACGATAACCAAGCATCCTTATATTACTTGATTAACGTTTAACCACCACAATCGCATCCATTTTCCTTCATGAATCATTATTTAATGACTGACCAGAAGATCTTCGTTGGGTCAATGCTGATAATAATTCGCCCTCATGACTTCTGTCTCAACCTGGAATTACGAAGATACCGAAGAAACCTTGTTATTTGAAGCTGCACTCGAACCCAAACTGGGTGAGTACTTCGAAGGTTGTCTTTTGAAAACAAGATCGTGGAATGCCTCGGATGCCTACTCCAGTTCTATGAAGGTTCAAACGTTCAGGGTCGCCCCTTGTATTCTGCAATTCTGATTAGCGCAAGGAGGATGAGCTTGAATACTTGTTACACAGGTGGCTGCGTGAGCCATGGATGTTTAATGTTTATCGTTTATCTTTAACGGTGCGTATGCTGGCCGATTATGCCTCATCCTGTTCTGATCTGTTTTTCAATGTAGCTACTTGAAAGTATTTTAGACAATCGATGTACACATGGCTGTTTGAATCGCAATGTATGATTTCCCTCATGAAAGGAAATTTCAACAAATTGCGCACATGAGGACCCGGTCTATATCAAAATTTCCGAGTTCTTCGTTCCATTTTCCATCTCCCATCCCTTGCCTGCTTCCTCGTCGGATTCTCTGGACTATCAACCGAAATTCAGCTCACCGCCGCACGTTCTCTGGATGCCAAATTCTCTGCACAAACAGCCTACTATCGCAGGGTTTTCCACCACGATCACTACCTCAGTCGATGCCAGCGCGTTTAACCGGTCTGCTACGCACTTGGGGTTAGCGATATAGGATATAGCTCGTGTCAAATACCTCTCTTAGCAAACCAAGTGGTTCTGAAGAAGTTCCTATTGGAAAACAGCTATTGATTACAGATTCTACTCTTTAACCAATTCTGACGCAGACTGCACTGGGTAGCTTGGTGATCCTTTCGACATCTCTTGGTGGATCAATTGGTCAATAACGATCTAGTCAGCCAGGAAATTTGCTCGACCCAAGTCTTGTCGTCAATAATGGGGCCACAGGTTTTATCATCATACTGGCTGAAATTTTGAGCAGTGTACTGATTGCGTTCGCTGGCCTTAACTTGATCTTCACACTAGGGGTACAACTGCATACATAAACATACAAGCCAGGACCATAATTTCGTTGCCTACAGCGCATCAGATAGCATATAAAGATCGTGCATCAGCTCATTCGGGCTGCGCAAGAGTAACTCGGTGGTGTGACACGCGCGATTATCCTCCAGGACAAAAAATGAGATTATGTCGGAGAAAAAGACCTTTATTCTGAGATAATACAACTACAGATTGAGAAGGAGAAAGGAAATGGGACGGTGAAGATAATGCCAGGTCCAACGATACTGTCGTACAGGTTATGATTACACAAAGTAAAGTAGTGACTGGAAAGACGAAAGGAATACATAAGAAAGAGAAGGAAAACTCAGAGTGTTACCCTGCACATGTTTTACTATGGTTATCAGGCTAAGGTGATCTTGGATGATATTTCAATATGGATAACAAGAATAGGAAGGAAGAAGGAAGGAAGGAAGGAAGAACCGGCGCGGTCCCATTGAGGAACAGTCGGGAAGGAAAACGGAAAGTTCTCTGCACACACGTTTATCAGGTTATCCAACTAAAGTGGCCTTGGAAGATAGTGACGATAGTTCTATACTGGTCCCTTGACTGTCATTTGTTTCGTTCCTAGGTATATGCTGGACGGCAGCTGCTGGAAGCGATACCGGAGGCGCTGGAACCACTGTAGGAGGAGAATAATGAAGTGGAAGGACCGGCGCAGGTTGCATACGACGGGCAAGCGATAATACAGCGGATAAAGGAGGGGGCATTTGCGGGCGAGGTCTAGTCACTGGCTTGAGTCGCTATATAAACATTAGACATTGATTGAGCAGTTAGAAGATGGAAGACATGCCAAGTAACAGAGCCTGAGCATATACTCTGACCACCCGTAGGAACTGGAATAGTTCGGAGAAACTGTTCCAATTCGTGTCTTGTAATGACTGTAAACTACAAAGACTTCTGGATATCGACGGTGAAGATTCTCGAGCTCATCACAGCGCATGTGCAATTGAGCTAGCCAGCCATAAGGAAGATACGATCCGGATCCCTTTATTTCTTCGCGAGTGTCATAGATGAGAAAGTTGATTGCTAGGGGGAGCGGGCGTCGGAAGACTCGAGCAAGGAGTGTTGTCCAAATTCTTCTCGGAGTAAGATGATAACTCCGGTATGCCGCGCGCAACACCGCAATGATAAGTATGGCAACAAGGATAGCACAGGCACCGACGGGGAGAAGAAGGCCAAATACCAGAATTGCTATGTCCCCGGCGGTCGTGGGGGTATCGGTCTCAGATTCCATAACCTCCCAAATGCCATAACCCCACAAATGATAAGTCATCGATAACTATGCCCAGCGCCAAATAACCGGACTCAAATTTCAGAGTCATAGGACTATTTGCTGGCCAGAGGATATTTTTTGCCCGGTCGATGTTTGGCCAATCTATCGCTCAAGACGCTTCGGAAAATTCATGGAAACGGGCGGATACCAAAGAAACCTTGCCGCTTCGAAAGGATCTTAGAAAGTTGAAGATGTAGGTAGTATCCGAGTCTATAAGTAAGAAGTCCCCGTCTCTGTTTTCACTCGGTGAAGAAGCAGCAATGAAACTCAAACGAGGCATACAGTACTTTCGACGGTGGTCTTTTGTACTCAGGCTTCCTCTTCGCCTGTTCAGCCTAGTACTCCAGGTCTATAGAGGCTCATGGTCGCCCCTTGTATCTTGTCAAAACACCTGTGGTTCCTGTGATTCTGATCTTCACTATCTCGGCACACAATTCTGTGGCTGCGGTATCCAGTCCAAAGGAAATCGGGTAGAAAACGGAACCTCAGTTGCAGGAGGAGCACTTTATCTGGACGGAATGACTACCACCACCTGGGACCAAAGTAAAGTATCGATCCATGCAGGGAAGGATGTCCGGTTCGGGGAGACTGGGTTCTTAAGGAGAAAATTAAGGAACAGATGGTGTTCTACATGCAAAACAATCCTATTCTCATCAACTTTGCAGCTGAGTACGGGTGGAGAGGTTCACAGGACCGTGAGGATTCGGTCAATGAGCGTACGTTAACGAAATTACCCTCATTGATTAATTTAAACCACCGTGTCCAAGAATTTTTTTCCCTGGGCCTTGTACTTGTAATCTGTAATTTGATCCAGTTTGAATTTGCACTTCTTGCTTAATCAGAGCCAGACTTTTATAGTTGCGTATGTCGGTTATCCTACTTTTCCAGTGGTTACTTGAAAAGTTGAAAGAATATACCCTCGAGTCTGAGTATCCACCAAAAGAGAACGAAAAGTCGCGACTGGAAATGGAAGGATAAGAAGGACAAGAAAACAAGAAAAACAGAAGGCTGTTTCCCTCTACGCTTTATTTACCACAAAGTTCAATGTTCAGGATATTCAATTGGCTTGGCTATGCTAAACATGGAGTCGAGTATCTTTTTACTGACAATTGAACTCTCGAGTCGCGTCAAGCGAACTCGACGCTGTCCCGCTGAAATCTCTCACGGTACTGAGGCAGATATCATCACTCTGTGCAGAATTCTGGGCGTTAGAGATCTCGGTTGATGCTAGTCGTTTGTTGTCCTTGTGAAGAAGGCCGATTACTGCAACAGGATAACATGCCTGGACCAAATTTATGATCAGTCTCATGCAAGTAAATAGCGTATAACTTGAACTAGACTACTCACAGACGCAGTAACAAAGAGGGTGTCAACGGGGACCCGGGGCGATCGAGGACTTGAGGTTGTGATGATGCTGTACGCGTCTAGCATAATGGCTATGACATAGACAAATTGAACTGTGCAGAAAATGATCCCAGATTCTATCAAGAGATTCAATATTTTCTGTGCTCGTGCGCCTCTACGGACTAAGCTTCCTTTGACCCCTTCCATATACCGATGATGAGTCCTTTAATACCTCGCCAAAATGAGCAACCTCTAGATCTGGGAAAATTGACTTACCAAGCTTTATAGGAAAACAACACAGTTGCAACCATATTGACAATTAGGGAAAGTAAAACACCAAGCCAGTCCAGAATTGAAGACTTGGAAAACTCTGTGCTTTTGATGATAATATCCCAGATAGCATCTCCCGCATTTAGACCTTTATTTCAAGTTCAGTATAGTGCAGCACCAAAGACCCATAGAATAATTACTACGCACTAATGTTGGCAATCATCAGGATCACAAGAATGAACCTCCACAATTTGCTTTGGGCATACAACGTGAAAGCCTCCAAACTACGATGCTGTCGCTCAAAAGCAGCTGCATAGCTTGAATGACATTGATAAAAAATTTCCATGACAATACTCACATTGATTATGGAGGGCCAACGAGACGTTTCTTGCCATATCATGATATTCTTGGTGGCAGTATTGGCCTGAGCAGTGATTCCTTGCTCTTTGAAAGTTTGAATGAATGCATAGTGATCCACCTCTAAGAATACTGCTCCAGCGTCGAATACAATCCAGGAAAAGCAAATAAAAGTTGTTGTTAAACAGGCAAGAAGGACAGTCTGGGAGCGTCCCCAAGATCCTCTAGACAAAAAAAAACAGGATTGGAAGATTTTTTAAAATAAATAACACAATGCTTACATGGTTAGAGATTGAAGAGCAATGATGAATCCCAGCATAAAGGCTCCTAGCACTTAATCATTAGTTACGGTTTGACTAGAGAGCTGTCAACGTTTACTACACACCATAGCAGGTGAGAGACAATATGAGATCGAAGATCTTGTAGAACCCTTGCTCGCCGAATCCAGATACCAGCTGTATTTCTGTAGGGGTCATTCAAACCAATGAGATCAAGAGGAACGTTGTGGTCTGCCCAACACCTCAGGTATTATGTATGTATAATACAGCACCCATCCAGTGCACAGCCTAAGTGAGCGAGGAGCTCAATTGGTAAACTTGAAGACTGAACTCACTTGAAGAATGCACTCAAAATTGCAGCATACGGGATGAAATCAAGATGAAACCGATTCTAGACTGTAACGAGTACACAGGTTTACCACGTTATCATGTATCCTTACTACTTACATTTGCTATGATCAGCTCTTGATGTATCAAGGGCAACACCATTTCAACGGTGCTGCAAGTCTCGTGAGGCCTTTTTTGTGTGTGTCGTCAGTCAGATCAGCGATCTTTCGCCAGAGCGATACAGGACAGTGCTCTAGCGGCTACACACAGCCATGAGAGAGAAGTGTGGTTCTATTTCGATGACGTCTTGCATGGGTCGCATGAAAGAAAGAATAAAGATGAGATTGAGAATCTCAGAAAGCAAGCGCCTGAGCGGGAACAAATAAAGATTGTACTTCAATGCTCGCTGAATCTCCAACCGCTTGAGCTTGTTGGTCAGTGATATGAGCTCCCATCTATTTCGATGTGTGTCAACGTCCTCGCCAGCGATTATATCCCGGATTTCGGAGGTGGGGGACGGGGTTAGAGGATGAGCGCGTAGCAAGTTCTGGAGGGAGGAGTAAAATCGAGGGAAGAGTTCGAAGGAGCATCCGGGACCGCGTTCTGCGCGTCAAGATAGACGTAGTCCTGTCGATGTGTTGTTGTCCGTAGAGAAATAAACGAGCCACGACGGGCTAGAGGATGTCGTGATCATCCACTTTGAGTCAAGAGAAAACGTCTGAAAAGAGGACATGGAGTTGGTTAAGATGGAAGACGGTTGAAAGGCTGTCGTTTCATATCGACAGACACTCCGAAATGGTCACACGATATTGACAGAACCACGGTTTATTCTCCGGCGAGACACAATGTGCTACGAGCGGCAGAGAAACAAAGAAGACGACTAAACAAGAATAAGAACAACGATCATGGTGGGGATACTCTACTGAAGAAGGATAACGAAACGAAGATATAAAAGGACAGTGGCAGTGTAGAAGCACGTGTGAGTATGTGCCATACTTACAACGGTCCAGACATGGTTTGTAGAGAAAACCCTAAGAGAATTATTCAGATGGGGGGCAAGTACACACAACTATGTCAGTTGCGTATAGTGTCCATTGGCTATGCTAACATGGAGTATCTTTATACTGGAAACTGAACTCTCGAGTCGAATCAAGCGAACTCTCAAATCGCGTTAAGCTATCATTGTAGTCTACGCTCGACACTATCCCCGGCCGTTGGAATCTATCATGGTACTGAAGCAGATATCATCACTCTGTACAGATTTTTGAGCATTCAGAGCTCTCCGAGTCGGTTGATGCTAGCCGTTTGTTGTCCATGTTAAGAAGGCCTATTACTGCAACAGGATAACATGCCTGGATGATCATGATCAGCCTTGTGCAAGTACTGAATGGTGTGTAAGAACTGGGCCACTCACGGACGCAGTAATAAAGATGGCGTCAACAGTGTGCCGGGACCATTGAGAACTTGAAATTATGATGTTGCACGCGTCTAGGACAATAACTATGACATAAATGAACTGAACCGTGCAGAAAATAACCCCAGATTCTATCAAAAGATTCAGTATCTTCTGTGCTCGTGTGCCTCTGCGGACTAAGGCTCCATTGACCCCTTCCATATACTGGTGGTGATTCCTTTAATACCTCACCAAAATAAATGAGTAACTGCTAAACCTGGGAAAATTGACTGACCAAGCTTTATAGGAAAACAACATAGTTGCAATCATGTTGACAATCAGTGAAAGTACAACCGCAAGCCAGTCCAGAATTACGGACTTGGAAAACTCTGTGCCTTCGTTGACAGTATCCCAGATAATATCTCCCACGTTTAAACCTTCATTTCAAGTTCAGTACAGTGCAGCACCAAAGACTTATAGCATAATTACGCACCAACGTTGGCAATCAACAGGATCACAAGAATGAACCTCCAAAATTTGCTCTGAGCATACAACATGAAAGCTCTCCATACTACGATGCTGTCACTCAAAAGCAACTACATAGCTTGAACGACATTGACAAAAATTTTCCACAACAATACTCACATTTATGATGAAGGGCCAACCAGATGTGTCTTCCCATATCATGACTTTCTTGTTGGCAGCAGTGACTAACGTTTGATCCAATGCATAGTAATCCACCTCTAAGAACACTGCTCCAACGTCGAATACAATCCAAGAAAAGCAAATAAAAGTTGTTATTAAACAGGCAAGTAGGACAGTCTGGGGGCGTCCCCAAGATCCCCTAGACAAAAAGACAGTATAAGAAGATTTTTCTTAATAAATAACACAATGCTTACATGGTTAGAGATTGAAGAGCAATGATGAATCCCAACATAAAGGCTCCTAGCACTTGACCATTAACTACAGTTTGACTAGAGAGCTGTCATTTACTACACACCATAGCAGGTGAGAGTTAATATGAGATTAAAGATGTTGTAGAAAACTTGTTCGGTGAATACAGATACCAGCTGTTTTTCTGTAGGGGTCATTCAAACCAATGAGATCAAGAGGAACGTCGTGGTCTGCCCAACACCTCAGGTATTATGTATGTATAATACAGCACCCATCCAGTGCACAGCCTAAGTGAGCGAGGAGCTCAATTGGTAAACTTGAAGACTGAACTCACTTGAAGAATGCACTCAAAATTGCAGCATACGGGATGAAATCAAGATGAAACCGATTCTAGACTGTAACGAGTACACAGGTTTACCACGTTATCATGTATCCTTACTACTTACATTTGCTATGATCAGCTCTTGATGTATCAAGAGAGCTACTCATTGAAACTCTGATGATATTCCGAGCGAAAATATGCCTGAACTCGGGCTTGTGGACCGAAATATCCAGCCCGCCAAAGTTCCCCTGAAAATCTAAAAAGGCTCGGTTTCTCCCGTATGGTCAAGACACTTCAACGGTGCTGCCAGTCTCGCGAGATTGTTCCAGTGTCGTCAGTCAGTCAGATTAGCAATCTTTCGCATAAGAGCGGTACAGGACAGTGCTATATCATGCCAGCGACTACACAGCCATGAGACATGAGACTATAGCCGGGAAGAGTGGTTCTGTCGACATCGATGTCGTTTTGCATGTCTGGGTCGCATGAAAGAAAGAATTAAGATGAGATAGAATCTCGGGAAGCAAGCGCCTGATCGGAGGTAAGGAAAGGCTTTGCTCGCTGGATCTCCAACCGTTTGAGCTTGTTGGTCGGCGAGATGAGCTCTCATCTAACTCGATGTGTGTCAACGCCCAAACCAATATCTCGAGTTTCGGAGGTGCCAGAAGGGTTAAAAAATTCTGAGTGCGTAGCAAGTTCTGGAGGGAAGGTAAGAGTTCGAAGGAGCATCCGGATTACGGGACACTGGGATTCCACTTTTTGCAGAGCATTTCCGCGGTTTGCGCATCAAGATAAGCGTAGTCCTGTCGACGTGTTGTCAGTAGAGAGATAAACGAGTCGCGACGAGGCCAGAGGATGTCGTGATCATCCACCTTGAGTCATGGGAAAACGTCTGAAAAGAGTGCATTAGGTATAGTAATGATAAAAGAAGCAAGTAGAGGTACAATCTCTAACGTGCGTCCTCGGAAACCTCCAAACTCCTTGACAATCGTTCTGGTTTCTATATCCACCAATCACACTACCATGTCGTCGCATACGACTGCCGGTAGCCCGTTGTCTTGCCGAGGTAATATTGACACAGCAGCTGAAGGCAACACAACGGTCTGTTCAAGCTGCCAAGTGGTGCGGAAATCGAAAAACTACGGCGATTTTAGAAAAAATAATAGTATAAGTTGATCAACATCTACGTTGATAGTACCGTCCAGCGCGCTTGTAATCACTACCGTTTTCAATGGGTCCGTCGCTATTTCAGTCACAGATTGATCTTTGGTTTCTTTTACCGTCGTTGGTAAGCGTTCTGCAATCTCAAGCGCGCATGGTCCAACACGAAACGTTCTCCGACGTATTTATAAGCTACATATGTATGTCACTCTAGTCATAGAAGAGCTCACGAGCCCAAGGTTTGGGCAGGCAGTAAGACAAATCGACTATGACCGACGATCAGTGGCTGGAAATCGAAAGCAAACCTTCGCGGGGCCGAGTGGCTCAACACCTTTGTACTATCAGAGAATCTAATGGTGTGTATTCCGAACTTCTTATTCTGCATCGTCCATGTCCGCGCAACAGTCTAATCGGAATGAGCCGTGAGGATATCATCCCAATCTTTTGTACGCGAGGAAGAATGAGAGGTGGATGTGATTGGTGGATATTTGAGATTAGCAACTGGTATCGACAAGTCGCTAGCCTTTTTGGCAAGAGAACTTACATGCGGGAATTAACTTGACATGATAGCTAGGCTATGAGGCTTACTCAGAGATAGTTCAAATGATCTTGAATGACGAACAACGGACATACAGCGCAGGCTACGATCCCTGGAAAGGTAAGAAGTTGTTTCCCATACCGAGTGAGGTGTAGAGGGCATGATGTCCAGAGCGGAATTTTAGTAGTCGAGGAACAGCAGTGGGTGAATCAAGCCTAAAGAATGGTCGTTATTCGTGATAACCGAAAAGAGGTAATTCTACACACCACTTCGAAAGCCGAGAGGACGAACCCCGCCTCCTTCCATGAACATTCTCATCAATCGCTCGTCCATCCGTACATCATAAACGGATATTTCACCCGACGCAAACTCAATTCCAACTACATCTATGGCGGAAGATGGGTGATGGCGGAAAATATTGCTGGATAAAGATAAGAGGGAATGCATGTCCTAAATCAATTGCTTAGTTATTCCAGGCCTATACTTTTGAGAAACGTACCTGGATCCAACCTTGACTACTGGATACAAGCACCTTGTTCAGATAGGTGGCAGGATGCAGTATACATGTACAGTAGGATCATTGTCAAATTCGATGGTTGCTTTGAGCACTGTGAATAGAGTGAGTGTCTACCTCCTCGAGCTCCCTCTGCTACATCACAGCAGAACTTTTTTCGTCCATCTTCAGTCAAAGCAAGCAACTGTTTTCCGAATATGGTTATTACGTAGTCCCCCGAAGGCAGAATCTAACACCTCTTGACACTAACGAGTCGAGGTATGGTTAGAGTTATTACGAGGGGATTAATTAGTCGCGAAACAATACCACGGAAACGTTGCTCGCCATATCAGCACGTGATCCCGGACCGGTTTAGATGTTCAGGTGATCGTCGATCGACCTGGAGTCTTGCGGCCAGTGGTACCACCATGTCGGACGTTGAATCTACCTACCAAGCACTCTACACAGAATTCCTCGCCAAAAGCCGCTATAATGACATTCCCGACTCTCCCGTTGCGCGAGCTAGGGTATGCGCTCTAATCGATCAGACCCGAAGCGATCTGCAAACATGCCCTGATAGTACCATTCGTAGCCAAATTTCGAGGTCCTGGAACTGCAGGAATCTCTGTTGGCTCCCATTTGAATCCTTCCGTTGGATCTGTTAACGAAAATTTTTCAACTACTAGTCATCGAAATATCCTATAAACCTGGTATCTCTTTCTTCCCTCGCTCATGCCTGAGCCGGAAGTTTACCAAGCTATCCGGGGTATCTTTAAACTCACCTGGATCTGCTTTTGGTGGCGAGACGAGGCTCTTTCAAACTCTACCTTCTGGTCCAGGATAGTGATTAAGGACGGTCCGCCACCCACTACAGAGGTGACTGCATTTCTGAATGAATGCATTTTGCGATCGGGAGCATCGATGCCTCTGAGTATTGTGATTTCCATCTCTTTACGACGGGAAAGTCTTCCGGCTGTCATTACCATGTTAGTAGCACACGCTCACAGATGGAGACAGGTTGCATTGTCAGTTGACTTCAAGCAAAGTCACTGGATTGGCAGCTTGTTCCCTTCCGAACCCTCCTCTACACATTTTCCTCTTCTTGAAGATCTGTCATTTTGATTTCATAATTCCAACATAGATTCTGTCCAGAATCCAATCCTAGAGTGTCACCCTCCTCTTCAGAAACTAGAACTAGATGACCTCCCGGAGTCATATGCAGATGTCATAGCAAGTCGAAATTTGAAGGTCCTGAAACTTGGCTGCTACCATGGTGTATCTCTTGCCATGTTACTCCACATGTGCCCTTGTTTGGAGTTCTTGAAACTTGAATCTTTCAAGCTTGAATTCACAGGGAACCAGGCTGATGCCAGACAAATCACTTGTCAGTCCTCCCTCTTGACATTAGACATTTGTCGTATGTAACGCTTTGGCATCACCATATGCAACTCCGGAGGTTCAACCACGGACTTACAAACACATATACGGACTTACTAATAGTGTATATATTTATTAGTGATCATTAGATAGTACTTACTACGCATACACGGACATGTAGATACTCCGGCACACTTATACTACAATACTCAGAGTATATAAGCTGTATCGAGCTCTCTCAATATTATCATCTTACATTCATAACACTCTCTTAAAGTCATCTACCACAACAGGTTATGGGCCCCGGCCTTTACTGAAATTGCTCGTTGTTCACTATCTGCATCACTCTTCGACAAATCACTAAACTTGTACTCTTCCCCATTTGCACCCATCACATTTCATTATGTCAATGGAATCCACTTCCACTTCCACTTATCGGATCGACCCCCTTCACGGCGCCACTAATTATAACGTGTGGCAAATCAAGATGAATGATATCTTGACTGATCTGGGCCTAATTAACTACATTGGGTCCACGGCGCCAACTCTCCTCTCTGATAGGTCAAATCAGGGCGATCACGACAAATGGACTGAGAAGGACCGAAAGGCCCTCTCCACTATTAGGTTGCGTGTAGATGACAGTGCCCTAGTCTACATTGCAGGTGCAAAAACATCTAAGGAAGCATGGGACACACTGAAGAGGATGTACGAAGCTGCAGGGACCATCAGCATTATTGCTACCCGCCGTAAGCTTTTTCGTACTCACTGCCCAGAGGGGGCAGACATCGAAGAACACGTCCGCACCATCCGGGGATATCAACAACAGCTTGCCAATCAAGGGCAACCACTCATGGCATCAGAATTTTCCACCATACTCCTCACATCCCTCCCTGACTCTTGGGACCAATTTGCATCCTCTATTGACAAGGCTACCCTCACAGACACTGCAGACCCGGACTCCACCATTCTCGTGTCCAAAGTCTTGGAAGAAGACTTCCGTAAACTGTCTAAAAACACGTCACCTGAAATTGCCTTACCTGCCAATGGTAATAAATACAAAGGGCAATCTAAATCAAAGTTTGGTAAATCCAAATATGATTCATCCGCCACCTGTCACTACTGTGGACGCGTTGGGCATTTTGTAAGTGAATGCCGTACTAAGAAGCGAGACCTCCACCGGGGAGGCAAGCCAGGGAACAACTACAACAATGGGAACAATAATCATGGGAAGAATTTTCAGCATCACTCACATGCTGCCATCTCGGACTCAGACTTTGCATTCATCGCAAAGGACACTGCACTATCGGCCACCACACCTGCCTCCAGCTGGATTGCTGACTCCGCTACAACGTCACATCTAGTTAGAGACTGATCCGCATTTACTACATATGCGGAATTACAGAATCACCCCATTCAAGGTGTTGGAAACCCCGCCGCTGGTATTGGAAAAGGAACTGTCCAGATCCAATCTACTGTAGGTAACAAGACCTACACCATCTCGCTCCGAGACGTTGTGCATTGCCCAACCACGCCATTTAATCTTTTGTCTGTCAGTAAGATCACTGACATGAACTGTGGAATTAATTTCCGCCAACATGGACTCACTATCACGGCACCTAATAAACCGGATCAGGTCATTGTTTTAGGCACCAAGACAGGTGGCCTATACTCGCTGAATGTCACGACAAACATTCCAATGCAGGCTTACGCTGCACAAGTCCCCCAGAACCGGTCTTGGTATGACTGGCACAAAATCATGGGACACATTTACATGGGTTCAGTCAAAATGCTAAAGGAGAAGAATATGGTTGAGGGAATGGAAGTCAATCCCGACACACCACCTCCTCAGTGTGTGTCATGTATCAAATCTAAATCTCATGTCACCCCTTTCCCCCAGAAGTCTAACACTGAATATACAGAAATAGGGGAAATGACATACACAGATGTATGGGGACCTGCCCGAACACCCGGTATTCGAGGCGAAAGATACTATGTCAGCTTCACTGACGGCTGCGCACACCACTCCAAAGTCCACTTCATGAAGGAGAAAGAGGCTCTCCCACATATCAAGAATTACCAGGCACATATTAAAGCACAAACCGGCAAAGACCTGAAGGCCATGCGATTTGATGGCGGGGGAGAATACATCAGCAAAGAGGTAACTGGCTACCTCGACTCATGCGGGATTCACTACGAAATCACCGCCGCCCACTCACCTTCCCAAAACGGCGTGGCGGAGCGCCTTAACCGAACTTTAATTGAACATGCACGCGCCATGATATTAGAACACAATATTCCGTACTTTCTATGGCCGGAGGCTGTAGCATACGCATGTTACCTCCGAAACAGATCTCCAACTCGTGCACTGAAGAACTTTATCACCCCTGAAGAGGCTTTCACAGGGAAGAAGCCCAATATTTCGATGTTACAGGAATTTGGAATTAAATGTTGGGTATTACAACAAGACGGCCAGAATTCAAAGCTAGACCCAAAGTCTTGGGAATTTATTTTTATGGGACTCTCCAACCACAGCAAAGCATGGAGATACTACAATCCCAGGGCCCGGCAAATCCAGACATCCCGAAATGTAGTCTTTGAGAATCAGACTTACGCACCCCCCGATTATGCGGTCTCCCGCACAGATAATTCCCAATCTACCACTTCCAACCCTCCATTGCTCGAGGGGGAGAGGGGGAGTGCCGAGCAAATTCCGGGTAGTGAACCCAAAGAATCCGAGTTGCCACCAACGCCGCAGACGCCACCAAGGGCGCATCAACCCGCTCCACTAATTGCACCACCGGCACCATCAAAGCCCCGCATAGCGAGACCCGCACCCACACCTAGAGCACTATTGTCACGGCTCGCTAATATTCCCGCACAGAATTACCGCCTATTGAATAATCCACAGGCCCGAAGCAGACCCGCAGGATGGGAAACAGTTGTCCCCATCACTCCTGACCAAGATCCCGACTCATCCCTATCTACTGAATTCTCACTATTATCCAATGTCAACACTGATTACTCGGATGAGCCCGCATCACATAACGATGCACTTACGCGCCACGATTCGGCACAATGGTCTGAAGCCATGGACAAGGAAATCAAACAACTCCAATCTACAGGTACTTGGATACTCGACGAACTTCCTCCTGGCCGTAAGCCAGTAAAATGCAAATGGACTTATAAGCTTAAACGCGACCACACCGGAGCCATTACCAGATACAAGGCTCGACTTGTGGCCAAGGGATTTTCCCAGATCCCGGGAATTGATTACACTGACACATTTGCACCAGTTGTACGGCTCGAAACATTCCGTACTCTTATGGCAATAGCTGCCAGATACAAACTCGAAATTCACACCATGGATGTTGTTGGTGCATACCTTAACGGTGAACTCGATGAAACCATCTACATGGAGCAACCTCATGGATATGAGGATGGCACAGGCAAAGTGTGCAAACTACTTCGACCCATCTATGGACTTAAGCAGTCCGGTGCAATCTGGAACAAGAAACTCAACTCCGAGTTTCTCAACTTAAAATTCACACGCCTTATCTCGGATCAGTGTGTATACATTCGACGCAACGACTCAGGCATTATTATTGTTGCTGTCCACGTCGATGAAATGACAATCTTCGCATCAGATGATGCCCTCACATCCCAAGCAAAGCATGAGCTTGGCTCAAAGTTTGAGGTCCAGGACTTGGGACCAGTCAGACAAATCTTAGGCATGGAAGTCACCAGAGACCCCACATCCGGCTCTATCACACTCACACAGACTCAGTATCTCAAGAAAATACTTGAGAGATTTGGCATGACTAACTGCCAGCCTGTTACCACACCACTTGATCCTAACGTCAAGCTGGAAAAGACTCCAGATGACAAACCCATCTCACCGGAATTATGGAGTGAATACTCCGCCGCTGTTGGATCATTTAATTTTGCCGCCACTGCTACTCGGCCTGACATGAAGCACACGGTCCATGAATTAGCTCAATACTTGAGTAACCCCTCACCGACTCACTGGACCGCCGCCAAACACGTTCTCCGCTACATCAGTGGAACACTTGATTTAGGTATCACCTACTTACCATCAGATACCGACCCCGATATTTACTCAGACGCCAACTGGGGAACCAATCCCAATGACCGGAAATCCATCTCCGGCTATGCTGTAATGTTTGGGAACGCCGCCATCTCCTGGTATTCCAAGAAACAGCCCACCGTTGCACTCTCCACTATGGAAGCCAAATACATGGCTGTTAGTAATGCTACCCGAGAATGTCTCTGGATCAGAGAGCTTCTCACTGAACTTGGAATCCCACCTCACGGCCCAACAATTATTCATGTTGACAATCAAGCCGCTATTAAATTCGCCGAAAACTCTCAGTTTCACGCCCGATCCAAACACATTGACATTCGACATCATTTCATACGCGAGCACATTACCTCTAACAAGGTATCAGTCCAATACTGCGCCACGGATGACAACATCGCCGATATATTCACAAAGTCGCTGACCAAACCGAAACATGAGCACTTTGTCAAATTACTCGGAATGACAAGAGTCGACCGGAGTTGAGGGGGAGTGTCGTATGTAACGCTTTGGCATCACCATATGCAACTCCGGAGGTTCAACCACGGACTTACAAACACATATACGGACTTACTAATAGTGTATATATTTATTAGTGATCATTAGATAGTACTTACTACGCATACACGGACATGTAGATACTCCGGCACACTTATACTACAATACTTAGAGTATATAAGCTGTATCGAGCTCTCTCAATATTATCATCTTACATTCATAACACTCTCTTAAAGTCATCTACCACAACAACATTCGGGCGGATGTAGTAAATGGCCCCTGGAGGGGGGTTACACTACCCGCATTGACTAAACTAAAAGTTATACTGCCTAACCTTCTTGAGTGGGACACAGATGGTGTTACAGCTGGCATTCGAGCTTCTCTCAGTGAGCTGAAAGAGGTACTAAAGCGGTCAGAGTGTACATTACAGCATGTCAATCTGGATATGGACTCAGGTCTTGAAGGATGGGGCGACTATGTACTCCCAATAGTGGAGAAGTTTTTCAAGGGTTTTCCGGTCAAAACTGTGGGCTGTTTTGTTGAGGGCATACCGTTGGAGGAATGGATGAAAATAACAGATGAATTGGTATATGCTGGTGCTTGCGTAGGGTCTAGATTGATTGTTTAGCATTGTTTGCTGCATTTTTGATCCTTGATTCTTGAAGTTGTAGGATTTTGTTGTTGTCAGACATACAATCTCGTTTTATTCTCCTTAACATGTCAGACTTATACTATGACACGCGCATAACTAACCGCGCTTTCCATAATATGACTGAAGTTAAGTTATCACAGGATGAAGTGAAAATGTTAGCTCTAAACTCGAAATTCATACCTTGTCCCAGCCTCACTACCCCGTCCACTGTTGAGGAAGCCTTTGAGGATTTTTGTCGAAGACTCCGCCTAAAACAAGACCCGGAGGAGCTCGAGACTATGAAAACCGAAGTTCAAACTACACTCGGCGGATTCCTTGGTATACCTGAAATATCTGCAGAACACAAGGAATATGTACCTCGGTTCCATATCCCTCAACCCGATGCAGAAGGTAAATCATTAGCCGATGTTGTAGAGAGCGCACTAAACAAGACCTGCAATCAGCTCCAGATTGAAGTCTTAAGCAGACAAGCTATTAACGTTTGGCCGAATATCAATACCTCAGACTTTAAAATATTACTTGACCTTCTTAACACCCACCGGCTACTGGCTGTACCGGTGGATAAGAACCTCGGATTATGTCTGGTTACAATGGACTGGTATCACCAGATGGGACTTAAGCTACTGCAAAACAAATCCTATGTCGAGGAAGCTCCAAACCATATGTTGCTTCAACACGCTTACAGCGAGATAGTCAGTAATGGACGCCCGTTACTCACTAAACAGCAATTTAAATGGCTAAAGCAACCAGCTAAGGACAGACAGGACAAGGTCCCAACCCTGAAAGTCATCCCAAAGATACACAAGCTGCCTCTGTCCGCGAGACCAATTGTACCTACATTTGATACTCTGTTGGCCAATGCCTCAGTATGGATTGACTATCAACTCAAACCTTTACTTCAACAATTCCCGTGGATCCTACCAGACTCAAAGACATTCTGTCGAGAGCTCATGGATCTTGATTTAACACGCGGTAAAGAGTACTGGCTTGTAACCGGAGATGTCATCACAATGTATCCCAATATTCCCATGGAAGATGGTATACGTCAAATTGCACGCATGCTCCGTACGTCCAGAATGGACTTTAAAACCCTCAGCGAGGCGGCGAAATTGAAAGTAAAATCTTGACCAGGACTAATAATCCTGCTCCTGAGGTTAGTGTTACAATTTAACTATGTCGGCTTTGCCAACAAGACATTCCGTCAAGTTGTAGGCACTGCTATGGGTACAGCGTGTGCACCAACATACGCTAATTTATTCCTTGCATCCTATGAGGGAAAACCACTCGAGGAGCTAAAGGACATCATAACCTTCTATCGACGCTTCATTGACAACACATTTGCAATCATTGAAGGCACTATAGATGATGTCCTCAGGTTCCAAGAGAGGTTCGGGAATCTACACCCAAATATGAGGATGGAATGGACACAGTCCCGCTTCCGATTACCATTCCTAGATGTCGATGTTGCTCTGGAATTTGCGCCAGGTGCAGTTGCCCATAATCCTAAAGTTGAGATTGTGACTAGGGTATTCCAGAAAGCGCTAAATGCCTACCTCTATATTCCCTGGAACTCCTGCCACTCCGAAGACTCCAGATGTGCTTGGGTCAAAGGAGAATTGATTTGATATACTCAGATCTCTTCAAAGCTAGAGGACTTCGCAAAAATTCGTAAAGAATTTGGCATCCGTTTACATGCCCACGGATACCCGGGGAGATGGCTAGAAAATGTCTTTAAGGAGATATCATATATGGTCAAGCGCCCCCAGGCACTCAAGTCTCATAGTACTTGTACAGATGAGACTGACCCTATACACACCCTTAAACTCACACATAATCCACTGTGGGATAACGTAGACCTTGGCCCCCTGTGGCGAGAGTTGGGTGAAGTGTGGGAGGAGCATGGCAGAGGCACACCTAACCTCCATTTTCTCGCATCTTTTGCGAAACCAACCTCGATGGGTGACCAGTTAAATAAAAACAACTGGGACATCTTGAAAGCCTATCATAGCGAACTTGCAGCAATTGTTTAATCCTATTTTTTTCCTCCATCTTCCACACTAGTTCATTGCGCCGCTCCCTCCGGGAGCTCTACTCGAACTGTCAGATGTTCAGAAAAAATAAGCATGGATTCTACACATAAAATTGCTACCTATACTATGATAATACAAGTATTATTCCATAGATCTATACAAGGATCAGCATACGAGAACCAAAAAAGGCACTCCGCTGTCCCGTTTAGGCATTGTAAGTTAGTGTTTGGCCCAAAGCCCACTGACAAACAAAGTTTGTTGTGACGTCGGAGAACAACGCCGCCTGATGAGTCTTTACAGACGAAACGTTGGACCAAAACATCGTGGCCCATATCTCGCTCTTACCGCACTCAGTCTCCAGCCCACTCAAAATTGCTCACTCCTCGATTTTGTTGTTGTCAGACATATGTCCATACTGTTATCTATATTACTAGCTCATGAGTCGTGACTCATGTAGAGTCCAGTTTAGGAACAAGTGGGTTGGCAAAAGCATGAGGGCCTCCATCTTCAATGTCTCCATAGGCGTGCAAACGAGCAATAAACGACATGGTAATGCGTTGATGCTTGGAGGCCTTTTCTGTTTTCCTTCGCTCCATGTGGTTCTCGTAAAAGTTGAAACAATGCAATTCTGGTGTCTTCCCAAGCAATGCGACCAAATCGTCATTACTGATAGCTGCGTTCTCAATTTACATGGTTGTCAAAGAACAGCCAGATCGCAACAGGAAGGAAGCAACTTTGTCCTGTGGCCAGAGTAGATCTCCGTACCCTTGATAGTTGATCGACATTTCCTGCAGAGCTGGAAAATATGCAGCATCCATGAGGAGGCTGAATGTTTCAGGGACATGGTGATACTCAATCAAGACTGAGAGTGAATGGATTGTTTCTGAGGACTGTGGTGGTATTTCGGAAGAGTGTGAGTTGTCATCACAGGATGAGAACATGTAAGAAAGTGATTCCAGACTAGGACAAAAGCCTAAAGCTCTGAAAAGCTCATGATCTGGGCCGACAAATGATATCGGTAGTTCTAGAGTTTTGATCTGGCCCCACAGGAACACCTCTTTCTTTTCCACAGTTGGCAAGGTTCCGAGTGTAAGTTGGGTGAGCTGAGGTGCATTGCAAAATATATCAAGCTCGGGTCACACAAAACGTAGAAGTCCAACTCCAATGATTTTAGCGACACCAAAGGACAGTTTTTCAAAGCGGCAAAGATCGAAAAACTTTCCAAGTGAGGGAATTCAGCCTTTAGACTAAAACGTCCCCATCTCGCAGACTGAGCAAATAAGATATGCATGAACTCGGGGACCGGAATGTCTAGCCCCAAGTTTGCCTTTAAACTGATCTCTAGAGGTTCAGTTTCTCCCATATGGTCAAGACACCATATCAACGGTGCTGCAAGTTTCGCGAGATTGTTCAGGCCTTCTTCAGTGTCGTCACTCAGATCAGCTTTAAGCCACATCTTTTGCCAAAGAGCTGTACAGGACAGCGCTATATTATGCCAGCAACTACACACAGCCATGAGAGTATAGCCGGGAAGAGTGGCTCCTTCAGAATCAATGTCGTTTTGTATGTCTGGGTCGCACAAGAAAAGAGTGAAGATGAGATTGAGAATCTCGGAAGGCAAGCACCTGATCGGAGCAAGTAAAGACTTGTACTTTGCTCGCAGGATCTCCAACCACTTGAGCTTGTTGGTCAGTGATATGAGCTCCCATCTGATTCAATCTGTGTCAACGTCCAAGCCAGTGATTATATGTTGAATTTCGGAGGTGCGGGAAGGGGTTAGAGAGCTCTGAGTGCATAGCAAGTTCTGGAGGGAGGAGGAGGAGAAATCGGGAGAAGAGTTTGAAGGAACATCCGGGACACCGAGATTGCACTTTTTGCAGAGCATTTCCATGTTTTGCACGTCAGGATACACTGCCAGTACATCAGTATATTACCTCCGAAAAAGGGATAGAAGTATAATATATTTTTCACCTGAATTTTAACAAATTTTTCCAATGAAAAAGAGTGAATATTGCCCCGGAAATAGGCATGGGAAAATAAGTACTTTTTCGGCGTCTATTTCGCCCGAAATAGGGCGCTAAATATGCCATCAATTTCATCTGATTTATTAGTAATTTTTCGGCATCAATTTCTTTCATATTTCCTTAGACAAAGAAAATCTATTTCAATGGAAATATGTTAACTATTTCGGCTGCGAAAAGAAACGGGCATTAGCGGCGGCCACCCGGGCCGGTCAAAGGGCTCTTTGGCCCATTCAATTCAATGCCCGTTGCTTTTCGCGGCCGAAATAGTTAACATATTACAATTGAAATATATTTTCTATTGCCACTCATATTTCCAAGGAAATATCAAAGAGATTACAAAGGAAAAATATACCGAAAAATACTAATAAATCAGGCGAAATTGATGGCATATTTAGCGCCCTATTTCGGGCGAAATAGCCGCCGAAAAAGTACTTATTTTCCCATGCCTATTTCCGGGGCAATATTCACTCTTTTTTCATTGGAAAAATTTGCTAAAATTCAGGGGAAAAATATGTCATACTTCTATCCCTTTTTTGGAGGTAATATACTGAGGTACTGGCAGTGATAGACGTAATCCTGTCAAAGTGTTGTCAGTAGAGAGATAAACGAGTCATGACAACTAGAGTTGAAGCTTGAAGTCTTATAGAGCTAGCCATCTAAAGAAAAGGCTATGGGTATGGAGGGTGCTGGTACTTCAGGGCTATTGGTGTTGGTTTAGTACTGTGTAAAACGCGCCAAGGAAGGAAGGAGGGAAGAACCTAAGCACGGGCCGTGGCGCTGCATGTAAAACTCCCATTTAGCGCCCAACTTTCACAAGACTCATTCTTTCATTCTTTGCTTCTGCCTTTTTGCCCATACATTCCTTCACTACAAAATTTATTTTTATCATACAAAACTTGGCAAAAACTCGAAAATTGAATCCACTGATGTTACTTCAAGCCATGGCCTCAGACTCACGCCATTTAATTGCTGGCGTGACACTGGGCATACTAGGAGCCATTGGTATTGCTATAACTATCTGGTGAACCATTGTAATGAAATCAGGTGATGGGTATGCGTATGATGATCATACATCTGTGCCACTTCCTGCTGCTAGTGCTAGGAGGCCCAGTTTACTGCCACTTATCTGGCACTCAACCAACACCGTTCAATCCGTCATCTCCGCTTTCTATGGACTCAACAAAACTCTTTTCTGAAGATGGACTGAGGTTTGGAGTCCATACGCCGGGGGCGAACATGCATATCGCGATGAGGTTAGTTAAGTTAAGTAATGATGTGTGGCAGTTTAGTGAACCTCTTAGAGGAAGGAAGTTGGGTGAGGTTGGTATCATAATTTTTTTGCTTCAAAGTTTGAACGAGGTTTGATGTTTTTCTGCCCAGATGAACCCTTTTGCAGGAACTTCTCAAATCTCGCTGCTTCCGACATTGACAATAAACATGGCAAATGTAGACCCATTTTCCCCATTTTATGATTCCAATCCTACATCTCCCTTGTCTTCAACTGTTGATAATCTCATTACACCGTTTACACCTGTTGAATCTATGAGACCATATCCCTTCTCTTGTACAAAGCCCCATATTCAAACTAAAGCTCAAATTCAACCCATTTTTGAAATAACCATCTATGAGCTCTCCCCTCAGTCGATGGTTCCTCAATCTCAATGACAAGATTAGTCGGTACCAAGGAAAGCCACTTCTAGTAGCTGAGAGCAAGTTGATGCGACGGGGTTGGCTTTGATTGGTGCAGCTGGGTTGTTCCACCAGTGAGACAGAATCCAAACAACTCGGTATAATCTCTCGGACTCGCAAGGCGTCCATCGGCCTTGGCGCAGGTTTTATTAGGGGAGGACACTGGCAACACAGATGTATTATCCATCTGGATGAGGTTGTGGAAATTAGTCGGGACGAGAAGGATGATGCCACGAGAGGAGAATCCCCTCCGTTGTCAGCTAGACTGGGTCCCGGTCATGCATCTGCTCTATCTACTTCAACGCTAGGTACACTTGCTACCACCATGAACACCCATGCCCCTTCCTCATATGGAATCGGATCACAAACCCTTACACATCTACGTTGACAGAATATATGGGTAGCCTGGGCCATCTTCTGCAGACTCGCATCTGGCTCCACCACCGCCTTCTTTAGTGTCATCACTCATATCAGCATTAAGCCGCATCTTTCCCCAAGAGCCGTACAGGACAGCACTATATTACACCAGCAACTACACACAGCCATGACTATAGCTGGGGAGAGTGGTTCCATCAATGTCAGTTTGCATGTCGCAAAAAAAGAGTGAAGATGAGATTGAGAATCTTGGAAGGCAAGCGCCTGATCGGAGCAAGTAAAGACTTGTACTTCCTTGCAGGATCTCCAGCCGCTTGAGCTTGTTGATCAGCGATATGAGCTCCCATCTCCGTCAACGTCCAAGCCAGCAATTATATTTTGAATTTTGGAGGTGCGGGAACAGGTTAGAGAGTTTTGAGCAAGGAGGAGGAGAAATGGGGGAAGAAGTCAAAGGAGTGTCTGGGACACTGGGATTGCACTTTTTACAGAGCATTTCCGCATTTTGCGCGTCAAGATAGGTGTAGTCCTGTTGTAGTGTTGTTAGCAGAGAGACAGCCAGTCGTGGCGAGGCCAAAGTTGGAGTCTCACAGAGCTATGGCTCTGGATAGCTGGCTAAGTCTGTTCAGTTTATTAGCGAACGAGTTTCTTTGCTAACTACAAGACGGCTAGCCAGGCTAGTTCAGACAAGGCATTTAGCGCTATGTCACGTGCAGTGCTTGCGTCAGATTATCTAGTCATCAAAGACAATAAGGATAGGGGTTGGCGAGGGCGGGTATCGCGATTTCAAGCATTGACCATCATGGATGATGGTCACTGGCCAGAGGGTTTCCATACACTTCCTGACCATTTTCAGTAATTTGTGCCATGAATTTTGAGATCTCGAACGTGAAGAACTGAACAAACTTTCTTTTTGAGTGATTTGTGATCATGTAGTAGTGTCTTTTGACATCGTAAACAAGTACTAAGTGCTCATCCCCACACTAACTAGCGTTGAAAACACCGCACTTAAACTCAGATCAGGCAGTTGCATCATGTTGTATATGTACCGGTGGTCTAACAAGGTCGCAGCACTGGAGGCTGCCATGTCAGCCTACCATATGTCTATGCAGGCTCATGGTCTCCCCCTATATCTTGTTGAGAATCCTTGCGCTTCTTGTGATTCCGAGCTACACCCTCTTGGCCCAAAAATCTGTGGTTGTGGTATCGAGTCCAAGACAATCCAGTTGGGAGATGGAACCTTGAAGGAAGAGCACTTCATGTGGATAGATGCACCACCGCCTGAGCCCAAAGTGAAATGTCTGTATCATCTGTGTAGAGAAGGATGTCCAGTTCTGGGAGACTGGGTTCTGAGGGAAATGATTGAAGAATGGAAGGCGATTTATGACAGTCCTTTTCTGGCTGAGATAGTGGCTGAACGAGAAAAGTACAGGTGGAGGGGTTTGGAGGGCCGTGACAAGTCAGTGAATGAACATGCAGTAACAAAAAGATTGGGGTATACCATGCTCACAACACCACCATTGCCAAACTGCTTTTAGCCTTGTAGTGTGTACTTGTATCCTACAATCTGAAACATAGTCTGCGACGATGATTGCAAGCATCCCCACTTGATTTCCAACCACCACAATCTCATATATTTGCTTTGAAATCCAAATGGATCGCTGGCCACAGGATACCCTTCACTGGGGCCATGTTTTTGTGATAACTGAGGCCCATAAAGCTTTGGAAATCAGATGGCACCGGACGGATACCAAAGAAACTTTGCCATTGTGGGAAGCGCTTAAAAGACACTGATCATGTAGGTAGCATTTGACATGGTATAACAAGTACTCACCTCTACAACCACTAGGCTTGAAGATGCTGCACTCAAAACTCGAACAAAGCAAAGGCATCATGCATTATTTCCGCCAGTCTTTTTTCAAGGACAAGACTATAGAGCTGATCAACGCCATGTTGGCCTACCAGTACTCCATGAAAGACTATGGTTTGCCCTTATATCTTGTCAAAAGTCCTTGCGGTCCTTGCGATTCCAAGCTACACCATCTTGGCCCAAAAGTTTGTGGTTGTGGTATCTATTCAAAGATTGAACCTTGCGGGAAGAGCATTTTGTATGGATAGAAGGACCACCACCGGCTGGGCCCAAAGTAAAGTGTCTGCATTATCCATGTCAGAATGGGTGTCCGGTTCCGGGAGATTGGATTCTAAAGGAGACAATAGAAAATTGGAAGATGTACTTGAAGGGCGATTCTCTCATCAACCTCCTGGCTGAATGAGAAAAGTATGGGTGGAGAGGTTCACAGAATCGTGACACACTGCCAAGATATCAGTATTTTTCTGCTGTAAAAGGCTAGGAAATATATCACATTTTTCAGCTCATTTTGCAGTAATTTTGTCCCCTGTAAAATATCATATTTTGCATCCGTGAAAGGTATGGGAAAATAAAACCTTTTTCGGCGCTTATTCCACTGGAAAAAGTACATATGTTACCAAATCTATTTTCCTTGAAATATTTGTGATTTTTCCATAATTTTTACCTTTGTAAAAGCTTTGTTTTGACCTTTGTAATATATTGGCTTTTTCAAAAGATTTTACTTAGGAAAAATATGCTGCGAAAAGAAACGGGGGATGAACGGGTCAAAGGAATCCTTTGTCCGGGCCGGCCGGCCCGGCCGTAAAATAAATCCTTTTTCACAAGAAAAATACAATATTTTGCCACTGTTATAAAACCACTTTTTCAGTAGCAAAAAATGTAGAAAAATAACAAATATTTCCGGAAAAATAGTCAGTGTAAAATATGTTATTTTACAGGTGAAAAAGAATCTATTTTCCCACAGCTTTTTCTTCTGAAACAAATGATATTTTGCAGGGGAGAAAAACACTGAAAAATCAATGGAAAAATGTTATATATTTCCTTGCCTTTTACCAAGGCAAAATACTGATATCCTGGCAGTGACAAGTCGGTCAATGAATGCGCTGTGACAAAATTGGGCTATAAATATTTCACCAAACCACCTCCACCCAGAGTTTACTTCCCTTAGCCTTTGTACTTGTATACTGCAATTTGAGACATAACAGTCTTTATTCGAACAAGTTTTCTTTTGCCTGGCTGGTCCTGGTCAGTGGTCAGTCCCAGTGAAAAGCCACACCGAGCTGATCTGGGAATTTCCGGCATATCCGAGTAGCGCTGGGTAGCGCTGGGCAGGTCTGTGTACAGCTGGCCAAATGAGGGGCAAATTTTGTTTCAATTTAATCCATGTTACACCCGTGAGAGATATATTCTGAATAATTGAGTTTGAGTTTGAGCTAGTAGCGCCGTGTGCAACTTTTGAGCTCAAGTATTTGAGTTAGTCTTTCGCTTTGTCTTTGTCGCTCCAACTCAGAGTCCCAAATTTCTGGCCCGGCCCAACATGTGATAAGCTTCGACACTTTAAAAAAAATTCCATCGCTCTTTCTCTCTTCACTGCCATTTCAACTTCTCCAAGTTAAGGCTCTGTGCTATGCTGTTCAAGTTGCACAAAAATTAGGCCCCCCATAAACTTTCAGCTGCCCGGAAAACTTTAAAATGCCTCCCCCGTAAACTTTGGTCTTCCCGGAAAACTTCAAAATGTGCCCCTGTAAAACTTTGAATTGCCCAAAAAACTTTGAAAAGTTCCCCCGTAAACTTTGAATTTTCTGGAAAACTTGAAAGGTCCCCCCGTAAAACTTTGAATTGCCCAGAAAACTTTAAAAAGTCCCCCCATAAACTTTGAATTTTTTGCAAAACTTGAAAAAGGTTCCCTCTTGAAATGTCAAGTAGAATTACATCACCTGACATAATCCTTTGCTTACATGCCAAAAACCTTGAACTCTGTTTGGGCCGGATCACCGGAAAATAAAGCCAAGTCACATGATGGCTGAAATGCGCACAACACGCGCTACACCTCTCTACACCGCAATCCTTCTACAGCCTCAGAGAATGCCAGAGGATCAAAAAACCACAAGTTTTGTATATGTGTTCTGAAAGATCTTAAAGAGTTGAAACAGAATGGGGAGAGTGTTGATGGTGTGTTATTTTTGAATCGCTTTGAACAGAGCTGAGCTCAAGGGCGGTTAAGGATGCCTAGTAACTAGTTATTCATTTGTCTATTTTTGCACTTGGGACTGCCCAAAAATCCTATACAACACTTACTGTTGACTCTGGCAGCTGATATTTGGATTCACATGAGCCTATCCCAGAAAGCTTCACACCAGACCCACATGATCTGCAATGTCTCAAAGAACAAGATTATGCACCAGCACACTACCTTCTTCAGCCAACAACTCCAGGGCCCATTCATGCTTGTACAGTGACATGGAAAGTATCTGTGTATCGCTGCCAGTGATGTGTGTGCTTGCATGCACATTGTAATTTAATACTGATATCTCCTGCAGCATGCAGTCACTGTCTCATAGGGCCTGGAAGGTCATCTTTGTTGCAACTTGCCTTCCACATTCAGATTATGATATGATCATAGACGACTCACTTGCCAGCCCTAATAAAGACGCAAGGAAAGACAGAAAACTCCGCCAATTTATTCTTCCTCACCCTTGCAAAGCCACACAAACCAAATATTTGCAGCTATTGTCAACCCAGTCTATGCTTGGGTATTTGTTGACTTTGTTAGCTAATCTCCTGAGTTGCCTCATTGGCAAATATACAATAGTACTTTGGTGCTCCCGGTACTTAACAATAAACATACTGACAACCGCACTATTTGTTGGTACTAATGGGTGATGAGTCCCTCACTTTCAGTTTGTACAAGCACTGCCATGTAGTGCTAGCTAGTGGCCTAGTGCAGCTAGCTAACCCCCTTACTACCTAGGGCTACACAGTACATTATGAAATGTGTTCCCAAAGGGATGTAGCCTTATATATCCATAAACCTGCAATGTACTTTCAGAGCTTTGTCCAGGGTCCTTCCCATTTCAGGCAAAGATCATTCACCATTGAGCAAGCTCCATCCCTGAGGTTAAACCTCAATTCTGATTGCTCAATGCCAAATGGGCACAAAATTACGAAGAAAATAATCTTATTGCATCTACTTATGTACTTAGACATTAGTGAAGTAAAAACTCGAGGGACAGTAAGCTACAGTATGTAGGATATGATCAAATGTATGTGCTGGTGCTGCTACTAAGTGCTAGGAAGCAGGAAAGTTTCTATGTATAAAGTGATGAGTTGAGCCTGGAAAGTTAAAGGATAGGCAAAAAAGAGACAAGTCCAAGGACAAGTCAAACTTGGTGAACCTTGGGGGTTTAAGCACATTTCAGAGAGCGCCCTGCAGCCCTGCTACGGGTGTAGCCTCTGAGCAAAACAATACCAGGTGCGGGAAGAGACCTTGAAATCAGTGAATACAATTACCCTGAAGGTATGAGCCAAATATCCAAGTTTGTGGCTTCTGTCTGAGATGGCATCAACTTACTAGAGCTTACTAGGTGAACTATGGCACTAGGCGGTACTGTCTAGTAGGTGGGGGACTAGGTGGCTAAAAGTGAGTTCCAGATGTGGGGCCACCATATAATCAATGATGGCCTTCATGCTCAATCCATATTCCCCAGGATGCCTGCTGTCCTTTTTTTGCAAGGATGATCAGTCATTCCAAACCTTTGTCAAAAGTCTCTTTACAGATTTTGTGCTATACTGCCAGTGGAAGTCCACTAGTCAATCTTGGGATAGCATAGATGTATCCATGAGAATGAGAACAAGAGTGGAGCAGGACTGTTCAGTCTGCATCATTTCACATATACAATTATCAATATAGGGTCCTCTCTTCCTTGGCCAATTGAGCCAAAAGTCTGTAATCTAGTTAGGGGAGCACCCTGGGCATATGATAAAATTGTAGCGGAGGCTACAGAAAGCAATCTCACAGATACAATATAGGGTCTTCTCTTCCTTGGCCAATTAAGCCAAAAGTCTGTAATTCAGTTAGGGGAGCTCCCTGGGCATATAATAAAATTGTAGTGGAGGCTGCAGAGAGCAAGAGACATCACTGAGGAGCACCACAATCAAGTACTCAACCCATCAATCTTCAGGGTTTGATAACTCAAAAGCACATGGACCAGATGCAGAAGCCTAAGTACAATTACAAGGTAGAAATTCAGGTCAGTGCAACCACTTGATAATATCAAAGACTGAAATGTTATGGGTCCACTAAAAGTTTACAGGCAAAAATCAAAGTTTCCAGAGATAAATTTATGGGGCAAAAAAAATGAAAGTTTACAGGGCAGAAAATGAGAGTTTCCCAGATTGAAAGTTTACAGGTCAAAAAAATGAAAGTTTACGGGGGCAAAAAACGAAAGTTTACGGGGCAGAAAATGAAAGTTTCCCAGGTTGAAAGTTTACGGGTCAAAAAAATGAAAGTTTACGGGGGACATTCAAGGTTTATGGCGGGTAATTTTTGTGCAATTTGAACAGCATACTGTGCAAGCTGGCTCAAATTCTCGAGATTTACTCTTCAACATATCCTCAACCCACTTTAAACTCTTGACTCAAGCATGGATTCATTGGGCTAGGCTATTCCCAAGGTGAGCCAGTAATATGTAATAAGTATTATGTGCAGCTAAGCCCAGATGATCCCAGATGATCCCAGAGAAATCAATCAGTGTATAGAAAAACCAAATTTTCATTTTCAGTGTGATTTTGGTCAGATATACCCAGATATACCCAGACCAGCCCAGACCACAACATAGGAAATGGCCAAATTCTGGGATTATCCGCAAGACAGATAATCCCAGTTCATCCCAGATATTCCCAGCACATGTCAACACATGTCAGCTCAGGCTGGCGGGGGTTTTCACTGGGGGTCAGTGACAATTGTGAGCAAACACGTGAGTTTTGACAACTTTGTACCAAGACAGTGATCCTCAAAATAGCCATAATACAAGGGAACGCGACGGCACAACTGATTGTCGGATTTCCTATACATCAGGAAAAGCCGTTTTTGCCTAGGTGACCCCAGAGTGGCCTAAAGCAAACTAGGTGACCTATGAATCCTATGGCATCCTAGGAATTTGGGCTCGTCCCTTGCCAGTCAAGGCTCTTGAGGATTCCCTAGGCAAGCCTAGGTCTGCCCAGGTTTGCCCAGGTGCTCCCGGGGAATACCTGGGGAACACCTGGGCAAACCTGGGCAAACCTAGGCTTGCCCTGGGTTTGCCTAGGATACCCTAGGGAATCCTCAAGAGCCTTGACTGGCAAGGGACGAGCCCAAATTCCTAGGATGCCATAGGATTCATAGGTCACCTAGTTTGCTTTAGGCCACTCTGGGGTCACCTAGGCAAAAATGGCTTTTCCTGATGTACCATATCATCATGGATAGACCCCAAATGGATTCTGGTTATCGGAGGAGTGTGTGGGCTAGTGACGCTCCGAAATCTTATAGAATGGGCTCTTTTGATAGACTGGAACTAGTTGAACGTAGAAATGATGTGGAAGGCATCTGATAAGTCTCTTGGATCTCCCTCTCCATCTTTAATCGCTTCTTTCAGGTACCTTGATGAATCTGCGAGACCCAATTCAAAAGCCTGCTGGCCATCTCCAGCTTATCCCAATCTCGTTGAAAATGTTTTTCCCTAGCTTCTCTCATTTTCTTTGGAACCACCCTTTCCTGAATGCCTAGCATGCCTCCAACTCTCTATGGTATTTAGCTGAAAAGTGACTTGGTTGAATATACAAGTCGTACTTGTTGAGGAACTTGATAAAGGATGGAAAAAGACATGTGACAGTGCAGGATTGGTCTTTGCCAGATCATGCCAGACGATAAATTGTATCCGTGTAGGATGCAGTAGCTGCTTGTACGGGGTGGTTAGTATAAGGAACCGCTCTTGCCACAGACAGAAGACATACTTATGAGGGAACTCAGACAGACAGCCTTAGTAATTCACGCCAAATGGTACTGTGGACCTCAAAAATATGCTGGGAAGGCGCATCGTCCATCCTTTCCTCCCTGTTTCCAGTGCTAGATCCACATCCAGCACGCCCTGATAATTGGAAATGGCAATTCCTCTAATGACATAGCTTCCCACCCGCACCGCTAGCCAAAACCTCCGTCTATCGCAGCATCCATTGTCTGAATCCATACTACCCCTTCTGTTCCCTTCGGATAAAGTGTCAGTTCGGACCCACTTGCTACAGCCTACATAACAGAGTCGAGTACAACTCATGGGGGAAAAGTATTCCGTCTTTGCAGCTATGGAGGATGAATGTCACACACTGTTGGCATGCGATGGGCACCTCACCTTGGTATACTGCGGCATTGTTTCCCGTTAGATATGGAGGTGATAGCATCAGACCTGTTGCTTGCTCGTCGGGGCTTATCCGACTACAATTTTCTGAGTAGATGCCTGTTTGATTGTCAACTGCAAAGTTTACACACCAGAAGATTCCTGATAGAATAGCTTTCTTCCTCTTAATTGAGCTGATTCGTAAAAGTTCTGGTCTCTGGGAGTAGTATTGCTATCTGGAGATGTTGATGATGCAGTCTTGGAGTAAGCAAAGTGAGGATTGAGTCCAAGCTTCATACTTAAGTGGCCTAAGTTAACCACACTGGATCCCGGTATTTGGGTATTTACGTGTAGGTATGCGAAACGTGCTATAAAACAACCTAACAAAAACACTACTGCACCTAACCAGACTATTGATATGTAAGGGAGCGAGGGCAGGTTGTCAGAAATTCCACAAGGGAAAGTCTTGTAATATCGGATGTACGCGCACGACTGCTCCAGGTTCAAGACTGTAGCGCTAACATGGGTAACTAAGCTTAGACAACTCTTAGAACTAAGTCGAGAGAAGCCTAGTTGGGGTGTACAAGTGTACAAGGGAACCAGGTGTGTATGTCCAAATCAATTAACCAAAACCAAAACCAATACAACGAAACTAAGATTCTCCTAGGCAAACTCTGGCTCTAGCTAGAATAGTAATCTCAAGGTTTGTCAACAACCCTAGGCAAACTCTGGCACTAGCTGCTGTGACACCGTAAAGTCCTCGACCAAACTCTGGGCCAAGCTACAATATTGTGAGTGAACTTAATCACTAGGAACTTGTACCACAATCTTAGTGGCTCGTCTAACTTCGTGAAGAAGTCAACTAAGGAACCCTCACTCTGGAGCTGAATAATCCCTTACTAGAAGCCATCCCCTCTAAGGAAGCAACTAGATTTGAGTTGATCTGGAGTTCGAGAGAACTCTACACACTTAAATTCAATCAAGATATAAATGGGCTTTGCGAAGCGTGTGAAGTTTATTACTTTCTTAAGATAACCAAGTCAGGAGGCGTCACGCTACTGATCCCGTGGGGACATTCTACGGAGCACTGGTCTTAGCAGTCAAGTCGAGGGCAAGAAACTTGTCTTATTGAATAAATATATCTGGCTTATATACTGAGTAGAGAGAGTTTAATACAAAAAATAGATGAAACAGATATGGAGAGAGACGGAAAGAGAGTGGAACAGAGGAATCTGGCTCGGAAAGGAAACTCCAGCCTATATATGGTACACACGATAAAGAAATAGTCCATTCTTGGGTATATATCAGAGGTAAAATATGATTTCGTGAGGATTAACATAGTTTTAGAGTGTTTTGATCCAAGCGAGGTTTCTCCGATTACTCCACAATTCTCCGGGGTCAGGAGTACCTTTACGCTTCATGATCACTCGCCGCCCGGTTTCCCTTGGGTGAGTTTCATTCTATTCCTCGGATAGTTCTGTCCATCCTGAGTGTGATTAACATTCTCTCGAGAAGGCCTGTTGTCTAGCTTTCCAACGACACCACTTATGATAATCTCGAGCAACTGCGCTGAGTATGTACAAGTGATTCCCGATAGTCGGCTTTAATGGATAAGACCTTCCGTGTATGATTTCTAAGATCAAATGTTTCGATTTGCCAAGGCTATCCCGGTGCGTAGCTTTCCGTAGGACCGCTAAGCATGTTTCTACCATCCTCACGGTTACAACCAGTGCCGCGAATAGACCTCAATGGTTTCCTCGGGATTGTTCTGGTCCATTGTTATGGACTGTAAAGTCCACATCTTAACATAGCTCGTTGAGGGTCTTAGTGCGAGGGATGCCTTCCCTCATAATTCCTTCCCTCGAGTAACGTGTTGGCTTAGTACTTATCCGCTTCGAGATGTCCTGTAGTTTAGAGAGTATACACTCTTGGGTATAACTAGATTGACGATCTAGTGTTACATCTCCGGGCAGCCCAGGTATCCTCGCTAGCTTGGCTCTAGGCTATGCTTGTGGGCGTACCTTCACGGCTTGCTGAGTATTATTGTTAAGTTCTTTGCCTCGGCAACAGCTATCACGCTCGGGCTCCGTATAACTCTCTTATTGCATTGTATAACACGTACAAAGTGTCAAAATGTACGGTTACACGCCTTAGGCCAATTTTAGGCCTAATACCGGGAATCGCGCCGCACAAATACCAGTACTTACTTAGAACGAGTATGTATAAGATACACTCTAGCACAAGTTTGTATGAGTCCAAGGTTAAGCCAAGTAAACTATTTGATCGGCGGGAGTTGGCTTTTTAGGAACGAAATGGCCTAATTTCGTCACAGCATGTTCATTAACCGAATCGTCACGGCCTTCTGAACCTCTCCACCCGTACTTTTCCCGGTCAGCCAGGAGGTCAGAAAGAAGACCTCGGGAAGCGGAGACGCCGGAGTATTTCTTGACCCAAAACCGAATAGTCAGAAGTAGAACCCAGTCTCCTGGAACAGGACATGCTTTCCTACACGGGTGAAACAAACACTTCACTTTAGGCTCAGGGGGTGGCGGTGCTTCTGTCCATGCAAAGTGCTTCGTTTGCGAGGTCCCATCTTCCAGCTGAATCACCTTTGACTGTATACCGCACCCACAGGTTTTAGCGCCGAGATGGTGAGCCTTCGAATCACAGGGATCGCAAGGAGTTTGGACTAGATTGGGCCGACCGTGGGCCTCCATAGAATCGGAGTAGGCCGTCGAGGCAGCGGATAGCGCTCTAAGCTCTTTTTCGAAAGTCTTCTTGCGACGGCGCTTGTCGAAGAAGTTGCCTTGTTCGAGTTGGAGGGTGGTTTCTTCAAGACTGGAAGAGATAAGGCCTTGTTGTACGATGTTAAATGATATCACCTACAGGATCAGTTTCTCCTCAAGCTCCTTTCGAAACGGCAAGGTTTCTGCGGTATCAACACGGTTCCAGTGTGAGGAGTCTAGATACGTGTGTGCGCGAACTAGTATATGCCGACCCTCGAAGTCTCCAATTTTATCTTTTGGCCAGCGATCCATGTTGGTAGAAATGAAGGTAAGATGGTTGCAGATGCTTGGTCATCCGAGTCATTGCCTATTGCGAGGTTAAATTAGTCGTCATTATAGTTTCCTTGGGTGGAAATGAATATGACTGAATCCGGTCTTTTGGCGCTCGTTGGATCACTCAAATCCCCGGCAGCCGGGCTGCGGTGTTCAAGTTGTCTCACCAGCGACCAGTACCGGTACGGTGCCCATTCTTGCTCTGGAAAGAATTTGATAGGAATTCTTCGCTCAAGTCTTCCAAAACCCTCCCCTCCCCAGGCTCGCAATCAACGTTCTCATCAATGACACTCGTGAAGAAATAAAGGACCGATTCTGAGGATTCAAGGTTAGCTCAATTGCACAGACAAATGGTTCATTCGGGTGGATCGAGTATATGTCTCACATCTTCTACAAATGTCTAATTTTTATAAAACCGTCCGCTAGTGCCACCTCCCCGTCGTATTCTCGTTTGTCCGTCGTACGCGTAGTATACCTCTTCTTCCATTTCTTCCACTTCATTTTTCTCTTGCTACTCCAACTTCAATGGACCGCATTAGCCGAATAGCTTGCGAATAGCCGTGTGTAGTAAAGCGTGTAGTTGTTATTGTCGTTCTTATATTTGAAGATAATCGTTCGTCCTACAATGAGAGGACCGATGATTTTCGGACGTAACACTTGCCTGAGCCAGCAGACGAACAATATTTATGTGGTACGCTGTAAATCAAACGACAACTTGAAATGCGTTGTTAGATACCCACAGAATCCTATGCTACGACAGAGCTTGCTGAGTCTGCTTTACTGTAGATGCCTGTCCTGGTAATTGTTGGTATTAACACGGTGTCTATTGCCTTCGAATAAGTCTGTAGTACGACACCCAATGCCTCAGCCGGCACGATGTGACGAAATTCGGTGGCTCCACTATTGACGACAACACTTGGGTCGATGGATGGAGCAAATTTCCTGACCTGGCTGACTAGATCGTTGTTGGAGATCCGCTTGACCAATTGATAAAGCAACAGATCCTCCGAGAGATGTCGAGAGCATCACCAAGCTACCTAGTGTGGTCTGCGTCAGAATTTGGTTAGAAAGTAGAATCTGTGATCGATAGTTACATCCGATAGGATGTTCTTCAGGTGTTATAGCCACTTGGACTGCTATGAAAGGTATTTGGCCCGAGCCGCGTCCTATACCGGCGATTATCTGATAACAGAGCCATGATAATGACGACGGCAGTATTGCATACCAAGTACGGAGTCGAATACCTGAACTGACTGCCGATGTATTTTTTACCGCTTGGAAATACAAAGGAAGGTAGAAGATATGTCTAACCAAGTTATCATATCAGTACGCATGATGATGATGACAGGGATTTCAGAGACTCGCCTATACGAGGCCTTGTCGAAAGTCCTTACGGTTCTTGTCATTCCAAGCTACATCATCTCGGCGGACAGAAGCGCCGCCACCACCTGGGCCCTGCCTACATTATCCACGTAGGAAAGAATGTCCGGTTCCAGGAGACTGGATTCTAAAGGAGACAATCGAGTATTGGAAGACGTACTTGGAAGGGGATTCTCTCATCAACCTTCTGGCTGAACAAGAAAAGTATGGGTGGAGAGGTTCGCAGGATCGTGACGAGTCGGTCAATGAACGCGCCGTGACGGAATTGAGATATAACCACCTCCACCCAGAGTTTACTGCCCTTAGTTTGGAACTTGTATACTGCAATTTGAGACATACTAGGCTTTACACGAATGACTTCTCTTCGTCAAGGCTGGTCAGTGACCGTGAGCAAGCACGTGAGTTACGCCAACTTAAGTTGTACCACTGCCAGTGCCAGGACGGCTATCCTCAAACTAGCCATAATACTCAAAGGAACGTGATGGCACAACTGATTGTCAAATTTTCTCTGCCATATCATCACAGCTGGACCTCAAACGGATTCTGGTTATCGGAGGAGTGTGTGGTGACGCTCTGAAATGGGTTCTTTTGATAGACTGGAACTGGTTGAACGTAGAGATGATGCGGGAGGTGTCTGGCAAGTCTCTTTGAATCTATTTCTCTCTCTATCTATAACCGCTTCTTCCAGGTATCTTGATGGATCTGCGAGGGAGGACCGATTTCAAAGCCTGTTGGCCGTCTCCAGCATATCCCAATCTCGTTGGAAACGTTTTTTCTCAGTTCCTCTCGTTTTCGGAGTCACCCTTTCCTGAAACGCCTAGCACGCCGAGCCCGCCAATTCCAACATTGAAAGACCCAGAACTTTCTATGGCACTTAGCTGAAAAGTACTAGGAACGGGGAAATATTCGGTTGAATATTTCAAGTCGTACGCGTCGAGGAACTTGATGCTGGGAAAACGATGAAAAACGACGCGTGATAATGCTGGATTTGTCTTTGCCAGATCATGCGGCGCGAGAGATTGTATCCGTGTGGGGATGCAGTAGCCGCTTGTATGAAGTGGTATGATGATCCGCTCTGGCCAGACAGAGGGCAGGGAGGGACTTGTGCAGAAAACCTACGCGATGCATGCTAAATGATACCGTGGATCTCAAAAATATACTGGGAAGATGCATCGCCCAACCTTTCCTTCCTGTTTACAATGCCTAGTTCAGCACCCCCTGATAATCGGAAACGGCAATTCTTCCAACGACACTCTTAACTTTCCACCTCGGAAGGCCAACCTAACCCCGTCTATCGCAGAGTCCCTCGTCCCCATCTAATGCATTTCGTCAGTCTTCTTGATTCGCGAATATTAATTGAAGCGAGTCATTCGTGACGACAACAACGTTATAGCGGAGTTAAAAGATGATACAAAATCGACGAGATCGATATCGTTTTGGTTGGTTCAGGGTAAGTACTGAATCCTAGTCTCATTCATGTTCGAAATCCCGACACAACATCTTCCAGCGCATTCGTTATGAGCTCAGATATCAGAAGCTGAATCAATGGACCATGAATATTTATTTTTAAAGGTGCGTATGCTGGCCGATTACGCTCTGTGCCTTCTGATTTTCCAATGTAGTTACTTGAGAGTTATGTACACACCTGCCTCTCAATCACACTATGCTTTCCCTTATGGAAGGAAACCTCATCACGCGGAGGGGACCATGTTATTCACTACCAGTAAAAACCGTGCGATGGATAACTCTTTCCATGCGACTCAACAAATTTATAGAGCTTTATGAGATAATGCCGGCTTTTTACTGATATAAGGCTCTCTAACTTTCGGTCTCATTATCCAGGTCCGCGATGGTCGTTTCCACCCGTTCTCTACAGCTCTTACTCTTATCCACAGCTCTTGTCTACGCGCAACCGTCCCCGGAAGTTCAGAAGAGGATATCTGCTGCTATAGCCGCTGCTGCAAATGAGTCCAATCCCGACCTCACAGCTTTTGTGAATCCCTTCATCGGTACTGGTAAGTGCGTTCGGTTAATGCAGTATTATGAGTACTTGATCGCTCTTTCTCCAGATAATGGGGGAGATGTCTGGTAAGTATATCGTTAACGTTATCCAACGCCGCCAACTTGATCAATGACTTTGTCATTGCTTGTAGTCCTGGTGCTTCGATTCCATTCGGAATGGTATGTGCTCACATCGCTGTACCGTTCGGATACTATAATATCGTCTTTAGGTCAAGTTCACGACTGATTTTACTGGATTTGCCCCTGCTGGTAACTTTGTGAAATAATTACTTGACGGGTAGTCTTACGCTCAGCACTTCAGGTTATGTCGCGGATCCTACGCAGACGGTTCGAGGGCTCAGCCCACTTCACGACTCAGGAACAGGCTCTTCCCTAGGTAGCTTTTGTTCAACCTTTTTTTCCCCACGCAACTAATTCGGGCCTAGGATCGTATGGGAACTTTGAGATAATGCCTATGACATGCCCTGGAGGATTTGATACCTGCGCTACTATGCTTACTGATCGAGAGACCTTTCGCAAGAATAACACAGACGGTCTGTTGACCTCACATCTCAGTCTCACGCGATTGAATACCAACTCCACATTTTTATATTTTCTAGAAGCGTCACCTGGATATTTTGCTTTAACGCTTGATAATAACATCAAGATGGAAGCCACTTCGACTAGGCGAGCAGGCCTAGAGAGGTTCACTTTTCCCGAGGGTTCCAAACCGTTCTTCGTTTTAGGCAAGTTACCGTCTTGAAGCGTCCTGAAGCAGAAGTACCTAAACATCACATTTTTAGACTTGTCCAATGATCTGCCTGATTCATTCGCTGGAGGAACCTTGAATATCGATGCCGATCAGGGCGTATCACAATTGAAGGTTCATGGGGTCTAGGTAAGCCCTATCGGACCAACGTGGTTGGAAAACCTTATTGGGTCACTTTTAGTTTTGGACCCACGCGCTTCAATTATCAAGCTTTCGCCTGCTACGACCTACTTAACAATGGAAACCAAACCCTCGACCAATTCGGAGTCTGGCAGGCTAACGCGTCAGTACATTTTTTTTCCTACTCGATTTCAGACTGAGTAGGCCGTCTAGCTTTGGACTAGATGCTAAAGGACTTGGACAAACGCACCTGAACGTGACCCGAAGTCTCATCGGAGATGACTACGAGTACGGGGCTTTGATCTCTTATGAAGGAACCCCTGAAGAGATCATCATCCGTGTCGGCGTCTCTTTTGTGTCGACGGACCAAGCTTGTTCTAATGCAGAGGAGGAAATTGGTACTACATCCTTTGACGATATCAGGGCTCAAAGCCAAGCGCTATGGAATGAGAAACTCAGCTCGATTGAAATCGACATTGCAAACACGCCGCCTAATGTCACCGAAATGTTGTACTCTTCCTTGTACCGTGCGTCTTTGACACCGGTGAGTGGCTTGGAGGCATCCTGCATGGTTTGACCGTTGACCTTTGGATAGAACAACGCAACCGGGGAAACCCAAGGGCCCTTCGCTAACACCACTTCGTTCTTTTTCGACTCGTTGTATTGCAGGTGAATCATATCAAGTTTCGGGGAAAATGCGAGCTGATACGTTACTCTCTAGCTGGGATACCGTAAGTTACCTATATTATCTTTTCGTCCGCTTCCCAACGATCAACTGGGCTAGTTCCGGACGTTCTACCCTCTCATGGCCTTGCAACATCCGACCGATTTCGCACAAATCGTTGACAGCTATATCGATGGCTGGCGTAAACTTGGCTGGATGCCCGAATGCAGGTAAACCCATGTTTTTACAAAAAAAATTGGTAGCTGAAGACGAGTTTATATAAGAGCAAATCATCTTCCTGGTTATACTCAAGGAGGGTCCAGTGGAGATGTCATTGTGGGACATTTCGCTATCAACTACCACAACGAAGCTGCGGAACTAGGAGTAGACTTGAACGACTTGTACTCTGCGATGTTGGCAGATGCGAATCTTAACCCACCAGAGTGGAATATCATGGGCCGAGAGTCCAACCTGCATACGCGCGTGATGATTCTCTCGTTTACTCCAGTATTTATTAACGGTCCTATAGGGCATTCGGTTACGTTCCCTTTGACGCAATTGACCCGTCTAGTACTGGCCGACAAACCAGAGAAGGATCGAGGACGCTAGAGGTAAACCTTCGACAGTTAACTTGAAATTAACTTACTAACGCATTCTCAGTACGCCTTTGAAGACTTCAGTATTCGTCAAGTCTCGCTTTTACTCAACAACTCAGCCAACGAAGAGATATTTTTCAATCGTTCCTTGGTAAATAGTTTTCTACTGCAAGCTTGAATTTGCTACTCACGAATCGAATAGTGGTATCGCAATGTGTGGGACCCCACGGTCGTTAACAGTGGTTTCAAAGGCGTACGTTGAAACCACGTTGTTTATCAGTGACAATGCTGATAAAAAGAAAATAAAGTTTATGCAGAAACGCTTTCCCAACGGAAGTTTCTTCTTCACCGATCCGACAGACTGCTCCCCGATAGACACAGACCCAAACAGAGAGTGTTCGCTCCAACCGGATAACATCGAAGGCTTCTACGAGTCTTCTTCATGGGAGTATAGCTTTTTCGCTCCGCACGATGTGGGTATAACTCAGGATGCTTTGATTTCGTACCATCTCACTCACTGAGTACTTGTGTAGGTTAACGGGTTGATCACGCTCATGGGCGGGAACGTACGTGCTTTACATTCTGTTTTCGTGCCACTTCACTCACTGGGTGCTTAGACCACATTTGTTAATCGTCTAGACCATTACTTTAACGTGCGATTGAGCTTGCTGCAATATCTGTTGTACACTGAGCATCTTTCAGGCTGGACTCTTCCTTGCTGGTAACGAACCTTCATTCCAGGTCGGGGTCGTTTGACAAATCGGTCTCTGTTCTATGCTGATCTTATTCTTTACAGACCGCAGTTGGTTATCACTACGCCAACCAACCCGCGAAATCAGTACAGCAGATCCGACAGATAGTTTTAGACAACTTTGGCATCAGTAGGCTCTTTCCTGCGTTTAACGTGGTTGATGATCTGACGTTTTCATTCCAATAGCCGCTGGTGGCCTTCCAGGTAACGATAGTTTCCCTCAGGCAGGCGCGTTAAATACTGATATCCTTATAGGGAACGACGACCAGGCTGCCATGGCCACTGTCCTCACCTTCCATCTCCTCGGACTCTATCCGGTCCCGGGTTCTTCTCAGTTCCTCATCCTCTCACCCTTCATTCCTAAATACACCATCCATAACACATTCCTCAATACCTTCACCACTGTGACGACTCTTGGTTTCGACCCCAAGTCGATACAAACTCCCATCCCCAACGGTACAGCGGCCTACGTGAAAAACGTGACGCTGAACGGAGTTGAGCTAAGCGGGAAATGTCATTTCGACTTCTACGATGTGTTCAGGCTTGGAGGAGAGGTGGTTATTGAGGTTACAGATGATATCACTCAAGGGAATGATTGTGGATCATCGGTTCCCGAAAGCCTTTCAGCAGGTGGATTTGCCGTTGCGCGGTAAGAGTGACTTGGAGGAAGATCGACAATTTATGTACATTGTATACGCAAACTCAAGGGCAAATAAATGAATACATACATTTCAGAAAACCTACAAAGCGGTACTACGGACTCGATAACGGTCTCCTTCAGTCAACACACAAGCTTCTCCTCCATAGACGACCTTGTCTGCCATGTTGTTGTCTTTGATATAATCGAGAACAGTAGAATCGGCAGCACCAGGTTGGATCCATAGAGCAGGAACGTCGAGCTCTTTAGCCTTTTTCAAGATGTCAAGAGTAATCTGGACGGAGTGTCAATATTATTCTGAATTTGAGTAAAAGTAAGGGCAACACGCCTTGGCAGGAGTAACAATACTGATAGAAGTCGTTGAGGGAGAAGGCAGCTCGTCGATGGATTTTATGGTTGCGACACCCTCTAGCTCTGTTTCTTTCTAAGCTTAACATGAGCTACGTGGATTCCGCGATAGTTCGGAACGCTTACAGGATGAACAGGTGTAATGTCCATGTCTCTGGCTAGGTACCATTGAAGAAGCTATCGGAATTGCAAAATATCAGTACTTCAGCATCAGTATATTGACTTCAGAGCGTACCTGTGTGCCAAACTTTGTCTTATCTTTTGAAGCTCCTACAACAGCGTAAGAACGAGATTGGAAGAAGGCAATCTTGAGAGCTTCGAGAGACATTTTCTGGGCTGGGATTCATCTCTGGTCCAGCTTGATATACTTGGGGCCGAATGCTCTTCATAAGCAAATCACGAGTATGAGACTGACACATACTCCGATGCCATTCCGATTCGTGCCTATTTGCATGATTGTGAGTAGAAGCAATGATAGTCACTGGACATGTCAAAATATGGTCGAACGACGAAAGCCTAGTAGGCTAGCTCACACAGCGAAACGTTTGAGAAAAGTACTAGATCGGATTGTTCTCCCAGATATTGTACAACGATACGACGAGCCAAAAAGTTGCGCGCAAAAAATCAGCTCGGATTAGAGAAAACGACATGGGGCATGCATGGGCCTAAAGCATAACGTATAACGCAACGTTCTCGGTTTTCCTTCGACATCTCTAGAAAATCCAACTCGTAACTCCCACCACGATGTCTCTCTAGATGTTGAGTTTGGTTCGTCTCCAGTGACGCCGCTTGGCGTTATACTGCATTCCCAGTCAAAACGAATAGATATCTTCACAAGACCAGTTTACGCACCTGTATTTTGGTGTCAGTTTTCAGCCGGAACCACTGTGGGATTGGGCTAGATAACACAGCGAATTTCAGTATTTCATGTTTTGTAAAAATTTGATATCGACAAACCGGTTCTGGCGGGAGGCTTTGGCGAGGATTCGCTTGGTACGGAAGGTCTTTTGTGAAGGCTAAAACGACAGAGATAATTTCAGTAAAAGAGACAGAAAACTATGGCGAAAACGGCGTACCATCGTCTGACGATGGGGAGGGCGGATGTTCTGTGGATGAGATAAAGTTCAGCTGTACAGTTGTTTGGGCTTGAGAGTCACGTGCATCAGCGGCTAAGTATAAGTAATGAACGTTAACGTTTTGGCGCTTATTTATCATTCCCTCCTAAATGCGAATCATCAACTGGGCTTTCTGTCTACTGGCTACAACTGCAACTGCCGTTTACGCGCAGGATGCTCCTCCTGATTATGTTGCTCCTACGGAGCTCATAATAGACACAACTCACATGCCCGCGGTATGTACTGCTAAGGCCTCGGCAGGCGATACGGTCAATGTTCACTATGTACGTGTTCATTAACGCGTTCCAATATGCTTAATTGGACGATTATTCTCGTAGACTGGAACCCTTCATGCTACTGGTGTCAAATTTGACTCTAGGTACTTATGCTACGTTATTCCTTACTCATCATACTAATGCTCTTTGAAGCCATGACCGCGGAAAGCCACTTCCTCTGACACGTAAGTAGATCTCTCTTCTCTGGTATTCATCTTCTTATTTCCTACATAGTCGGGAGAGGTCAAGTCATCAAAGGCTGGGACGAGGGTCTACTGGGAATGTGCGTTGGAGAGAAACGAAAGCTCACGATCCCTGCAAACAAAGCTTACGGTGCGTAACGTTGGTGCTATACTAACCAACTCTTGGTCTCTGTTTACAATTGTCTTAATACTTTGCTTCATAGGTGCTAGTGGATTCGGCAGCATCATTCCTGCCAATTCTGCCTTGGTTTTCGACACGGAACTCGTTGGGTTGGACAGTGTCCATGATGAATTGTAACCAGTATGTATACCTACATTACTGTTACCCAAAATGAGACGAATCAGGATGTACAAATAACTACTTTGGAAATGACACTTGACCCATTGGCCCATTCCGCGGGAGCGAATCCTTTAAGTTCCAACAAATCATGAGAAAGGAACTGCTTTGGACCAGCTATACGTGTCAGTACGTTGTCAGTACGTGTCTTTTGAATTTTTACTGTATGTGAAAGTAACCAGACCTTTCATCTACATTTCAGCGTCGTCCTAGATGCGGCAAGTAATCTATTCTGGGAAACCCAAAAGAGGCCAGCCTGCTGTCCTTGTGATTAAGAAGTTTGAGCCGGCCATTACCTTTGAAGGCTTCTGAAGATATTGATACTAATACAAGCATTCAACCACGTATACTCAATTGTTATAAGTCTTCCTGTGAAAAGACTTCCATCCGCTGGGAAAATGTTAATACAACAAACCCGCAAGCTTGATGGACCTCTAGGTACGAGAGAAGCATCCACTGGCGTAATTTTGCGGCGGTTTGCAGAGGAGATTTAAAAACTGTATTATTATGAAGTACTTTTGTGAACATGAGTAATCTTCCACGCTGTACGCTTGCTTGCATACTCGCGACTTGTGAGTCAATATCTTAGACTACGTGACAATCACCGCGTAGAGTAGGCTTAGAGTAGATATAGGATCATTGTAGGGGTTCGATTGGAGAGGCGTTATGTAGTTCGACATTCCACACGATGGGGGATCTACAAGGCGACAGTACAGAATCTTTACAAGGCGACAATACAGAATCTTTACAAAGCGATATAGCAAATGCGAACAGGGTACTAGCTGAATTTAAAACCTGCAAATTATGTGTCTGAATCGGTCTGAATCAGAATCGTAGCATATATGCGAAGAGAGCTTAGATCAAGATTTACTCTTTTTCACGACAGGGTGTTCAACGACGTTAATCTCCGAATTAGAATCCTCTCTGTTACAATATTCGCGCTTCAACTTTTTCCAGTCACCAGTGTCTCCGTTACTGAGAACATCAGTCTCGGAAAGTCTGCGAGAGATATTCGATGGAGCAAGGATAAGCCGGGGAGATTGTGTCGCCACATGGTCCTCCATCTTGATCACTCGAAGTGGTCCACTGGCAGATGGGGAGGTACTGGTTGATGGTACATGTTGAGTAGGAGACGCGTAAGGTCTGGGACAAGGTTTGGGACGAGACTCTTTCATTAGAGGTGTTGGAGAGTTGGCTACTTGTTGTAAGGAAATTGAAAGTGCGCGGTCAAGTGGCGATGGCAAGAACACACATTTGGGCGGTGATAGGGATGTGGCGGTGAGAACGAAATCAAAGAGTGAGAGGCTGATGAGAAAGTCGGCGAGGAAAGACGATCATGATCGCGTGAGACTGGTGAGGAAGTTGATGAGGAAAGACAGTGATGACCGCGTGAGGCTGACGAGGAATTTGTCTGGCAAGGCGGTGATGTTGATGACCAGGAGCAACGACCATCGTCTTTATCAAGTCGGATGGTCTCACTATCCATTCTTTTCTTGATACGATTGATATCCCGGAGACGAATGAATGAGTTGCGAGAAACCAGAGTGTCGGATTCACCATCCAAACTATCACCAGTGTGGGCATCATCGTGGATGGTCTTGAGCTAAATGCGAACGCTGATCAGTCGAAAGACGACTAAATAGTTAGTACCACTTACAGCGGTTTCAGGTGATATCCCACAACGTAGCAAACCAGCAATATGTTCTCGAGTCGCGCTTGAGATCGTTTTCGTGAAAGGAAGGTTAGCATTACCTGTTGCATGGTTGTGCTCCTTCTTGTACGATCCTCGTATCTTCTCTGTATCGAGATAAGATTTGATGGTCAAAGTACATTGACATCCAGTACGCTTTGATTGAACCTTCCGTTTCCGCTCTGGATACTTGTTCGTGTATTGTTTCTGGCCACCAGAGCCACGGCGTGCACAGACGTAATAAACGGTTTCCTGGTAAGCAACACCATCGTACGTTTTCTTGCTTACAACAAACTCGATGGTATTGTCTCGTTCCTCAGCTTTCTGCCATTCCAAAAAGTGTCGTTTAGTGTCCCATTCAAGGTTGAACTTGACCGAGAGGCAATCTGCAGCGTACGATCCAGCCTGAGGTCCAGGAACCGGGCGAGGAGGAACCAGCCGAGTGAGAGAAACTGGGCGAGGAAGAACCGGCTGAGTGAGAGGAACCAGCTGAGTGAGAGGAACCGGCTGAGTGAGAGGAACCGGCTGAATGAGAGGAACCGGCTGAGTGAGAGGAACCGGTTGAGTGAGAGGAACCGGCTGAATGAGAGCAACCGGCTGAATGAGAGGAACTGGCTGAGCGAGAGGAACTGGCTGAGTGAGAGGAATCGCTTGAGTGAGAGGAGCTGCCTGAGCGAGAGTTGATATAGATATTGCAGGAGCTGATGGATAGAGGTTCCGGTGAAATGGCGAGATCCCGAAAGATGTGTGCGAGCCATAGGCCACCTGTTGAACATTTTGTTGACTTGCAAGTTGACTTGTCGAAAAACGTTCCAACGACTTTAATACATCAGCGGAGATTGCCGGTGGGATCAGATACTTTCGAGGAGCCATTATCAAAATGGAGAGAAGTAATTAAGAAATATCACAAGAATGAGCTGCAAAGGTAACTAGACGCTGTCGATTGCTGGGAATAAAAGCCTAAGCGCCCTATCACGTTTCAGCGGAAAGTCACAGCCGATTCGTCATTTATGTAAGCGCCCACTTACCATAAACCAGACGGTCTTTTAACAAACCTTGCCACTCCCCTTATCTCAAAGTTAGCCGACGTTGGAATCCCCGAACTATCATACCTCTTACCAAACCAAGTATGCCAGATCCTATAGCAACTTGCCCACAATGTGGCTTTCATCTATACACTGCCAGTGCAGATACTGAATCAGCTCATACCAACCATGAACTGCTTCCTGCTTCCATCGAATATTTCTTACGCAATAACGAAAGTCCCCCAGAGTCCGGAGATCTCCTTGATATTCAGACTCTCCTTCACCAAGCTGAAAATGCATCGGCAGATTTGGAATCCCAAATTTCACAGATGAAAGAAAGCATACGTCGCCTTACTTTCCAACGCGAACGTATCACGGCTAATATTCAGGCTTACCGCACCGTTTTACATCCCATTCGGCGTCTCCCTGCCGACATTATTCTCGAGATATTCGACTGGTGTGTAAGCGTCCAATCTATCGAGCCGGATTCCGTAGTCTTGGATAACCCGGAATTGAAACTTCCTGGATTAAGAGTGGTTCAGTCGTTACACTCTGTGCATCCTCCGTGGAATTTAGGCCAGGTTTCGAGAAATTGGAGGAATATTGCGCTTTCGTCACCGAAATTGTGGTCTTCGGTGTCTATATTTTTACGGACAACGCATCCGTCAGCAAGTATTCAACGACGGGTTGAGCTCTCGCAGGTTTCCTTGCTGTCTATATACCTCACTCGGTCTCACGACTATCCATTATCCGTATACATCAACTCTCTTCATGCTGAGCACCCTCTTCTTTCCATGATCTATGCACAAAGCCACCGCTGGCGCAATGCTGTAGGTGAAATCTTTATTCTTCCTACCAAAACTGACACATATTCAGGTGCTTTATTTACCCGTTGAAACACTTCGAAATCTATCCTTCTCAATCAAAGGTGCACTCCCTATGTTGCGCACGCTTCTCTTATCTGTCACTCGAGACCCAGGTGCTTGCAATACAGCCCAGGAAAATTGGGAAAATGTTATTACCGGGGACGTCGTTATTGACGCCTTTCAATATGCGCCATCCCTTAAATGCCTCGCAATCTCCCAAATCCCCTCTTTTCCTACCTTGTTCACAATGCCATGGGACCAGCTGCTCAGGTTCGAGTGCAACCTTAAAAGTCAAGCCCACCAACTTTCGGAGAACTCTATGAACCTCCACATTCTCCGCAGCGCACACAAACTCCAGATGGCAATGTTCAGGTGCTGTCACAAACCAATTCTCGATTTCGACAACTTGCAACCCATCCGTCACACGCATCTTCACACTCTGAACCTCTTCTCAGTTATGGATTCGAATCCAGCTATACCGCACATAGGTCAATTGCTCGATATCGTCACTCTTCCTACACTCTGCCACCTGAGTATCCACACCCAACGTCGTGAGTTGGACGCTTGCGACACGGTTTTGCGGTTCATTGAGAGGTCAGATCCAAAGAATCTTCGGGTTCTGTTGCTCAATGATATGCCGATGAGCGTAGAAGCTACACAAAACTTGCTGAAGATTATTCCCTCGGTAGAACATTTGGGATTGAGTGGTGTCACTGACGAGGTTATCAGGACGATGTGTTGGAGTGGATCGAACACCACTGGCGTTCGAGACTTGACCACAAGTGATACTCCCGCTTCTGCATCCGATAGTGGGGTGATTCTTCCGAAGCTTAGGCGACTAGCGTTTTATGGTTCGGAGAGTCTGTCAGTCAACCAAAGAAAACTTCTCGGGATGATAGAATCCCGTCGCTCCATAACTGCTGCTGTTTCTGGATCCCTTATCGTTGATATGGGACAGGATGGTGGAGGGTTGCAAGACTCATTGACTACACCTGCAATGCTCGAACGCGTGGAAGTATCCCGCAAATACAACTTTAGTGATTCAGACACTGTACTCCGTTTGGACCGGCTGGTGGATGAGGGGCTGACTCTCGACCAACGATGAAGCTTGTTATAGTTGTTTATTGTTCGAATACAACTTGTATGAATATGCTAATTCAGTAATTAGTTCTCCTAGTCCATCTCTCGCTCTAAAAAACCTGTCCCGCCATTCTTCACCTTGTTCAAAAACATTTCATACCACTTTGCAAGTACACCCATCGGAACAGCGACATCGGGGCCCAGATTTGAGCTCGAAGCAAAGCCAGAGATATAATTGAACAGATGTTTAACAATCCGTTCGGCAAGTACTGTTGGGTCCGGGGAGGTTTTGCAACAGTGCTACCGCTGACACTGCTCTGCGGTTGTGAGTTGGCAGGGATAGATTGCAGCTGCGGAAGAATCTGTGCCAAAGGTTCTATGGATAAACCAAGGACGGCGGTTGTGTCGGACTCGTTGGAACCGGGGTCATCAGATAGCATCGAGTCGGAAGAGGAATCAAAGGCGCGAGTAGTGGTGGACGATGTGAAGGATGCTCTGAGACGAAATATAGATGAGGGTTTCTCATTCGAGAGCCTAGATTCACAAATGATCATTTATGCAAGTTAAATGGCGTGTAAACTTACATTCCTAAGAGCTGAAATCCTTTTCCAGGCCAGTGTAAGTGAACAGTGCATCCATATCCTTCAGGAAACGGTATTGTTCCTAAGAGAAAGACGCAAACGTGGTTGATACTGCTCGCATTGGGCAGCTCGAACACGGCATGAGTTTCGTCGATTTGGCGTAGATTTGTTTGCAAAAGACGGCCAGCGACTAGACAACCAAACATTGGTAGAGTAGATAGTGAACTACAGCGAAAGAGTTCAAGCGCCGAAGAAACACATACTATCGATGTTCCACAATGTTCTGGTGACTTCATGATTTATGGCGATGAGCAATACGATGAGCAATACTCTACTCACTGTCTTAAGAGTCAAACTCTCACCATCGTTGATCCTACAAAAAGTGAAATGAAAAGGCAGAAGACGACCGAGGATGAAATAACGAGTATCTTGCCGCTGACTTCAACGACGGTGAGCCAGTTGAATCGCCTTACATACTAATTCAACGTCGCTCTCAGTCGCCTCATCTCCCTTGGGAAACTCTTCACTTGATATTCCTACGCGCAACAGTACCCGGAACGCTTGTTGTACCAGACTGCAGGCCACAAGGCGCATGGAATCTCAATACGAAGACGAAACTTCAACTCGTATCCGTCTGCAAAGACTGGTATGAGGCAGCAATCGGTCTTTTATATGGGGACATTGCAATCTATTCATTAGTACAGTTTGGTGCGCTGGTGTCAACCTTGTACGAGAATCTTTCCCTCGCCGCACACGTAGTCTCTCTCCGCCTTGCTACTTACATCCCGCTAACACATTTGCCTCTTTTTCAACGCCTAGTCGAAACATTCAGCAAGGTGTGTTTGAACGCCAGGCGTTTCTCTTTTGAGGAATCATTCCTCGTGATGGACGAGGGCAATCCACTTGTTAGGCCTGCTAAGATTGAAGTTCCTCCTTGCATCGCCCTCAGTACGCTGACACACCTGGAGATACATAGTAGCTCGAGCATTCCTCTCAACCATGTTCTGATGAGCATGCCCCTGTTCGCGGGGCGCTTGGAATCATTGACCATTCTTACCACAGAATCAGAGAGTCACTTGCTTCCACCAGAACCTTCGCAACCCCTACAATTTCCTTTGTTACGAGTCTTTCAGTATCAACTGGATGATTTCAATTTACAATTTATCACCACCTTCTGGGAATTTCCCGTGTTGGATACTCTGGTCAGTTCTGTTCTGCTCAGATTGGGCGGGATTTCGACCCAGAACGAGGAATACGTCAAGGATAGTGTTGCATTTCTCAAAGCCCACGGAAAGAGATTGAAAACTTTACTCCTCGAGTGGCCAGCAGCTCCATTTGACACTACACCCACCCAAGAAGCGATCGCCACATTCCCGCACCTCCGCCATCTTATTATCCCTCCTTTTCTCGATATATCTGCTTCCCAGGTTCACTGGCTTGACTGCTTTCTCACAGAGGATGTTTTTTTTACGGAGAGACTTGTCCTCTTCTCAGATCATGATCGACATACTCGTTTTCCCAACCTACAGTCTTACCGGTTCCTCGATCCAGATTTGGTACGCAAGCTGCCTCTGCTGTCTATCCTGCTCCCTCCAACCACAGAAGAATGTCGATTTACTTTTCCTGGGGTCGACATCCAATGTGATACTTCTGCACTCTGGGGATCAAGTGCTTCAATTTGGGATAAGGATGAACTTGATTACTCTTCAGGTGGCTCTGACTGGGAAGCAGAGTCTGATTCGGATTCGTCAAGCGACTCAGAATTGGGATGGTGAAGAGGAATTAACGCGCAGTTGGAGCTACTCATCGTCGAATTGAAAAATAGTGTTACTGGTGAGGCGAAGCTCGTTCTTTTTTTATTCTCGGTCATCAGAAGCTTATTCGGCCTTTACAGACTATTTTTTCGAGCATTTCTCTTTTGAAAAGGCGCGGAAATTGCGGTGATGTCAAAAGTAGTGTGACTTTGAGACCATGAAAAGCCATACTTATACTATGTATTTTTTGGCATCAGCAACTGAGTTCCTCCACCACACGCCTTACTATGATACACCATCGGCGTAATATTCAAATGTTGAGGTGGCGGAGTGAATACACTGCCAGCCCATACTCAACAAATAATACTAGAACCCGAGCGTTCAGTATCAAGGTAGAGAGTCAGTGCTGTAGATCGGATGTAAATCTTCCCGACCCCCTTGATCATACTTCCAGGTGCCTTCACCAGCAGGCCTTTGGTCATTCGTCTTCGACCATCAACATTTAGTGCTTGAGCCTAACACGCCAGGCGGTTATCGATTTCTCTCGTCGAGAGTGTATGCATTTATCGCCCGTTCATTCCTTAGTTTCATATAAGATGGACTCTAATACCAAAATTCTCGACTCCTCAGCCTTGCTGAGTTGCTGAGAGCGCTTGAGCCTTGATATCATGGCAATTACGTCACCAACTCTCACCTGATCTATTTTAATTTACTTTTGCTCTTTGTTTAATTTTTAGGCGTCTTGTTGTAGTTCACGAAGAAACTCGTTCGTGAATAAAAAATTTGCTAGACTTTGCTCGAAAGAGCAAAATGAAAAGGCAGAAGACGGCCGAGGATGAAAAAACGAGCCTTTTAACCGATGACTTCAACAGTGAGCCAGTTAAATCGTCTCAAACAGCCAACTAATTCATCGTCGCCCTCAGTCACCTCATCTTCCTTGGGAAACTCTGCGCATGATATTTCTACGCGCAGCCGCACCCGGAATGCTTGTTGTACCAGATTCCAGGCCAAGATCTGCATGGAACCTCAATACAAAGACAAAACTTCACCTCATATCTGTCTGCAAAGACTGGTATGAGGCAGCAATTAGTCTTTTATATGAGGATGTCGCAATCTATTCAATGGTGCAGCTTGGCGCATTGGTGTCAAGCTTGTACGAGAATCCTTCACTCGCTGCACACGTAGTCTCTCTGCGCCTTGCTACTTACATCCCGGCAACAGATTTGCCTTTGTTTCAACGCCTAGTCGAAAAACCCATTAATATATGTTCAAACCTCAGATGTTTCTCGTTTGAAGAATCATTCCTCGTGGTGGACGAGGCCAGTCCACGTCATATGCCTACTGCGATTGAAGTTCCCCTTGCATCGCCAGGCTCAGTACGCTGACCCACCTGGAGATACACAATAACTCGTGCATTCCCTTCCATCATGTTGCGATGAGCATGCCCTTGTTCGCGACACACTTAGAGTCATTGATCGTAGAGTCATTGATTATTTTTGCTCGATATTCTGGAGATTCGGAGAATCGCTATTTGTTTCCACCAATACCTTCAAAACCCCTTATATTTCCTCTATTACGAGTCTTCCAGCATCAACTGCTTGGCCCTGAACTACGATTTATTACTGCCCACTGGGAATTTCCCGTGTTAGACACTCTGGCTAGTATCATCGTACCTGGCTTGGGCGTCATGGTTCACCTCAACTACACCAGTGACAGTGTCGCATTTATCAATGCTCATGGACAGAACTTGGAAGCTTTACTCCTTGATTGGCCTAAAGGTCCGTTTGACACTACAACCGCCCTAGAGGTGATCGCCACACTCTCGAACCTTCGCCATCTTATTATTCCTCCTTTTCTTGATATATCTGCTTCCCAAGTTCACTGGCTAGACTGCTTTCTCAAAGATGATGACGATGTTCCTACCGAGAGACTCGTCCTCTTCTCAGATCATGTTCGACAAACCCGTTTTCCTAACCTGCTGTCCTACCGGGTCCTTGCTTCAGAACTGGTACGCAAGCTGCCTCTACTGCCTACACTGCTCCCTCCAGCCACTGAGGAATGTCGATTTACTTTTCCTGGGGTCGATATCCGATGTGATACATCTGCGCTTTCGGGATCAAGTGCTTTGGCCTGGGATAAGGAGGAACTTGATTATTCTTCAGGTGGCTCAGATCGGGCTGTAGAGTCGGATTCGGATTCGTCAAGCAACTCAGAATCAATGCCTCCTTGGAGATGGCGAGTTATGAAATAGTGTTTATAGTGGCATGTGCATTCTTGACTCAGTGGCTTGTTAATTACTGAACTTGTTCTAGCGCTCTTTGTTGGGTTTGTACTGTGTTCACTTCGCCATCCCAACATATAAATCTCGCGCTGATTGGATGGTCATTCCTAACTTGATTTGTACTGCGGGCTGGCAAAGATGGTATAAATTTTTACCATAAATTTACCCAAGGGTAATCAACAGCCAAGAATAATTTCCGAATATCGACGACACCACTGGCGTATGGTAGGCTACGGTAGGGCGTGGTGAAAAACTCAAGTTCTTGATGTTGAAGAAACTAATGTCAAATATGGCGTTTTGCATCATCTCAGACTACTGCTGATTTTAAGGTCCAGAATTTAACTTCCTTTTTCTTAATTTGTCGTATACCTTTGTTATAGATTCATGATGGTGCCCAAGCGATAGAGTCAGTAAAGGCTGAATGAGCTTCTGATGACCCAGCCCATTATTCGGTGTGATTTTATGACGATTGGTGATACTTGTTTACTCATCGTCTCAAGCTCTCACGAGTTAGACTTGAACCAGTCAGAACCAGTTCTCTGCTGTAGAGCGGTGATGGTTCCACGAACACGGCTGATCGTCAGTCATAAATGCGTCATAAAACAACGACTGGCTCGAGTCTACTCACGAGTCAACGTCGATCCTACAAGAAGAAAACTTTCTTCGAAAGAGCGAAATGAAAAGGCAGAAAAGAAACAAGCATGAAACGAGCCTCGGCTTACCGGTGGTGAGCTGGTTGAATTGACTCAGGTACCCAATTAATTCGTTGCGACCCATCCAGCTACCTCATCTTCCTTGGGAAACTCTTCACTTGATATTTCTACGTGCAACAGTACCCGGAACGCTTATTGTACCGGACTCCAGGCCACATTGTGCATGGAATCTGAATACCAAGACCAAACTGCGGCTTATATCTGTCTGCAAAGACTGGTATGAGGCCGGAATCAGTCTTTTATATGGGGACGTCGTAATCTATTCAATAGTGCAGTTTGGTGCATTGGTGTCAACCTTGTACAAGAACCCTTTGCTCGCTTCTCAGGTAATCTCCCTCCGCCTCTCTACTTACATCCCGGAAAACAGCTTTGCCTCTGTTTGAACACCTAGTCGAAACCTCCAACAATGTATGTTTAAACCTCAGGTGTTTCTCTTTTGAGGAATCATTCCTCGTGATGGATGAGGCCAATCCACTTCTTGTGCCCACGGCAATTGAAGCCCCCTTGCATCGCCCACAGTACATTGACACACCTGGAGATACATAGTAATCTAAGCATCCCCTTTAATCATGTTCTGATGAGCATGCCCTTGTTTGCAACGCACTTGGAGTCATTGATCATTCTTGCTAAATATCCTGAGGAGTCACAGGATCGCTGGTTGTTTCCACCAATACCCTCAAAACCCCTCACATTTCCCGTGTTACGGGTCTTTCAGCACCAATTGACTGACCTTCACTTGCGATTTATTACCGCCCACTGGGAATTTCCCGTGCTAGACACTCTGGCTAGTATTTTGGTGGACACAGTGAGCACCGTCGCGTTCACCTCTATCTGGGAAAAGGACTAC
>JADNRY010000208.1:0-106366 GCA_015501585.1 Rhodocollybia butyracea
TCCGTCACATTCCTTTCTTGAACATTCCAAGCCGCCAAGCTCAACTACAACACTCACGACAAAGAGCTCTTAGCCATCTTTGAGGCTTTTAGGGCCTGGCGGCACTACCTGGAAGGCTCCGGAGATCCCATTGACGTGGTGACCGACCACAAGAACCTCGAGTATTTTTCTACTACTAAAGTACTAACTCGGCGACAGGTTCGGTGGTCCGAATACCTTCACACCTTCAACATGGTTATTCGCTTTTGCCCCAGAAAACTCGGAGAAAAACCGGACTCCATTACTAGACGTTGGGACGTCTACCCAAAAGAGGGGGATAACAGCTACGTGCAAGTTAATCCACACAACTTCAGACCTATCTTTACCAACGAGCAATTGACTGCGTCGCTCCGAGCCACTTTCCTTGAAGGTCTGGCCCTCTGAGCTTCGGTAGTTATGGACATCAATTCACTTCACCAGCCCATTCGGTCTTCACTCGCGCTCAATCCCCAGACAGTTCAAGGTCTTGAGCTTGCAAAAGCTCCGACTGAGTCCCAATGGAAATTAGGTTCTGATGGACTGTTACGCTTAGATGATTGGATCTTTGTCCCCGACCATTCCGATCTGCGTCTCCAAGTTTTACAATATTTTCATGATCATCCACTATCCGGACATTTCGGTCAAAATCGGACTCTAGAGTCTATCCAACGTCAATATACCTGGCCCAAGATTCAGACCTTCGTTCGGGATTATGTTTCTTCCTGCACTGTGTGTGGTCGGAACAAGTCTCGCCAACATCGGCCTTACGGATTACTCAAACCTATACCAGTTCCGACATGACCATGGGATTCCATTTCTATGGATTTCATTGAACAACTTCCGGATTCCGATGGCTATACAGCTATCTTGGTTATTGTGGATTGCGCTTCAAAGCAAGCCATTTTCATTCCTACTTACAACACTATCACCTCCGAGCAACTCGCCCAGTTGTTTGTCTTGCATGTTTTCTCCAAGCACGGAGTCCCTTTGAACGTTACATCGGACCGAGGTTCCAAGTTCATGTCTGCGTTCTTTTGGGCTCTCAGAGAAGCTCTCTCTATGACACTTCACTACACTTCGGGTTACCATCCTGAAGCTGATGGACAAACGGAACAAGTCAATCAGACTCTGGAGCAATACATCAGAATCTACTGTTCTTACCAACAGGACAATTGGGCTAAACTCTTGGCTATCGCCGATTTCACTTACAACAATGCTCCAAATGCCTCCACCGGCATTTTGCCCTTCTTTGCTAACAAGGGCTATCATCCCAACATCACCGTACGTCCCGAGGTTGACATTTGGTCCGACCTCGCACAAGATTTTGTGGTCAATCTAGATGAGCTTCATTCCTTCCTCCGAGATGAAATACTTAATGCACAAAAACGCTACAAGGAACAAGCCGATCAGAAACGTATTCCCCATCCCGAATTCCCGATTGGGTCCGACGTCTTTGTTCTGGCTAAACATATTCGGACTACTCGGCCTACCGAGAAGTTTGCCGAGAAGTACCTTGGCCCCTTCAAGGTCCTTGAACGTTCTGGTTCTCTTTCTTACAAGCTTCAACTCCCAGACTACCTTTGCCGTATACACCCTGTTTTCCATGTCTCACAATTGGAACCTTCGGTCCCGAATTCCATCCCAAATCGGACGCAGCCTCCTCCGCCACCAATTGAAGTTGATGGTGAAGAGGAATACAATGTGGCTGAAATTCTTGACTCCAAGATTGACCAAAGATACAAGTGATGCCCACTCCACTACTACATCCGATGGGCCGGCTATGAAGGCACCAATGACGAGTTCACTTGGATTGCAGCTGATGAACTGGTTCCGGCCTTCCACCAATGTTATCCAAATAAACCTGGACCTACTTAAATCCTTTGTGCATACTTACACTTCTTTTCTTCGTTTCATATCACTTTTCCGAGTCTCCGAGCTCGGAGGGGTTTGATTGCTGTGATAGCAAATTGAGCAATCACCCCTTCTCTTATCATTTTCTTCCAAGTCAGTCTGACTTTTCCGATTTTGGCTTCAGCCGCATTTAAACTCACTTCTTACATTTCACTCAAATTAAAAAATCAAAACTCTTTCTACAATATATACAAACAAAGTTTTTTATTTACAAGCCCACTTTGGGCCAATCTGATTCCGCTCCGACATCATCTCCTCCCAATGGAGGCCTGCGACCTCGTCATGGTCCACCTTCACCCTCTTCCGGTCCCCCGCCTCGGGCAGCCAGCTGCACTTCAACTTCCTCACCCAACACTCCTTGCATGCCGCCCCGGGCTTCACCTCATGACACTCCTGACCGGCATTAGCGCACCAATCACACCTATCCTCCTTCTCCACCCTAGTATGGCCTGCGCTCGGCTTTCTCTTCTTTGGCTTTGGCGTACCCTTAGCCTTCTCCTTCCCTTTCTTTGACCTGTTGTCCTCGTTGTTGTCTTCATCCTCATTGTTGGAGTCATCGCCCCTGTCATCACCTGGGCTCGGAGGTGGCAAGCTTGGAGGAGAAGGGGGTACCTAAAAGCAAGGTCGTCAGTTAGGAAGAAACTTGAAGTCCAAAAACGGACTCACCATCACCGAAGATTTCGGCGCCCTGTCTTGCATCCTCTTCATTCCCTTTGGCTTGCTTGGCCCCGCCTTCTTCTCATTCTCCTTGTCGGCCTCTCGCTTCTTGCGCAGCGCAAGTTGGTTGGCTACTGACATCCTCCGTTCCTTCTCCTCCTGCTCAGCCTTCTCCCTTGCCTTGCGCTCGGCCACGGCCCTCTCTCTCTCCTTTGCCTGTTCTGCGGCGTATGCCCTCAACCGCTTGGCCTCCTCCTCGGCCTGCCGTTTCGCCTTGGCCTCAAATCTTTCGGCCTCCTTCTTTTGCCGTTTCTCCTCTGCTTTCTTTGCCTTCTTTGCCGCAAGTTCAGCAGCCCTGGTCTCGGCCTCGACACGGGCCCTTTCCGCTTCCTCCTCTTCCAGTCTGAGTTCCTTGTTGGAGCTATCGGCTTCCGTGGATTGGCGAGTAATGGCAGTAGAGTTGGGTGACATGTCATAGGATATTTTGGGGTACTTGGGGAAATTTTGGATTTTGGCACAGCCTTATATACATCGGCCCTTACACTCTATTGAGGGCAGGGTTGATCCCGGACATATCGGTGACATCTTGGCATTGTTTCACATTGTTCTCTCATCACAGTGTCCCTGACTTTTGGTCCGACCTTGGCCTTAGGCTCAAGCCTAAGAGGGGGATACTGTTATGATCATGCCGACTCACCGAGTCTCGGATCATCATGGCCATCAGTCTGGCATCTCTCCAATTCCTTTCCAATACTTATCTCATCAATTCCTTTATCTCTTCATCTTATCTTTGTCCAATACCGGAAGGTCTCGGACTCATTTGGACTATCACATCACTGGTCCTTATTATCTTATGACTCTATTACCTTCCCGAATCATTCATTACTATTGTCTTATATTGATATTACTTACTTCAGTCTCCCGAACTCATCCCCGGCTATTGTCTTTTCCATTAGTATATAAGTAGTGGTTCTTTGTACGGTAGACCTCAGTTTAAATATCAACTTGGATAACCAAGACACTCTGTCTGACTAAGTTCCGTCTTAGTACTCTCCTTGTCTCTATACTCCTCGGCCCTTCATAGGCCGAATCTATCTCGGTCTCTCTCTTGGGACTACTCGGTGTGACGAGGGTCTAGCTAATAGCTATACCGCATGTCCCACGCTCTCTATTATCTCCAATATTGGTCCAAGACTAACTTCGTTGATATATCCCTCTCGGGCCCTCCGGTCTTGCACGATCTTAACACTTAGGATATCATCCTCAAGTTTTGAGATCAGGTCTTCATTAATGATAGCAACATTGAAAACTGGCTTTTTCGCAAGTAGTAAACAGTACCAGTCATGTCTCATGTGAGCTTGGTACTTGACGAGAACCTGTTTTCCATGTGGCTCAATTCAACGGAAGTGATGGTTTTCCAAGATCATGTAAAACTGTGCCCAAGCTTGAACTTTGACCTGCCAACCGACTTCCATCATGGTAAGAATGTAAAGAGTTTTTGCAATGGAGAGATGGCTGAAGGAAAGTTGTTTGTCTGGAATGGCTTTTTGAGATTTGGTAAGAGTGGATAATGGCCATAGTGCCGTGGTAGTGGGATCGTTGCCAATGGCAGCAAAACCATAGCCTGTGGTGGATTCTGCCAGGGAATTCAAGCGAGCTTCTTCGCAGCCTTCAAGTACAAAGTACCAGAGTTCAACAAACTCGTATATCCTCATCTTGTCTAGTGCAAAAGGAAGAGGAGAGGCTTGGCGATGGGTAGGCACCACGCTGTTTGATCCATAGGAGGAGGTTTGAATTTTCTCTTCTCCTCTTCCATCTTTTCCTTCTCTAACTCTTTTCATGCTTGGCATTCTGAGCGCATAACACCGCTGCCCGATCCTCTTCCTCCTTGTCCGCTTCCAGTTGACCTTCCAAAGCTTGAATGGCCTTGGCGTGTCCTGCGTTCAAAGAGTCTGTCAGGCCCTTTACTACAATGTCCTCACGGTTCCTGTCATCTGTCACACATGAACTGACAAAGTTGTTCCAGTCTGGGACTGAGTCTTCAGTTGGATCTCTGGTGATGCAGGGTGTATCCATGACCAGATCAAAGGTTTGAGCATATTAATTATGAGGTATTTTTAGATTACTGGCAAGTATAATAGAACAGAGCAAGATGAAAGCAAGTGTTCAAAAAAGTTGAAAGGTCTTTGTGCAGCTTTGTGAGGGCACATGGCAAGACTTTTCACGAGATGCGCAGCAGAGAAGATGTGAATTAGCCATCTCTGCCGCTTGCCTTAGAACTACATATGTCACCTGATTCATACCTTATCAAGTTATACTACACACTTACACATAATGCAGGGACCTGACACGGGCTTTGTTATGCCTCATCTACTATCTTCAACTTTGGCCCATACAGCGCCAACTTGAAACACTGATTGAGCATGCATTCTGGTCCTTGTTACAGATTGCGCTAATAGCAAGGGGTACCCAAATTCTTAAGGCCAGACATGACCTTGTTTTTTGACCATAAGGATTTTTTAGCCCCCCACCCCTTATACAGAATAGAAAGATTTCCCACCCCTAGCGGCCGGTATCACCGGCACATAGTGTATGTCAGCACTGGCATCATCAGCTGCACCTTATTAATGATACTACGATCAAGCTTTAACAATTACTTACCTAGGAGATGAAGATCTGAGCCAAATCTGAACCATACAACAGTGATTAGTTGCCTAGTCAACATTATTGGCAGCAAGTTCAGTGTCGTTGGTGGGCCCAACTGAGGGGAAAACTTTATATTTTGCCTTTTATGACTACATTTTGGAGACTCGTTCACAAACTGCTCTAGTTGAAACGTAAGTGAAGTGTTTGTGTCCCCAGTAGCTAAAATGTCCGCTACTCAACATGTCATTTTCCTCCCGGTGGGCCATGGTCCATTACCACTCCTTTCTGGGTGCTTTTGTCTTTGTCCTTCATAACCGGGTTGACTACTTTTCTAGCTATCCTCGCGCATTGTTGAATCAAGCCTGGCTCTTGTTTTGTTTGTTTTCTCTCTTTTCGCATGGGCGCTGTCTCTTATGCAAAGATGTCCGAGTGAACAGCAAGTGCTTATGGTATGGTTTTCTTCTACATTTATTGTTGTGTAACTGATACATACTTAATTTAATTTCCATAGACGAAATTGTTGGGCTTCTCCTGACTACCTGGCTTAAAGTAGTACAGGCTTTTCCCGACTGCTGGGAATCAGGCTTAACCCAGCACCATAAAGCTATGGTAACATCATATATTGCAACAATTATCCACTTGCATCAGCTCATCCGCCCTCATGGCGTTAAGCTGGCATTCCATGGGCAAACATTACTGTGTTTGGGTGGATAGGCTCTTATCACACAAATTCCGCGGCGATTTGGTACATCTTTTATCATTATCTTCTCGCCTACTAACCGATTTCTTTTTGTCAGTACTCCAAATGATTGTACTTAACAATTTTGCTATCCCGAGGGAATATACGGGTTAATACATACTGCAATGGTTGAGTTACAGTATGTGTGTTTTCCTCTGTTTTCAGTGTTCTAAATTTTTTGCCTGTCAGCGCTCTGGCGGCCTGAATGTGCTGCTCTCATTGTTTCGGTCCCTGCCAATAGGAGCACTGTTTCGCTTACACCTGCCCATCCTACCACCTCAATAATGGTACATGATCCCTTTCAATGGGTTTAGTTTCACTTCCATACAATTTCATACACAAGTGCTAGTCCACTGTACATTTTTAGGAGTCATTTAGTGATTGCAAATAAACGTCTTTATGCTCTTCGCTCTCATCCTCAGTGTTTATGTCCATATCTATCTCTGATATAGAAGTCTGCAAAGCCCACTGTGACTTCAGGATGCATAACTCAATTGTCTCCACCTCTTTTTTTGCCCTTCTATCTGGCTGTGCTGTTTCTACCACAAATATATCAGCGCCTATGAAACTCTCTTTGCCTTCTCAGGTCGCTTACTCTACACATCTAGATTTTTCTGTCTCCTCCCACACAAATGGATCAGATGTTGTTTTCGGTTCCAACTTCCAAGCTGCATGCCTAGGTTGGGGCATCCAAGACCCTTTAGACTTCATTGTGGAGAGCCTTCTTTGTCCTACCTTGGCTGCTCATACAACTGTAACAAGAAACAGTTCAGCTCATCCTGATGGGGATGACTGTGGCAGTAAGCGCAGATGGATGGGGTCGACAGTAGATATTCACATGTGCAAACTATTGATCTTTTGACTCTACTCACCATCGTTGTAGCTCTACCTGAGTAATCCTCTCAGTACTCAACAATATACCAGTCAAACACCCCACAAACATGCAAATAGAGGTTCATGGGATGGTCCACATAGTGATATCCATTCTATTGAGACTCACTATACACTGCCAATTGTCTATATTAAGCTCATGTATGACTGGCGCCGTCAGATTGGCCTAAGACTAGTAAAATTGGAAGAAATATGTCCAATCTGACCTTGAATAATCTCTCAACTAACAAATCATTTGCAGTGCTGAAGGCCGCGGCTCAAGCCCGGGCCGAAGGCTCAGAAAAATCTCAGCCTGGCCTTGAGCCCTCTTGAGCCCTTACCAAGGTCAGGCCAGGCTGGGGCTCAGTAGGGCCGGGCTCAGAGGGCTCAAAGGCTCCGAGCCCTGGCCCGCACATCACTAGGTTTGTGACCCGCCGCTGTGTCGGCCATGCCCCTTATTTGAAGAACAGCCAGAACGCGACACAGCAATGATGCAGGCAATAAAGACTAAATGTTACTGCTCATCAAGACAACAATGCTCAACAAAATCCTTGTAACCTACATCTATGCAATCAACCTACTAGTCTTAATGCACCTATAATTCATCTACTTAGTGCATGTGTAATTCTCAAAACTCTCGAGTCTTCTCATCAGTTGCAAGCAGTTCCATGCACTGCGACCTCAATAAAAATTCTGACAATGTTGTCCTTCTCACCGTTGACATAGCCTATAGGCCATATATCTTCTAAAACTGGCCAAATTTATCTGAGCTTCTCTGGCTTCTCTTACAGCTTTTACGTCAGTTTCCGAACCTCTGCATGTTCTTGGCGCCTATTAGGTACCGCTACAAGCCCACGCATGAGTTGACCGTCGATAAAATTGGTATGCTCCACACTTGTCAATGGTATAGCCATGGGTGCTGGGCTGATGGGATTTGTTTCATTAATTGGCCTCTATCACGTTGTGACGTTGTTGTAATGTCAAATTCACAAGATTGGTCAGGGGTCGGGAGAACCAAGAACATCTGACAAACATATCCATAGAGGCTGAGTGCTTACCCTGATGAAGTTTCAAATTGTGAGTTCTCTTTTAGGTATTTTATTCCCCATAAATCGGGTCCAGATCGGGTCCACTTAACCACATTCATGCGGGATGCACCTCAAAGCCACGGATAAGCAGGTCATCGGAATGAAGTAGCGCTGAAAACCTGTTGACTGTGTTCTTTGGTTCTGATGGGAAGATTGACGCTCTCAAGGTGAGTACTTGAGTGACAGCATGAACTACTATAGGGCGCTGATGTTGTTAGCCACCCAAAGATCATCCATCTGATTGACTTCCTTCCTTCAATACTCTTAATTCAGGGCCGGTGGGGCATCAATCTAAGCCGTCTTTTCTATTTCTCTACCAGACCTTAGAGCGGGAAACTATACTGTCTTTCTCTGTGACTCTCGCCCAAAAAATGACAATGCCTTCATTAATATTATCGACTTCCCCGTTGCTTGATTCATTTTTCTGCCGGTCCTTGCTCGCATAGCACCAGCATTAATTTCACACTTTTATTGTGCTAGCTGATGTGATAGTGCAAGAGTCATTTATACCACATACTGTACATTTTGTTCTTGGTTTGGTATAAGAGGTCCCAATGCATGGTAATAGATGTAGACAACACATACGGGATCATCTCATTTCGAGTCTAGTGTACATTTGAGCCTTTGGCCTGTCATTGACAAGGAATGATGTCACAGGCTCAGATCCCGAGTATTATGTAAGCTAAGCAGTAAAGGGATTGTTTTGGATTTGAGTTGTTCAATGATTTATTTTGACAAGAAAGAATTGGAAGAGTTCCCACAACATGAACCAGAGTGCATTGGCAAGGTCAGCGACCAAAGTTCCTGACTGGGCATCACGGTGGGGTATCAGTATCAGAGAATGCTCCCATAGAAGTACACATGAATGACAGCAAGAATTATGGTCGATTGACAGCGTCAGTTGCCCAAAGATCCTGAGATCAATAGAATTTTGGATAGGATACTTAGTGCCTCCTGGGTATCACTGCAGAGTATCGGCATTGGCGGTAATGCACGCCTGTATAAAAGGATAGCCTTGGATGAAGATCGCTCAGTCCCCAGAGCTATACGCCTTCCCTTAAACTTACAATGTTCTTTCAAGCCAGCCATTGTAATTTCCACAGCAAAGTCAGTAATTATTCTTCATCTTCCATACTGGTATTCTGATGAATATTCTTTGTTGTAGTTTGGCTTTGTAGCCTTCATTACTCTTGCATCGATTTCCTCGCCTGTCCTTGGCCAGATATTCTCCTGCTTCGAATCAGGAGAAGTGGGGGATTGCAGCCAGTTCATAGATGCGTTCTGCCAATCTGGTAACGACATCACAGTTGTAAATCAAACATTTACTCTACTAAAATACACACTAAATATTATATATATATAGCTGAATGAGCAAGACAATTTTTCCCGTTGCTTCAATGCTCCTGGAGGAGGATTCAAATGTTCGTGATTCTATTGCCATAATGTTGGAGTAATTATTTCGAAAATTGCTTCTCCCCCCTTACTACTTCTCCCAGAATCATTATATTCATTTGTATGTTTTAGGTGACTTGACGGCCTGGAACGAGTTTGGCACCGTTTCTCAAAACCCACTTACTGCCAACTGTGAGAATGTACTTAATGCTATTGCCGAAAACTGCCCTAGGGTAGGTTTTGAATCTTGTTGCAATAATATAACTCATAATGTTGCAATGGGTAACAGGGAGGTCAGGGTATGAACGTTGATACATCGCCATTTGAATTGAGGATGATTCCGAATTCGGGAAGCTGTAGCTTCAATGGAAATTAATTTTTGTCTCAAACATAGCAATAAAAAGAAAGGGAAAGTAACAAAGTATTGTAATTGTGACTCTTACTGAATTTGATTTATTATTTTTCTACTACATACCCATACGGTCCTGAATTGATGTATGTCATTGGCGTTTTGCTAACACTCGCTTTGACTTACAGGTATAAGGTCACCGTGACACTGTGTCCAATTGAAGAGCATGCTGAAGTCATATTTTCATCCAGCCTTATGGACTGAGCATGAGCTCAGTTGAGTTCTACCCTTCAAGGCACTGTCACTTTGCCGGATTGGTATAACTACACGTATAACCATCGACAGCATCTGCTATTCACCAGCTGGGCTTTTGCCACGTGTGTGTGTTCAAACCATATAAGATAGTAGATACTTGAATCAGAAACGACGTTATTTTGTTATCTAAAACCACATGTTTTGATTTGATTTGTGAAGGGACAAAAAAAATCCGTTTTTGAGCTTGGCCTAAGCTTAGCAGAAAGGATACAGTGTATTCATACAACACATTTAGTATATACATTTCAATGCTACAAAACTAATAAGACAGTAGAAAACGGAACACTTTGTGAGAACTACAGGATTATAATAATAGATAAGTGAATTTTAAACCAGTAAATTCTACTTCATTGTCTTCTAATGGCTCAGAAGGTGAGATGAGCATCAAAGTGTAAGCACAAGAAGGGGAAGACAGAGCATGGATACAAGAAGAGGGCATGTGATATAAAAAGGGAAAGTCAAAGTCAATGTACAAGAAGGGGGCATAGAACATTTACAGTCACCCCCGCCCTGATAACAGGGACTGCAGTGACTGCGATCTGAGGTGACTGTAAATTTGATGAACATTACTGCACTTTGAAGTTTGTTACACTACACTGCGAATTTGCCTTGGCCTCCATTTCCTCTGTCAACGGCTGCTCGGCGTTCTTGGGTTTCTTGTTCTTGAACTCCTTGTTCTTCTTGCTCTTGGGCTACCTGGAATTGGGCTCCTTGAATTGTTGGTCGTTGCCATGGCCGCGATGAAGAACCGCACCTGGCGGCGGGGCCAATGAAGGCAATGGCCCAGCTCTGGTTGTAACTGCACCCGGAGACAAAGACGTGCCTGGGGCATTTACTGGGTATCTGCGAGAACGGGAACAGTCAGGACTCAGGACCGACGAAATAGCCCCCGTGGCGAGGATAGCGGTAATGTCAGAACGAGAGTAGATCATTGTGGATACGTGGACAGATCAGATAGTGCAATAAACTGACAAAAGGATGTATGAAACCATACCAACCACACAGATTACCATCCTGATGCTCCGGCTCATTGCTTTGCAAAACTCAGACTGGGCCAAAAGCCGTCCCAGGCCAAGTGTTATGGCCTGGATCAGCGGCCCAGCTTGGCCTAGCATGCGGCTTTCAGGCCGAGCCGGGACATCACTATGAATCTTGCAAATCAGGAAAAGTTTTTCTGGGCTGCGTTGGTATTAGTTACCTAGAAATACTTTGTACAAAGTTAAACTCTAACTACGGCAGGAAAGCCTTCCATAAATTTGGATGATTCAATTTTTCCATTTGTTTCCCATAGAATTTATAACAAAATCCAATAACTTCCAATATGCCTTACATGCTTTTCCAGCACCTTTCCCAGTGTGTACCATACTGGAAATTACTATAGTCAATATGCACCGCTTGGTTGGCAGCATCAGCAGGAATAGTGCAAATCTGTCTGTAGCCAGCAGCTGCAGGCCTGTACTGAGGAGGGAGCCAAAACAGTAGGTACCCTTTAGATGATACCACCCAGCCTTGGACATTGACATGGATACTGGAAGATAAAATAAAGTGCGGGTGACCCTGTAATGGATGTGCTGGCTCTGGGGTCAGGTGCCCTGTATGATCATGGGTGCCAGAAAAATGAGATGGTGTCTGAACACTATCAGCATGCTGCCGTGATGACTCTCCTATTTCAGGCCATCGTTTCATATTCCAGACTCTCAGTTTCTCATCTGTAGAATCAGACACAAGGTGTTTTCCATCTGGAGAGAAGGCAACTAACTGAACTGGACAGGTATGTCCTTTTAAGGGCACCGCTATGGGCTGCCCTATTTCTGCATTCCAGATTCTCACAGTCTTATCATAAGAACCGGACACAATGTGTTTTCCATCTGGAGCGTAGGCAACTGATTGAACTGAATTAGTATGACCCTTTAGTGGCTCTCCTACTGGCTGCATTGTTTCTGCATTCCAGATTATCACTGTCTGATCTGTGGAACCAGACACAATGTGTTTTCCATCTGGAGAGTAGGCAACTGAGTCAACTGGATGAGTATGTTTCGTTAATGGCTCTCCTACTGGCTGCCTTGTTTTTGCATTCCAGATTCTCATTGGCAGATCATAGGATCCAGACACAATGTGTTTTCCATCTGGAGAGTAGGCTACTGATCCAACTGATCTAGTATGCCCCTTTAATGGCTCTCCTACTGGATGCCCAGTTTCTGCATTCCAGATTCTCACTGTCTTATCTCTAGAACTAGACACAATGTGTTTTCCATCTGGAGAATAGGCAACTGAGTCAACTGGATGGGTATGACCCTTTAATGGCTCTCCTGCTGGCTGTCCTGTTTCTGCATTCCAGACTCTCACTGTTTTATCTTTAGAGCCAGACACAATGTGTTTTCCATCTGGAGAATAGGCAACTGAGTCAACTGGATGAGTATGTCCTTTCAATGGCTTGCCTACTGGCTGCCATGTTTCTGCATTCCAAATTCTTACCGTCTTATCATCAGAACCAGACACAATGTGTCTTCCATCTGGAGAGTAGGCAACTGCCCTAACAGGTCGAGTATGGACATTTATTGGCTCTCCTGCTGGCTGTCCTGTTTCTGCGTTCCAGACTCTTACTGTACAATCTACGGAACTTGAAACAACATGTTTTCCATTTGGAGAGTAGGCAACTGACTCAATCCCTCCAGAATGTCCCTTTAATTGCTCCTCTACCGGCTGTCCTGTTTCTGAATTCCAGATTCTTGCTGTACAGTCTATGGAACTTGAAACAACATGTTTTCCATTTGGAGAGTAGGCAACTGACTCAACTGAACTGGTATGGCCCTTTAATGACACTCCTAAGGGCTGCCCAGTTTCTGCATCCCAGATTCTCACTGTCTGATCTGTTGAGCCAGACACAATGTGTTTTCCATCTGGAGAATAGGCAACTGACTGAACCCAATTGGTATGTCCCTTTAATGGCTCTCTTACTGGCTGCCCAGTTTCTGCATTCCAAATTCTCACTGTCTTATCTGGGGAACCAGACACAATATGTTTTCCATCTGGAGAGTAGGCAACTGACTGAACACGGTTAGTATGTCCCCTGAATGGCTCTCCTACTGGCCGTCCTGTTTCTGCATTCCAGATTCTTACTGTCTGATCTGTGGAACCAGATGCAATGTATTTTCCATCTGGGGAGTAGGCAACTGACCAAACCCATTCAGTATGCCCCTTGAATGGCTCTCCTACTGGCTGCCTTGTTTCTATATCCCAGACTCTGACTGTCTCATCCAAGGAGCCAGACACAATATGTTTTCCATCTGGAGAGTAGGCAACTGACTGAACCTGATCAGTATGCCCCTTTAATGGATCTCCAACTGGCTGACCTGTTTCCGCATTCCATATTCTCACTGTCTCATCATGGGAACAAGACACAATGTGTTTTCCATCTGGAGAGTAGGCAACTGACAGAACTGAATGAGTGTGACCCTTTAATGGCTCTCCTACTGGCTGCCCAGTTTCTGCATTCCATATTCTCACTGTCTGATCCCTGCAACCAGATACAATGTACTTTCCATCAGGAGAGTAGCTAGCACTAGTTACTTCCCTATCATGCAAAATTTGACTAATTTCTGAAACCCAAGATTGGTGCTTTCCTTCTTGTTTTATTTTGATGCCTTTGTTGCAATACCCATGCAGATAGTGATATATTACACTTTTCTCTGGAATCATTGGCAGTACACTCAGATATAGATGTGGTGTGCTATGAGCAATTGGAAAATGAAATGCCCAAACACATTTTCGAATCTCTTCTGCAATTTGCATTATGTTGGCGTTGATATTCTGTACAATTTTTTTCAATATTGTGTTTACATATCCCTTTAGCACAGCGTGCTTCATACCTTTGACCTTCTCCTGTCCGACAAGTTGTCCATGCTGTCCCTGATATGGGATGTCTTCCCCATTAAACTCAAGCATTCCATCCAGTACACGATCATTTGTCCAGTCATCAGCTGTACTACTTGCTCCAGCATTTTATGATCTGGTGTCTCTGTCTCACACAGATGGTGAACCCAGCTTTCACAGGAGTACTGAAGCTCATCTGAGATGTGCTGTTTCACTCGTTCCCCTATTCCAGGATTTGATACAAATTCGTTGGCAATGCAGGAATCCTCCAGATGACAAATGTTAAATCTCAACTGATCCATCAGGACTTTTAAGCATGCGTCTGCAAGGTGCCTATGCTGTTCCTTGAGATTTATTTCAAAGCCTCTTTTCACTCCTTCATCTTGGAAGAATTCTTTGAACGATAAATGGTAGTTCAGTTTTCCATCTCTGCTTTTGTAAAGTACTGCACTGAACGATTCAACTACTCTCTTTGCATACTCTCCGGTGAACTTCTTTAAAGCATTTTCTGTCACTGGTTTTTGGAGAATAAAAAGAATACCAAGGATGTTTAAATAGTCTCTTTTATCATTCTGTGGTTCTGTATGGCCTCCTCCAATACAGTGGTGTATAGGTTATAAAGAACATCATATGAGTTAAGCCCTGATTTGGACCCATTCTGTGTTTTCTTCAGGATATTCAACTGCTTCCTTGGGTCCAGTCCCTGAGCCAGGAATTTGAAAGCGGTGTCTGCCAATATAAAGAGTGACTGTACATAAGACAATAACCATAGCTCATCATCCGGAGTAATGGTCTGCTTCATTGTCTTGTCTGTTCTCAAACATTGTTTGAGAAAATTTTCGATGTCACTCTGAGTATTTGGGTCTTGCTGTATATCTATTGTTTTCAAGTGCTTTCCAGAACTAAGAGCCTCCATGATCTCAGCATTTGGCCTGCTTGTTATCATGAAATGCAGCCAATCGTGATTTTTGCATAGCCTTTGAATTTCCACCAAAAACACTTTGCGGCTTTCATCATCCTGAGCCCATTCATCGAGTGCATCAATGATAACCAATATCTGGCTTGTAGGATATTCATTCTCTTCTTTTAATGAGGCTAATGGCTGATGCAGGAGATTCTTGAATTGGTAATACAACCCCCCTGAAGTGGCTATCCCCAGATTGTTTGCCAAATAAATTCCAAAGGCAGGAAATTTCTGAGCGATATTGTACACAAGTGTCGGAACCAAAACAGACAGATCTTGTGAACGGGTTCCTCTTGTGCAATGGAAGCTTACAGCCAGTTCAATACCTGTGAGATTTGAATCTACCGGTCTTTGATGGAATTTCTGTTCCAGTGAGCCCATGACAGAGCTTTTGCCGGTTCCTGCCAAACCATGAAGCAAGACAATGCTATTCTCCTTGATGCTTTTAACCAGATCTGACAGAAGGCTAACCCTGGTTGCATCCACGCAAGTTTTGTAGCCTTCACGTGGTTGAGGCTTCAGCCTCTCCATAAGGATGCGGGCATTTTCTACAGACCATTACTGCATTAGTATCAATAACATAAGTAATCGTCCATTTTCTTACCAGAAGAGAGAGTGAGTAAAGCAGTTACTTGAGTCAAAACTAATTTATACTTTTCTCTTAAATTGTCAAATTCATCTCGGAAGCCAGAAATTGTTTCTGCAAGCTCTGATGAAAATATCAGCTGCTCTACAAGTTTTGAAATAAGATTACAACCTCTCCAGAGTCAATTTATGTTGCACTCACTCAGCATATTCTCCCGACACTTGAGTAAAACTTGCTCAACAGCATCTTTAATGCAGTTTAGGGTAGATTCAATCAGCCCTCCCACTCTTTTGGAATGCTGCTTCAGTGGGTCAGCATCTGCAATGACTGAAAGCATGTCTCCCATGTGCGCAAAAAGATCAAGGATATCCTTATGACACTTTTCTTGGCTTTTCAGGAGCTGGTGATTCAAATAGTACCTCAGGTTTTGATGAATGTATGAAACATTCTTACCTCAAAAGCCTGAGTAACTGCACCTATCACCACTCCAGCTTTGCTATTCAACTGTTATGTAACATTGACCTTCAGTTTTGCAGCTCTTCAACACTTTGAAGGCTAACTTACTCCTCCCAGTACAGTGGCAATCTGCAACATCAGGTCAAGCCCTGCTTGATATTTGCCTAGTCTGGATACAAGTGATTGAGGAGGGCTAAAGGTCTTCAAAATATTCTCCAGTGAATGCTAGCAATCCAGTGTGCGCTATAAACATAAAATAGTGTTGAGTATGAATAAACTCTTACACATGAAAGGCTTAATATGATTGTCAAATGTTCTTCAGGTAAGATGAATTCTTGAGTATCCCCTTCAAGAATTTATCAAAATCCATGTGAATGAAGAGATTGTCATGATCCAAGTTCAATAGAACACATACCTGTTACTCCTGATTTGACAAATGTATCAAAGATGTCTTCATTCTTCAATGAGAATTGGTTGGGAACCAAAGATTTGCTTGCAAATGGGTTGCTGCGATGGTGCTCTTTGATATCCACAAGAATGAGACCTCTTCCATCCAGAACGCTACTCATAAAGTGGTCAACTTCGCATACTACAACTACATGGAGATCTGCAAAACCAGTGGCATCTCCGAAAGAGAGAGAGAGAGAGAGTAAGACATCCAAATAAAGACTAAAACCCAGTACACTTTGCAATGAAAAGCCAGAATCGAGTACTCACATATCAGTATTCATTTTCCATTCCATTTCCCCATTCACTTTTTCGTGGTTGCTTTCAATGACACTATCTTTCTTGTCCGGCATCGTGTTGTCTTTCTTAGCTTGAAGGGTCACAGAGATTTTTCCCCTTTTTGGCGGGTTTTCCAGTTTGAGCTTGATTCCTAAGATTGTCGCATTCACGCATGAGCAAACAACCGGTAGATCAATGTGGCGCTTGATGTGGCGTACCCTCAATCTTGAAAATCAAGCTATTAAGTGACGCAAGTCAGTCAATATACTTTTTTAAAAGCCTGAGCACCTACTTGGACAAATCAAACTTGCTGGGTTTGGGTGTAGTAGACATGTTGAAACGATACAGGATTCACTATAATGGTGGTACGATAGCAAGAGCAGTTTGATTGACAGCTGCTGCCGGAGCCGGTAACTCCGGACAACCACGAGTCAGCTTTCACGGAGCGCCTTTTATCTCCGCATTTTGGATACGCATGAGTTAATCTTCTTTGCGTCTCTGCACAATTGTGGTATCATCCTCAGCGTATTGTTGCGGGCAACAACCTCGGAGTCGCGTCCGGACGTATTATGGTTCATCTCAAGATTGGCCGGCACAGCATCTCTCCGTGCTGAATCCGCATCTCTCCGAGAGTACGACTCAAAAAACCCAGAACCTCACAGAGGACCACGAAGACCACGAAGAACCGCCGCCACTAACCAGCTATCCCGAGAGAGCATGCTGCCTACAGGCCAGGGCCGTTGACATGGATGAGAGGACGACAGTGAGTAGGCACTTTTTTATCATTCTTTTATTCTTTTGTCTTGTCTTTTTGCTTATGCTTTGCTTGTTGTGCTTTTTGCTTGTGCTTTTTTCGTCAATTCTCCTTTTTGTTGCGCTCTATTTTCGTTGGACTTGGGTTTTTGCATATCTCTTTCTACGTTTCGTTTTGCGCTCAACTTTTGCTTTTGATTAAACTTGGGCAGATACCAATTATCTTATTACTAACGAACTCGCCTTTTTATCACCGCCATAGATGCCCTCGGAAACGCATCCTCGGAAACGCATCTTTGCGGTTTATTGATGCTTCCGAACTGCGAGCGCTTGACGTCGAGGATCCTGCGGCTCCACCCTTACAGCTACCTGGGACAAGGGTCCGGCACTCGGATCTACCGCTAAACGAAGGAACGTGCCCATACCGATTCCTAGCTCTGACACTCTGTAACACCCCTCTGGCCCCATCGCCCAAACCCATCCATCGAAGAGAATCTCTGGCTCATCGCTGTGTTCGTGTATGTTCGTATGAAAGAATGGCTTGTGTATGAAGATGGGCAGGTCGTTCCGTGTGCGAGAGAGGAGAGGAGGGGATAACACGAATAAACCAATGGTGTTGCTGGGAGATGGGAATACCTCAGTTGGTATGAGGGGAAAAGAGCATGAGGAAGCAGAAGGCCCCACCAACCTCTTAGATCAGGGTCTCACAGACGTTTCAATTCGACAATAACGCGCCACACGGGGAGGAGATGAGGCTGTTGTTCAGGCCTCCAGAGAGAGGTGGGACTCGAAATATGTCGCTGTTCACGTGTCCGCGCTGTTGATGCCTTCAGGGTGTCTTCTCCTTTAGGTGGTGTGGGACAAGGGCAGGGGATGACCGCAGAAGAAAGAGACGTGTTGTGGGTTAGAGGGTGGGAGATGGGGATGACGCTTATAAGAATTGACAGAATATGATTCCGATGTGGATGTTGACATTGATGCACACCCCTCCCGCTGTACAATCCCTTGTCGTCCACGCTACCTCTATTCACCGACAATTTGCTCCCTTGTACGTTCTCTGATACTTGGAACTTCTCCGCGAATGTATATTACCATACTTAAAACCCTCGTCGATACCTTACTTCGCCAGACAATGGCATCCGGCCCACCAGTCTGTCACCAGTGGACTAGGCCACCATTGGGAGAGTTTTGCTAACTCCATTCGACAAGCAAGAACGCGCCGAGTGGGAACCCGTCGGTGGAGAATCAGAAGAGATAAAACTTTTTTAAAAGCACATTCCCCTACCCTGTCATCCCAGGCGCTTACTGGACATTAACTTATTCTTTGAATGAACATTCGTCATTAGTGTGGTGTACTCGTTTGAGTGTTTTGGTGGTGGGAGAATACTATTTCCGCAGCAAAGTCGGTATATCTCTTTAGATTTCCGGCATCCGTAAGGGTTGAGCGGTATCATGTCGCGGCGGAGCCTTTGTCGTCCCAGCGAGCTGCTCCATGTCTGTCGCACCAGGTCTTCAGTGACGGTCTGTACCATAAGTGGAACCTCCGATCTTTCAACTAGTACCATCCAGGAATATACAAAGATTTAATGTCGGATGCGCTGCCTGAGTTGAATGAAGTAGCGCTGAAAACCTCAAGGTGAGTACTTGAGTGACAGCATGAACTACTATAGGGCGCTGATGTTGTTAGCCACCCAAAGATCATCATCCATCTAATTGACTTCCTTTCTTCTTGGGTATCAATATTCTTAATTCAGGGCCGGTGGGCCGTCATTCCAAACCGTCTTTTCTATTTCTCTACCAGCGGGAAACTATACTGTCTTTCTCTGCGAACCTTGCCCAACAAACGACAACGCCTTCATTAACATTATCGACTTCACCATTGCTTCTGCTTGTTTTGCTTTTCCGCCGGTCCTCGCATAGCACCAGCATTAATTTCACACTTCCATTGTGTGAGCTGATATGATGGTATAAGAGTCATATACCACATACTGTACATGTTGTTCTTGGTTTGCTATAAGAGGTCGTGGTAACAGGTGTAGACAACACCTACGGGATCATCTCATTTCGAGTCTGTCAGCTATAGGCAGACTCTGGCAATCCTCAGCCAGAAGTTTTTCGGACCTCTGAGGCAATGGCATGGAGGTCAATAAACTTCCAATCTGGTAGTGTACGTTTGAGCCTTTGGCCTGTCCTTGACAAGGAATGATGTCACATGCTCAGATCGCAAGTACCATGTAAGCTAAGCAGTAAAGGGATTATTTTGGTTTTGAGCCGTTCAATGATTTATTTCGACAAGAAAGAATTGGAAGAGTTCCCACAACATGAACCATAGTGCATTGGCAAGGTCAGCGACCAAAGTTCCTGACTGGGCATCACGGTGGGGTATCAGTATCAGAGAATGTTCCCATGGAAGTGCACATGAATGACAGCAAAAATTATAGTAGACTGACAGCGTCAGTTGCCCAAAGATCTAGAGATCGATAGAATTTTGGATAGGATACTTAGTGCCTCCTGGGTATCACTGCAGAGTATCGGTATTGGCGGTAATGCAGGCCCGTATAAAAGGATAGCCTTGGATGAAGGTCGCTCAGTCCCCAGAGCTATACGCCTTCCCTTAAACTTACAATGCTCTTTCAAGCCAGTCACTGTGACTTCCACAGCAAAGTCAGAAATTATTCTTCATCTTCCATACTGGTATTCTGATGAATCTTCTTTGTTGTAGTTTGGCTTTGTAGCCTTCATTACTCTTGCATCGATTTCCTCGCCCGTCCTTGGCCAGATATTTTCCTGCTTCGAATCAAGAGAAGTGGGGGATTGCAGCCAGTTCATAGATTCATTCTGCCAGTCTGCTAATGACATCCCAGTTGTAAATCAAACATTTATTTTGCTAAAATACACACTAAATCATATATATATATAGCTGAATGAGCAAGACAATTTTTCGCGTTGCTTCAATGCTCCTGGAGGAGGATTCAAATGTTCGTGATTCTCTATTACCATAATGTTGGAGTAATTATTTCGAAAATTGCTTCTCCCCCCTTACTACTTCTCCAGAATCATTATATTCATTTGTATGTTTTAGGTGACTTGACGGCCTGGAACGAGTTTGGCACCGTTTCTCAAAACCCACTTACTGCCCACTGTGAGAATGTACTTAATGCTATCGCCGATAACTGCCCTAGGGTAGGTTTTGAATCTTGTTGCAATAATGTAACTCATAATGGGACATTGCAACGTGTAACAGGGAGGCCAGGGTATGAACGTTGATACATCGCCATTTGAATTGAGGATGATTCCGAATTCGGGAAGCTGTAGCTTCAATGGAAATTAATTTTTGTCTTAAACATAGCAATAAAAAGAAAGGGAAAGTAACAAAGTATTGTAATTGACTGCTTACCAAATTTGATTCATTTATTTTTCTGCTACATGCCCATACGGTCCTGAATTGATGTCATTGGCGTTTTGCTAACTTTCGCTTTGACTTACAGGTATAAGGTCCCCGTGACACTGTGTCCAATTGAAGAGCATGTTGAATTCATATTTTCATCCAACCTCAGGGACTGAGTATGAGCTCAGTTGAGCTCATTATGGCTCATTACCCTTCAAGGCACTGTCACTTTGTCGGATTGGTATAACCATCGACAGCATCTGCTATTCACCAGCTGGGCTTTTGCCACATGTGTGATCAAACCATATAAGATAGATACTTGAATCAGAAAAGTGTGGGAGATGGGAATGACGCCTAGGAGTAGTCAGAATGACGATTTCGATGTGGATGTTGATGCACACCCCGACCTCTCGCTGTACAATCCCTGTCGTCCACGCTCCCTCTATTCACCGACAATTATCTCCCCTGTATGTTCTTTGATACTTGCAACTTCTCCACGAACGTATATTATCACAATTAAAACCCTCGTCAATACCTTACTTTGCCAGACAATGGCATCCGGCCCACCAGTCTATCACCAGTGGACTAGGCCTACATTGGGAGAGTCTTGCAAACTCCATTCGGCAAGCAACGCGCTGAGTGGAAACCTGTCGGTGAAGAATCAGAAGAAGAGATAAAAGCACATTCTTCTACCCCTGCTCATCCCAGACGCTTACTGGGCCTTACTTATTCTTTGAATGAAGATTCGTCATTAGCACTGTGATGTACTCGTTGAAGTGTATTTGGTGGGAGAACGCTATTTCCACAGCAAAGGTCCGGTACATCTCTTTATTAGTATTTACTGATTAGATTTCCGGCATCTGTAAGGGTTGAGCGGTATCATGTCGCGGCAGAGCCTTTGTTGTCCCAGCGAGCTGCTCCGCAGCAAATGTCGGTATATCTCTTTAGATTTCTGGCATCCGTAAGGGTTGAGCGGTATCATGTCGCGGCGGAGCCTTTGTCGTCCCAGCGAGCTGCTCCATGTCTGTCGCGCCAGGTTTTTCATTGGCGGTCTGTACCAGAAGTGGAACCTCCGATCTTTCAACTAGTACTATCCAGGAAAATAGAAACTCAATACAGAGTGCTACTAGCGGGGCCGCTCATCAAGCTCACAACAAAGGGTGAATCTCTTGAATCACCCAGTGGAAGCCATGTATAACTTAGGGCGTACTTGTACTTTAGAGCCTATATCACAAAGCTTCTAGAAGACGAGAACGAAAACACTCGTTTGACTGTAGTTCCGATATTCACCAGATTATCAAAGAATGAATGGTAAAAGGTTATGAATGCTCTTGTTGCCTGGGGTTTGCAGAAAAATTCCAGACAAGATGGGCGTATATGTACGCAAGGGACTAGACCTTCAAGAAGAATTTTTGTAGTATAATTACTGGTATAAGTACTTTCTGATGACTTTTTGTATATACCAAGTATGAAACCCAAGAAAATTTTTACAGCTACGGGTCATTCACTCTGAGTCCTTCATGCTTTCCTTTACGCTAAACATGCTACGCATTTACTGCGGTGGTGCCTTCATCATCCCAACGAACCACTCCATATCCGTCGCACTAGGTTCAGTCATTATCATAGGTGCCAAACGCTTGAGCACAAAATCCTCGATGACAGTCTGGGACGGAAGCGGCGCTTCCCCTTGATGAACGCCGGTCCCACATAGTTTTTTGTGCTCTTTCCACGATAGCTTTTGGCAGTCGGGGCTGCAGTAGTACGACTAGATGAGTAGGAGAGAGGTCCCAGTAAGTAAATGAGTCAAGTTAAAATTTGGATTCAAGGTGGTGTCGGTTTCTTGCGAGAGATAGTTTGCGAGAGAATATTACTGACCATTTGACATTTGGAACACGTCAGGAGCTTTTTCACGTCCTTTCCTTCGACTTTACCACACCCCACCGCTTCGCATGTCTTGTGGAGGGGCCCCAGTGAGTGGCCGATTTTTGCAGCGCATTCAATGTCCAGCTTCGAGCGGGCGTCTGTTCCGAGAGCGATGTACTTGTCTACGGTCAAGTTCCATTCCTGTTCCAATGGTTGAAACAGTTAAATCCTGCGTGACGATAATGATAAAAGTTGGACACACACCCTTTGTTTTGTCAGACACCACTTTTTACTGGTACTTCTCCCTTGCGGGCTAAACGAAAATGATGAAAATGGATTGAAAAACAGGGAAAACATCGACTTACGAAGGAAAGAACCGGAGCTGCAGATAAGTCCATGCAAAGGCCGGATCGACGCGTTCATCTTCCTTGCACGCCATCTCTATAAGCTCCCCGGAAGATTCGCGGAATCGAGGATCGCATATCAACATTGCTGCATCCTTATTATATTTCGCGACCAGCTCATCCATTATTTTGCCATCCACTCCGAATTCCGCCATCGTCTGCTGAGTTTCCGGGCCAATGTGGGACGGCATATCACGGGGCAAAGCTATAACTCGACGCGGCTCAATCCTGATTGATATCAGGCATAAGAATCAAAGCCCAATGGAATAAGTTCCGCGTTGCGTACCATTTTCCTTCTTCATTCCACACTTCAACCGTTTCCATATTCCGAAGCTTGCAGCATTGGCCATATGGCTTCTTTGATGCGCAACCGCAGAGAAATTCATCTGGGTAAGGGTGATCCACACCATTATCGTGGCATTCAGGCAGAGATTTTCCAGAGAAGCAAGGACAGACGCGAGGAGGACGAGGGGTACCCGGTCCGTATGGGATTTCGCTGACGAGTTGGTCGAATCGCAGCAAGTCCCTCTCCGAGTCATTTCCGGAAAACGCTTCTCTAATCGACGCAGCGGGACTCGAGGGACTCGGGTTGGCGCCGTGCATGAGTAAACGAGCGACAATGTCAAAGTCGCGTACGACACAAGTAGCCAGATACAGCGGGGTCACCATCTTTCCTTGCCACTCCATAGTAGCATTGACGTCCGCATGCTGTTCAATGAGGAGAATGGCGATATACTTCAAGCGTGCCTTTCCTTTGTCAAGGTCACTGCGGAATTTTGTCTGTACCATGTGCCAGGGAAACTCTCCCGATTTTTTCGCCCAAGTATACACACCCTCCGCATCGTACAACCGTTCCAGGGTCTGCAACAAAGGGGTTTGTCCTCTTCCGTTGACGGTATTGATGAGAGCGCCAAGACGAATAGTCTCAGATGCGAGAAGAGGGTCTGTGTCATCAATAGATTTGTTGAGCACCGTATATTCGGCGTATCGTGCGGGACTTTCAACCCGTTTGGATGATTTTCTATTAGTTTTAGTATTAGAACCCTTGGAGCGCACGGTGAGTGAGTCTCGTTCAGTTTCCTTTGCTCTCTCCTCATCCAGCGTCAAGAAAAAACCTCCAAAGTGGCCTCGAATCAGAGTCTCTGCGCTGATCGCCGTGTCTGCCCAGTAATTCGCAATGCCAAACCGAAGACGATGGCCGGTGGACGTGAAAACGGTTGATTTGAAGTTGGTCATCCATGACTCTTTTAGGAGGTCCAGGACTAGTTTGCGAGGGAGATGAGGCTGAGACGTTTGCGATGGGGGCATGGTGGCAGGAAGGAAGGAAGGAAGGAAGGAAGTTTATTACACGGCATAGTCCAAAAAAAACGAGGAGAAATGAACCTTGCCGTAATTATGTAATCTTCGATAAGCCAAATTTGGATAGTGAATTACCTAAAGTAGAAAGTTGCGCCGAAATTAGCAATGGGCTCGAAAAGGTGCCTTGAACTCGTTGCTTGCTGTCCACATAGTGTGTCAGTTCTTGACCTCGATTCAGACGTTTTAGACAAGTGTAAGATTAGCCGGCCAGTACGTCGAAGTCTACTAGCTTAAAATCAGGTAAAAGGACGGAGTGCGAATGGCGCGGCATAAGCGGAACCAGTTTCCATGCCCGTCTCGGTCTTTTGACTCTAGCGTAGATGTTTGTTATGATCAACGATACTTATTACTGGGAGAGCGGGGGTGAAAGTCAGGCCGCTTTGGCACAATATTGAAGGGCGGTTTATTCCAGCTGTCTTCTTTGCCAACTCGTCGAGCCAACATCTACCCAACGTCTACCCTCGACCAATACACCAGTCTCGCAGAAACATTCCTTCATTCTTCCACATGTATGCATACTTTGCGTGATACCAAGGACTACTTACAGATTCATCAATATAAACTTTATGCCCAAAACAGTTCCAAACGTTCGAACATTACATTCAGGATAAAAATTTTTCACTACGACTGCGGAGCCTTCATCATCTCCTCAAGCTGCTCCATGTCCACCTCCCCAGTTTTCAGCATCATCATAGGGACCAAAAACTTGAGCACAAAATCTTCAATGACGGTCTGTGCCGGAAGCGGAGCCTCCCGCTGCTGCACAGTCCCGCATAACTTCTTGTGCTCTTTCCACGATAGCTTTTGACATCCGGGACTGCAGTAGTATGTCTAGAAGGTCCACCGAGCCCAAGCCAAAGTCAAATCAACAAATCAAGCAAGCGTGAAACATTTTATGAAGTACTTGCCATTTGACATTTCGAACACGTCAAGACCTTTTTCACGTCCTTTCCTTCGATCTTACCGCAACCCAGCGCTTCGCATGTCCTATTAAGGGGCCCCAGTGAGTGACCGACTTTCGCAGCACATTCTATATCCAGGTTCGAGCGTGGGTCTTTTCCAAGGGCGATGTATTTGTCTACCATCGAGTTCCATTCCTATTGCGGTGGTTGGGACTGTTAACTCCCGTTGCAACGACAATAACAAAAGTTGGAACACATACCCTTTGTCTTGTTAGACACCACTTCTTGCTGCTACTTCTTCCTTGCGGCCTATACGAACATGAACAAGGATCTATTGAAAACAGACAGAAACCTCAACGTACGAAGGAAAGAAATGCAGCTGTAGATACGTCCACGCAAACGCCGGATCGACATGTTCATCTTCCTTGCACGCCATCTCTATAAGCTCTTCGGAGGCTTCGCGGAATTGGGGATTGAACATCATCTTTGCTGCGTCCATACTGTGTTCCGCCATCAACTCTGCCATCTTTTGGTCATCCAGTCCAAGTTCTGCCATCGTCCGCTGAGTTTCCGGGCCAATGTGGGATGGCGTGGTATGAGGCAAGGCTACAACACGACTGGGCTGAATCCTAATTGATACCATGCATGAGAAATTAGAGCTAACGAGATAAGTATATTCGCAATGTGCGTACCATTTCCCTTCTTCATCCATACTTCAACCGTTTTCATGTTCCGAAGCTTACAGCATTGGCCGTACGTCTTCTTCGACGCGCAACTGCAGAGAAACTCGTCTGGGTAAGGTTGACTGTCACCGTTATTGTGGCACTCGGGCAGAGACTTTCCAGAGAAGCAAGGACAGACGCGAGGAGGACGAGGGGTACCCGGCCCGTATGGGATTTCACTGACTAGCTGGTTGAATCGCAGCAAGTCTCTCTTTGAGTCGTTCCCAGAGAGCGCTTCTCTGATTGATGCAGCAGGAAGTGAGGGGCTCGGGTTGGCGCCGTGCATGAGTAAACGACCGACAATGTCAAAGTCACGTACGACGCAAGCAGCTAGATACAGCGGGGTGACCATCTTTCCTTGCCACTCCATGGTAGCATTGACATCCGCATGCTGCTCGATTAGGAGAATGGCAATATACTTCAAGCGGGCCTTCCCGTTGTCAAGGTCACTGCGGAGTTTTATCTGCACCGCGTGTAAAGGAAACTGTCCTGATGTTCTCGTTCGATTATACAAGTCCTCCACATCGTACAATCGCTCCAGGGTCTGCAATAAAGGGGTCTGTCCTCTTCCGTTGACGGTATTGATGAGAGCGCCGAGGCGGATGGTTTCAGATGCAAGAAGAGGATCTGTATCGTCTATGGACTTGTTGAGTATCGTATATTTGGCGTATCGTGCAGGACTGTCAACATGTTTGGATGATTTCCTGTTCGTATTAGAACCCTTGGATCGCACAGTGAGTGACTCTCGTTCCGTTTCCTTTTCTCTCTCCTCATCCAGCGTCACAAAAAATCCTCCAAAGTGGCCTTGAATCAGAGTCTCTGCGCTAAGTGTCGTGTCTGCCTGATTCGCGATGCCATACCGAAGACGATGGCCGTTGACAGTGAAGACGGTTGATTTGAAGCTCGTCATCCATGGCTCTTTTAAGAGGTCCATAAGTAGTTTACGAGGAAGATGAGGCTGGGAGGTTTGCGACGGGGCCATGATGGCAGGAGACAACGAGGAGAAATGAACGTTGCCGTAATTATCTAATCTTTGATAAGCCAAATTTGGATAGAGAGTTACCTAAAATAGAAAAACGCGCCGTTTCTGAAATAGCAATGGGCTCGAAAACTTGAACTCGATACTTTGTCGACATAATTGGTCGTGGCCCGTCCAACTTCCGCGTCAGCGCTCAACGCGCTACAATAATTAATTGCCATCAATAGATGCTACACCTGCAACTCCTAGTCTCACTCGCTGTAGAATATTCCTCTTTTTCTAACCGTGCGCTGGATAAAGTCCTCTCAACCCTAGAATACCCATATTTTTTAGCCTCGTTACTGCTGGACTTGTTTTTTTTCACCGGCACCGTCAACTACAACAACAAGTCCCAGCGTTTCTTCTTGACACATTGTACCTTTATCAATGCCTTGGGCGGCCTGCCGGCTTCATCCTCAAGTCTAGCATCCTCTCCAGCTCACCAACGCTCCTCGTCCACGGGCTTGGTAAGTAGAAGGATATACGGAATACATTTTATCTGAACACGTTTATACTGCCACGGTTCCGTTCGATGAACACACCCCGAAGGTGCTTTGAGGTGTTTCTTTGTTGTTTTTCTAATACTAATGTTTTTATCGCTTCCAGTAACAATCTGACTTTGGTGAACTAGTATCTCTCGGAACAACATAGTATGTCAAGTCATTTTTTCACTTTCTGTGTTCGATGAATAGTATGAATGTCTGATTAGGATATGCTGCTTCGACATAGCTTCTCACTAGACCGTCACTGAACTATTTTGACAGTTCTCATGATTTCGAGGAGAGCGTGAGTCTTTCCTTTAAGCTTGCTCTCGCCTTCAAGTTGGCCCATACATCAAAGACAATGTCATCCCTGGATGATGGTCCAGGTCGCGCCGGTGTCCAGGATTGTACTACAGCTTTGACTTCCGGAGGTCTGATATATTAGTAAAGTTCACTCAGAGCACGTAGCACCATCGTAATAACTTACTAGTATTGTAACCCGTGTATTGTAATGCACCATGTATTTTGCATGTATTGCATCTGAGATCATGTTTTTTTTGAGCCATGCATTGTAAGTACTCTATAAATTGCAATAGGTCATGGTCAGGCCTGCATTGGAGGTCAGTCTATGATTTGCTTCTGCGTCACTGATAAACCACTAGTTACTATTCTGAGCCCCGTCATCTCCTTAGAGCGGGAGGGCCATTAAGAACTTATTCTACTAGATTGATAATACCCTCAAATGGCTCTCTAAGAGTCACACATCGTGTTTTCCTGATAGTACTATTGTCTATTCCAAAGTACCTTTCAGTAGTGAAGCACCAGCTAAAGAGGGGTCAGTATTTAGCAATGCGTTGAAGTAGGGGCTCACATGACATTTCCACGGACCCAGTCAGCATATGCATCGAGAACACGAACAGCATCATGATACTCCTGCCCAGGGCGGCTGTTAAGAGTCATCCTTGCAGTATACAACTGATTGGCCAAGGACTCAAAGTATCCACCGAAAAAGTCCAGAGCAACCTGCAACTTCAATTTCTTTGTCTCCATGATGACCGTTACAATGTTAGCACATCTATGTCCTTTGGCCTGCTCCATGTTGTATGAATAAAGATCCTATTTGGGGAAGACTTTCAGAATTATTGCGGAAAGGGAACCTGAGATTTCCATACATTCGCCCACCAGATAAGATCTATGGCAGCATTATATCCACTGATGAATACTGGGTCATTGTGTATCTCTTGGGAAAGATTGATACCTAAGCAGTACTCGGCGAGATCAAAAGCGAGACGAGCTACACTAGCCTCTCGGCGGAAGGCAGTATATCCGGGAATATCCAACACCTTATTTGATTCACGCAGTTCAGCTCCTTGCCCACATGCGTGGCATAGGTGCAGAAGTGGTCAATCAAACGAGAAGCAGTGTCGGAGTGAGCACGATCGACGTGGTTAGCTTTGAAGCTGTCATACATTCAGTAGTACAAGATAAACAGAGGCACGGTCCACTTACTCTTTCATCATGTGGCACACCCACGATCCATCGTCAAATTCACAGTCATGTAGCGATTGTTGAACAATGAAAGCAGTTTGGTAGGTATCTCGAGCGTTCTTTATATCAGTGTATTCGTCAAATAACCAGAGAATATTGATCTATGAGAAACGTATGAGTCATTTTGTTATATTTAGATCTACATATGCCCTCTTTGAGTTGGTCAAGCGTTGTTGTTGTTTTCCATGGTCTAGATCTTTGCATCAATCTCTCATACTCAAACTCATACAGTCCTTACTTTCTCTCCGAGGCCTAGTACTGGTGAGCACTTGAAAACCACACGCGCTTTTTCTCCGCGAGCTTCTTTTACCACGCCATTGTTAAGGTCGCCAAGGTACAGTTACTTCTACCAATGAGTGTTTAATATCAGAACCAGTAGATGCCCCGGCGATCAGTACTTGATATAGCTCGAACAAGATTGGCTCCTGGTCTCGAGTCTCGACAAGAAGCGTTTATCAAAGTCAAGCACTGGTGAGCTGGTTGTAGAGGCCCCTGGGGATAAGTATTGACCGTTGGTACCTGATATCAAGGCCCCCTCCTCCGCGGCTGAAACCTACCAGTAATTCCATATCTGGGATACTAAGCATCCCTTTCCGATCTCTGAGGAACCTTCGGCTGCTTTGTGGTGCCAATGTATCTTCAATACACATCAACTTTAACTATGCTACTATGCTGTTTGAAAGTCGGAACCAAATCAGCTTAACTCCGTCCATTGAGCTTGTTCCTCTTCATACACGACACGAGCAATCGGCAATGTCGTTGTGGTGGTTGGAATACACGAAAATATCATCTGGTTGGACATTGTACTAGATTTAGAACTGGATGAGCCCAATCTCAAGCGAATTTAACGATCTTACTATCAAGATTGCTGTGGAAGAATCAAAAATACTGACAGATAATGAAGCGATCCCAGTCTAGACACGACGCCAGAGTTCCAGTTTTATGGTCAGCGTCCGCCTCATCGAAACAATCTATCCAGAGCTACCTCCGGTCGTCGTTCCCAAGTATTCATTCAGTGAAGAATAGTGAGAATAGATTTGCGGTCGTGTTAGGAGTCTATAATGACTTCGTAAGGTCACATATTGAAGCCCTGATGGAGGCAAAGCGATATCTATATGGCTCGTGCGGCAAAAAACTTGAGACGGTCAGCAGTGGCTTCCGAGGAGCAATAAAAAAAACTCACGTTTAGGTGCTTCCAAACATACCCCATCGAAAGAAGGGCGGACTACATCTGTTCGATCGTCTGATTTGAAAGTCTCATACACAGTACCCATCCGAGATTACACTCTCAGGATGCAACGGACAATGATACTTTAGCTTCTAATCTCAATACACCCGTGTGGGCACAAGTAATATCGTGCGAGATCGTAGAATAACAGCGATTTATTCAGTGATTTTAGATGCCATAAAGTATATAGCTACATAGTTGCAATCGCGAAGGACGACAGGGAGGGAATAAGCTGAAACAAGCGGCCGTCGGGTCCCTGCATTATGCCCAACTGACGAGTTGCATCACCTTGATCCAGCAGCCAGCTGCTGCGTTCGAATGTGCAGCCGACAAACCTCAATGAAGCAGCAAGTCGGGAGCTCGGTCATCTACCCTCGGTTGGCCCCTTAGTTGGTTCTAACTTCTAGATCTTGCAGCATACGCGTCGTGCATACTCCAAAAAAAAAAAAAAAAAAAGAAACAAAAACATATCAACTTGATAGTTTGGCGTCGAAAGCACAAACTCATATGATCAATCACACTGAGGAAAAAAAAACCGTACAGACACATCAACTTCATTCATTCGATACGAAGAAACTGCCAAACGGTACAACAATATCTAAGAGAATGATTCATTTCTAAAACAGCAAGGAATGAGCGATCGAGAAAAGGAAAGGGAAACGCGAAGGAGACTCACCAGTTCAGAGCTTCTAATCCAAGTCATCACCGTACAAGACGCGGCGGGAAACGGGCGGGGGTGGCGGGGTGCGATTGGGTTACCAGGTGTTGGATTGTTACCATCAACACGGGGGGCGATGACGACCTCGAGACCGACTTCCTTGTGCTTGACGATGTTCTGAAAAGGATAAGAAAGAGTTACGATTAGCTCGAAAGTAAAAAAACAAACGTACCTCGAGAACAGCGTGGTGGTGGTGCTGAGATAAGAGATATCGATAAGCTCCAAAACAAAAAACCACAAAATATCGAAACGTACCTCATGGTCGAATTCACCCTTGTTGAACGCATGCTCTACGTGCTGGAGATGCTCCTCAGCGACGTGCAGACGGTGCTTGGCTTTTTCGAGACGGTGCTTAGCCTTGCGAAGACGATGTTTCTAGACACAGAGAGGTGTAAACAAAACAAATAACGAGCATCAAGTGTAACTCACCGACACGAATTCACCTTCGTCCTTCATACGCAACAAGTGGCAAAGATGGTCATCAGCAGCGCGGACGCGCTCTTTGGCATGATTGATGCGCTCAATGGCTTCTTCCAAGACGGAAATATCGTAGTGGTGAGGCTAAAAAGTACGCGTTAGAGGGAAAATGATAAGTATACAGTAATGAAGTCCATACGGCGTGATATTCATTGTGCTCCCTTTGCTGCAGTCCGTTGGCGGGAGGGGCAGCCTGTCCACCGAGCATGGAACTAGTAGCAGCAGGACCAGTCTTCTCGTTCATCTTTAGATGATCGTGGTGCTGCTGTTCGGTCTGATCGAGATCCCCGCAACCCTGGTCACTGGAAGCCGAATCGGGAAAATGGTTGTCCTTATCCTCCAGCTCCTCCCTCTGCTTCGCCGCCGCTATCTCCTTCTTCTTCCTCTCTCGGATTTTCTCCTCCCTGTTTCGGTTTTCCTCCTCTTCGTCTTGGAATTTCTTGAATACAGGGCAATCATTAATCAGAGCTCGATAAGTAGCTGTAAGTAGAGGGTATATAGTGGCAGCGCAGTCACTTCTCCTTTTCTCCTTCTTGCTCTTCTTACCCTCGTGGGCCCGTTTTTCGTGGGCTAAGTGGCCTTATTCTTCCCCGGTGGGACCACTACGAGCAATCGCAGCTGGGTGGGTCAAAGAAGGTCGCAAAGCAACTGAACCAGGAGACAAAATGGCTGAGGTATCTGCAGGAACGGGAACAACGAAATACCCCCGCGGCGAGGATAGCGGTAATGATAGAACAAGAGTAGACCATTGTGGATATGTGAATAGATCAGAGAGTTGAATAAACTGAAAAAAGGGTTGAATGAAGAAACGATGTCCAGCACCGGGTTCTGTGTTGTAAGTAATTTGGGAAGAGACCAGCTCTGCTAACACATCCTTTGCAGATCGGTAGGCCAGCCGAGAGGCTGTGCACGGCAATTTTGACCTGCAATCAAACTTGCATCGGACCCTCAGCTAGCTGCAGTTACCAGACTGTTACTGCAAAGCCATTGCGATGAGCTCATATTTATGGTGTTTGGTGGTGGGCTTATATAATAGACACATTGCAAGGGGTGCAAAACGAATATAAACTTGACTCACATTAAGTAGCAGCCAAAACACCTCTTCCATCGGGTAGTTTGACAACGTTGGGAAACGCCGTGGACCGTTTGACTCGAGCCAAACTTATATAAAGTAGATTCCCCCAGCATCCCTCAAGAAGATTGTGCAGATGCCTTGGCATGTCGCTTGATTTGATACATCTAGAAAGTTGTTCCTTGTATCCCAGGCTGGCTTCGACATGTTTCCCAAGCAATACGAAAGAGAATCGCTGTTAGATATTTATTCACTACTATTCTAAAGCAGGCATCTCTTTTCCAAGGCCCAATGGTATGGAGAGTTCATATGCAAGGAACTTCCTTGCAGAAGGAAGGATTAATTACACCTTACACGACATGATGCAAGAGTTAAGAGTAGTAAGCGATTCTGACGAATCACCATGTTACGAAAATGTTACGAAAAATATGATGGTTGGCTCTTCACCAAATCTGGGTAATAGGACGGGAGTTTTCTTTGGTTTTTTTTTTGGTTGTACATGCTCATGGTGAGGTGATACATGTTAATCCAGGGCAACCGCTAAGAATGCTGGCCACTAGGAATACGTTTCAATGTGAGACACTAAGGAGGAGTTGCTTTATGCTTGGTTCGGAGAGTAACAGTCACTGCCAGTCATATGCACTAAATAGTCATGGACTTGGTCATGGAAGTTTTGGACCCCTTTTTACAGGGAAACTGTGGCAGCCTTGACATTCAAGTTTGTAAGAGTCACCGGTTACGAGACAGCATGGTGCGACCACTTCTCGCCAATCGCGGTGACATGAGAAGATGAAAGCTGAACCGGAATCCATTCGGCGACGAATCGGCGTTTCTTTTCTCGATTGTTGAGAAGATGAAGCTGAATACAGTGTTGATCTATCACATCGACACAGCTCAGGACGGTGAGAGCGTTGAATTAGAAACACAATAACTTCCTTAAATTCAACTTTTTTAAAATCTCTGTTGTGTATCTTTTCCCTTTGTAGTTGGCCCGGAAAGAGCCCACGTTCAAGGGGGAGCTCCTACACCGTAAGATTATTTGCATTTCTGAGGCATAATTTGGCTCAGCATACATACTATAGCCTTGCAATACATTTTTGCGAAATGTCATGGTCCAATGAAGTGACAGTTATCATTGACAATTTTCCCCCCAAAACCATGAACATCCCCAACTCACCTATGATAACTTTCAAGAGTTTAAGTACTCCATGGTTTGGTATAATGAATCTGTTGCCTATGCGAATGGGACTACTGGAATGAATGGTTTGGAAGGGAACTCACTTACAATGAATTACATTGGTGAGTAAATAAAACTAGCTCATTCTGGATGCGGAATAAGTGCCGGACTGTATATATGCGATGATGTAGAAAATGGTCTTGTTTGGTGCTGTTTTTACTTGGAGCCTGGTCTTTCGTGAATCTCTCAGTTCACTTATGTGATTGCATTTTAGGTGCTGCCATTGCGATGTTTGGGCTTACCCCTGGCAAAGGCTTGATTACAAGTGCTGAGCTGGACCCAATTCAATCCCTACCAAGTTTTTCATTTCCACTACTTACATATTGTCAGTTCTACACATCTCCTGACCAGCCCCTAGCTTATCAGTTTGGTTCACCTCCACTTAATGGTTTATCATTTACTGCACCGATGGGGCTTGGCTGGGATTATGCTCTAATCAAGATCACCAATTCAAGTGATCTGAGTGGGCAAAAAATATTGGTTGATGATGCCTCTGATGAAATAGAATGGGCAGGAAATTGGACAGTGCGGTCAGACACCTTCTTGGATATAGATAAAGTGGCCTGTTGTTGTAAAAGGGGGAAAAACTCAAATACAAGCTACGCTCATCCTCCAAATGTGGGGACAAAAGCACACCAGAGGGTAGAGATGGGTAAAGCCCTGGGTCAACAACCCGATGGAGTCTCATTCCATAAAACTAGGTACTTATATACTATACAATTGTATACTACACTACATAAGGGAATTGACTTGCTTTAAGTCCAGGCAAGTCATGTAAAGTCATTATGAGTCATTTAGAATCATTGCACAGTCAATGACTCAATGCACAGTAACTATGTACTACAAATGAGTAAATGCAATATTGACACACTATGACTCCAGTCCATATGAGTCAGTCCAGGTTTGTACACGGAGGCACTTGCAAATATTCCAATCCAAATTCCTACACACCCCCTCAAGTGTCAAAGTGTACAACAATAAAAATTAATAGACACACAAAAGAATATCAGGTATGTTTTAACACCCCCTGATTCATAAGTTGGTAAGAATAAAAATTCTACCATGCAAAGTCAATATCATCGGCATAGTGAGCTTTGCTTTCCTTCTCAAGGTCGGGACATTCAGATTTGTAATGGCCCTTCTTCTGACAATAAAAACAAGTAACCTGAGATTTGGGACGTCTCCTGCCAGTAAATGCAGCAGATGCACCCTCCAATACAGGGTTTCCGACATCAGATTGTGGGAGAGAATCCTGCCTAGTCTCCTCATTCAACAATCTAGTAATAACATGCTCATACGTGAGCATTCCGGGTGAGGTTGAATCAAAGTTGATAATGACAGCACTATATTCTGGGGGTAATCCCATTGTCAGTGCCAAAATCCTATCCTGGTCATTCACATGTATTCCAGATTCCTCCATAATAAATGCCAAAGTCTGGATATGACCAATCCAACTTTGCATGCTTCTTGTTCCTTTCTTCTCTGTAAGGAATTTACGGCGCAATGCCAAACTTGTTGCAAATCCACGGGCACGGTGGACATTCCTGAGATTATTCCAGATCTCCATAGGGTCACGGTCTCGCATATGTGACAATTGGCTGGGATCAACACGCATAATCATCATTGCCCTAGCTTCGGCCATTGCTGCAGAATCTCTAGCTCTCTTGGTAGATCCATATTCTGCCATAATTTCAGTTTCCGTCTTATCAGATCCATCTGATTTCTTTGGGTTAATGGTAATGCTAACTGCATTCCAAAGTTTCCTTTCAATAAGAGCAGCTTCCATCTGAATCTGCCATGTTTCGTAGTTGGTGTCGTTCAATAGTGTAAAACGTAGCGGTGTAGTAGAAGCCATGATTACAATTCAATATGGGTTCCAAATTTCGGGGTTCAGCTGGGGTGCAGAACACAACAAGTGCTACTTATACGTTGCGGGTTTGCGGTCACAAGATCAAATTTCGGTTCCGGGAATTCCAATTTCCCACGGCAATAGTCAAAGTGAGTTGCGGTTTCGGTGAGTCAATGTGAGTCACAATTTCGGTACAGTGCACTACCTGTGCAGTTGCGGGTTACGGTTACGGTCCAGCTACTATTGCACTACCTGTGCAATCTGGATGGGTTTCGAGTTACGTCTGTTGCACTACCTGTGCAATCCGGGGGTTTCGGTTTCGGTTACCTCTGTTGCACTACCTGTGCAATCCTTACGGTAATATTACCTCTGTTGTACTACCTGTACAATCCTTACGGTAATATGGTTACGTGTGTTGCACACTCTCTGTGCAATCCGGGGTTACGGTTATGCTGTTGCACACTTTCTGTGCAATCCGGGGTTACGGTGTGGTTGTACTACCTGTACAATCTCCACTTCAGTTACGGGTGCAGTGGTTGTACTACCTGTACAATATCCACTTCAGTTACAGCTTTAATTGTGCTACCTGCACAGTCAAAGGTTCCAGGTCCAGTCAATGTACACACTGTACAAAGGCTGCAAGTTACAAGGGTGGTATCGGGTTGTGTTGTTGTAAAAGGGGGAAAAACTCAAATACAAGCTACGCTCATCCTCCAAATGTGGGGACAAAAGCACACCAGAGGGTAGAGATGGGTAAAGCCCTGGGTCAACAACCCGATGGAGTCTCATTCCATAAAACTAGGTACTTATATACTATACAATTGTATACTACACTACATAAGGGAATTGACTTGCTTTAAGTCCAGGCAAGTCATGTAAAGTCATTATGAGTCATTTAGAATCATTGCACAGTCAATGACTCAATGCACAGTAACTATGTACTACAAATGAGTAAATGCAATATTGACACACTATGACTCCAGTCCATATGAGTCAGTCCAGGTTTGTACACGGAGGCACTTGCAAATATTCCAATCCAAATTCCTACATGGCCAGTGAATTTGGTCTCAATTTATCCTCAATTCAAGTCAGACCCCATGCAAATGGGACTCATACCAGCATAACACAGGGTGATTCATTTACATTTCGGTTTGCAGGTAAGTCGTTTGTTTTACAAGATCCAATTGTTTCTCTGGAGGCTTAACTTTTCATCCCGCTGGTGATCAAGGAACATCAATTTCCGTATTTGGTGTGAATACACAGTTTCCAGCCGAAGGGATTCTGACAATGACTTTTACATTGGATAACAACTCGACATCAAAAATGTTTACATATGAGCCATTTGATAGTCTCCAACTCCCTGGATTTTCGAATTTTGAATACTTCAGTCAAGACAACCTGACTCCAGGCAACCACACGCTCATTACTGAAGTAACCCAGATCCAAGGTGGTGGTATCTCTGCTGTTATTGACTACCTCACATATACGCCATCATGGACATTTCTATTTGAAAAACCCAACTTTGCTAACTCAAATAGTACTAACAATACCATGGGGGAAGCCAATAGTCATGAAACCAAACTCACTACCAAGGAAAAAACCAGTATCATCACTGGTTCAGTGATAGGAGGTGTGATCACTCTGGCCATGATTTGTCTTTTCTTCATGAGGCTTTTTCGGTTCCTCAAAAAGTCTCCAACTCAACTTGAAGACTCACTTGAAGTCATAGGTGTGGATCTTGATCCTTTCTGGAGTCATTTATAGTCCTTACTTTTGCTGGTACAGAACCCTTTCCTATTGAAATTGACAAGGCTACACTCCACCAATCTTCAGGTAAGGCAAGAGCCACTAAACAGTTAATTTTGACAGATTCATATTTGTTGTCATGTTGATAGAGCCCGATGGTAGTAGTGGTGCACTGAATGGCACAATTACTGTACATACAGAGCTCACTCCGCCTAATGCCACTCCTGAAGTGCTTCAGTTGATGCAGGATGTGTTGAATAGGATGGCTCGGTCGAGCACAGATGTGGGTACTATGCAGCCACCTGCATATGAAAGTGAAAGAGGGACGCAGATAACATCTGAAGAAAGAGGGTGAATAGGTTATTCATTTCAGGATTCCATTTCTTATGTTATCAATTTCTCAAATCTCTTGGCAGTAGGTAGTACTTGAGAATTTGTATCATATCTAGGGGTGTGCATCAGTCTCAGTCTGAGTTCTCAGTGGTCTGAGTCTACTAAAGGTCAAGCATAACAAGATCAAGTATTCCCTCATCCCCCATTGCCTGAGCCTCATAGCTTACAGTCCCCAGTGCGCCACATTTAACCAACACAAGTGACTTATTGTCACCACTCACTGGCACTCTCTATTCCTTCATTACGAGTCCTGAATGAACTGAAGGCTCGTCCTTATGGCCGGTTTCACATGGGAATTTTTGGTCTCAATAAGGAGATTTTTCTTGATATATTTGTAATGTCAAAGCATTCCTCATGTGATCTGCTTGTTTGCTCAGAGATCGCCCCTTCCTGTAACCATTACACTGCATGCAAATCTTCATAACTTTTCACCTGTTATGGTAAGTTTATTGTAAATTAATAGGAAAATGGTTGAAAAACTGCCCTATATAGTTATATTCTCAAATCTTTTCAGCATAATTTACCATAATCAGCAAATCATCAGTAAAACTTACAAGAATGTGCATGCAGAGTTATGCACCGATGCCTGTTAACTTTCTGTGCATCTGCTTCAATATTTTTTGCCCACTCAGATCACTTGAATTGGTGATCTTGATTAGAGCATAATCCCAGCCAAGCCCCATCGGTGCAGTAAATGATAAACCATTAAGTGGAGGTGAACCAAACTGATAAGCTAGGGGCTGGTCAGGAGATGTGTAGAACTGACAATATGTAAGTAGTGGAAATGAAAAACTTGGTAGGGATTGAATTGGGTCCAGCTCAGCACTTGTAATCAAGCCTTTGCCAGGGGTAAGCCCAAACATCGCAATGGCAGCACCTAAAATGCAATCACATAAGTGAACTGAGAGATTCACGAAAGACCAGGCTCCAAGTAAAAACAGCACCAAACAAGACCATTTTCTACATCATCGCATATATACAGTCCGGCACTTATTCCGCATCCAGAATGAGCTAGTTTTATTTACTCACCAATGTAATTCATTGTAAGTGAGTTCCCTTCCAAACCATTCATTCCAGTAGTCCCATTCGCATAGGCAACAGATTCATTATACCAAATCATCGCTTGCTGCCCAGAAAAAAGTCCAAGATAAGTTGATGGGTTGAAGTTCTGCAATGCAGACAACCATGGAGTACTCAAACTCTTGAAAGTTATCATAGGTGAGTCAGGGATGTTCATGGTTTTGGGGGGAAAGTTGTCAATGATAACTGTCACTTCATTGGACCATGACATTTTGCAAAAATGTGCTGCAGCTATACTTCTATGTAGGGTCAAGTCATGCCTCAAAAATGCGAATATCTCACTGTGTAGGAGCTCCCCCTTGAACGTGGGCTCTTTCTGGGTCAACTACAAACCTTAAAGGGAAAAAAGTTCAATTTAAGGAAGTTATCACGGTTCTAATTTAGTGCTCTCACAGCCTTGCGTCGAGTGGATATGATCGATCGATACTATATTCAACTTCATTTTCTCACCAGTCAAGAAAATAATAGCCGATTCGTCGCCGAATGGATTCCGGTTCAGCTTTCATCTTCTCTTGTCACCGCGATTGGGGAGAAGTGGTTGCACCATGCTGTCTCGTACCCGATGACTCTAACAAATGTCCACAGTTACCCTATGACCAGTTACTATTACTCTCTGAACCTTGCATAAAGCGACTCCTATGTGGGGCTTGAATTAATTATTCCTTGAAGTCAGCATTTTAAGCGGTTGCCCTGGGTATCAACAGATATCAGCTCAACACGAGCATGTACAACCAAAGAAAAAACACAAAAACTCCCATCTTATTGTACGAGGAGCCAACCAATGACCATGATATTTTTATAACATTTTCCAAACATCCTCATAACATGGTGGATCGCTTATTCTCAACTTTTGCACTATGGGTGATTAATCCGTCCTTCCTTGAATTCTCCATACCGTTGGCAAAGAGATGCCTGGTTTAGAGTAGCAACAACAATTTTCTTGGGATTGCTCAGGGAACATGTCGAAGTCAGCCTGTGATACAAGGAACAATCTTCTACATGTATTGACTCAAGTGACATGCTAAGGCACTAGACCAATCTTCCTGGGGGAAGATGACTATATCTATATGAATTTGGCTCGAGTGAAACAGTCCGCGGCATTGTAGACTGGACTGTGACAGTGGCTGGAGATTGTTCGTGTTTACAAGTGTCTGAACATCGAGGTAATTGATACAAACTAGGTACACCACTCTCTATCCACTGGCCAATAGTCAGGGTACGCCCCGCTCTCCTTTGCGTATGGGATTTCACTGACTAGCTGATTGAATCGCAGCAGATCTCTCTCCGAGTCGTTCCCAGAGAGCGCTTCTTTGATTGATGCAGCAGGATGTGAGGGGCTCGGGTTGGCGCCGTGCATCAGTAAACGAGCGACGATGTCAAATCGCGTACAACACAAGCAGCTAGATACAGAGGGGTCACCATCTTTCCTTGCCACTCCATAGTAGCGTTGACATCTGCGTGTTGTTCGATTAGGAGAATGGCAATATACTTCAAGCGTGCCTTTCCGTTGTCAATATCACTGCGGAATTTTTTCTGCACTACATGCCACGGAAGCTCTCCCGATGTTCTCGTCCAATTATACAAGTCCTCCACATCATACAATCGCTCCAGGGTCTGCAATAAAGGGGTCTGTCCTCTTCCGTTGACAGTATTGATAAGAGCGCCAAGACGAATAGTTTCAGATGCAAGAAGAGGATCTGTATCGTCTATGGACTTGTTGAGTATCGTATATTCGGCGTATCGTGCAGGACTGTCAACATGTTTGGATGATTTCCTGTTCGTATTAGAACCCTTGGATCGCACAGTGAGCGACTCTCGTTCCGTTTCTTTTGCTCTCTCCTCATCCAACGTCACAAAAAATCCTCCAAAGTGGCCTTCAATCAGAGTCTCTGCGCTAAGTGTCGTATCTGCCTGATTCGCGATGCCATACCGAAGACGATGGCCATTGACAGTGAAAACGGTCGATTTGAAGCTCGTCATACATGGCTCTTTTAGGATGTCCATAAGTAATTTACGAGGAAGATGAGGCTGGGAGGTTTGCGACGGTGCCATGATGGCAGGAGACAACGAGGAGAAATGTAACCTTGCCGTAATTATCTAATCTTTGATAAGCCAAATTTGGATAGAGAATTACCTAAAGTAGAAAGTTGCGCCGTTTCTGAAATAGCAATGGGCTCGAAAACTTGCCTTGAACTCGAGAGCTCGACGTCCGCTCGACCCTTCATATCAACCCAATCGTCAGTAGTTATTCCCTTGTTCAACGTGTAATAATTACTACAACGCAAAATCGATGCTATAGCGTTAGTACCCCCACCCAAGCCATCGTTACTTCAACTTGAGCAAAACACAGTTACAGTATATAGCCCTCCGCTGATGCTAGCGACAAAGTGAGATCGTTGTCGAATTGCCGATCCTTCCTTCAGTTTAGGATCTTGTGTGTCCACCATTCTAAGCTCGGGAAGTCCTCCTATAATTAGATATCCAAACTTCCATACAAGCCCCAGCGAAAAGGGTACCACAAGTTGGCAGAGTTGCAGATATTCTAATGCGCCTGCCGGGAGCGCTCCTGGCTCGAGACTGCATTTAGTACCAGCACTAGTAGGTCAGAGGGAACTTCATTGAGGTTTCATAGATGTAGTGCATGGAACTGCTTGCGCCCGATGGGAAGGGAGAGGTTTGAGAATTGCTTGGGGCCACCCGTGCAGTAAGTACATGGATCGTAGGCACCCTAAGACTAGGTTGGCCGCGTGGACGTAGGTTGGAAGCATTTTATTGGCGCATTGTCGTCTTGATGAGCGATTCTGCGAAACGTCCAGTCTTTTAAAGCTTTAATGCCAGCATCGTGTTTCAAGTTGGGCGTTTCTCTGAAACATCCTGGAAACTTGTGGCTGTTCTTCAAACGAGTCTAGTGCATCTGATCCATCTAACAGCGCAATCTGTAACAAGGACCAGAATTGGGCGCTGAATCGGTGTTTCAAGTTGGCGTATGGGCCGCGGTTGAAGATGTCACCACCTTGATCCAGCCTCTGCGTAAGTACAGCCGACAAACCTCCATGCTTGTACCTGAGCGAAGTAACGACTCGATGAGCTCAGGCATTGGCTCTAGCCTCTATATCCCGCAGCATACACGTCGTGTATGCGCGAAAAAACATATCAATAAGAATAGTTCGGCGTCGAAAGCACGAACTTAGAAGATCAATCACACTGAGGGAAAAAAGACTGTACAAACAACCAACAACTTCATTCGATACAAAGAAACTGCCAAGTGGTACAACAATATCTGAGAGAATGATTCATTTCTAAAACAGCAAGGAATGAGCGATCGAGAAAAGGAAAGGGAAACGCGAAGGAGACTCACCAGTTCAGAACTTCTAATCCAAGTCATCACCGTACAAGACGCGGCGGGAAACGGGCGGGGGTGGCGGGGGTGCGATTGGGTTACCAGGGGTTGGATTGTTACCATCAACACGGGGGGCGATGACGACCTCGAGACCGACTTCCTTGTGCTTGACGATGTTCTAAAAAGGAAAGGATAAGAAAGAGTTACGATTAGCTCGAAAGTAATAATTAAAAAAACGTACCTCGAGAACAGCGTGGTGGTGGTGCTGAGATAAGAGATAAATCGATAAGTTCCAGAACAAAAAACCACTGAATATCGAAACCTACCTCATGGTCGAATTCACCCTTGTTGAACGCATGTTCTACATGCTGGAGATGCTCCTCAGCAACATGCAGACGGTGCTTGGCTTTTTCGAGACGATGCTTGGCCTTGCGAAGACGATGTTTCTAGAGAGAGGGAGAAATGTAAACAACAAAACAAATAACGAGCAACAAGCGGAACGCACCGACACGAATTCACCTTCGTCTTTCATACGCAACAAGTGGTAAAGATGGTCATCAGCAGCGTGGACGCGCTCTTTGGCATGATCGACGCGTTCAATGGATTCTTCCAAGACGGAAAAATCGTAGTGGTGCTGAAAAGTACGCGTACGTGTTAGTGGGAAAATGATAAGGAGCGATGAAGTCAAAAGCATACGCGATGTTCATCGTGGTCCCTTCGCTGAAGTCCACTGGAAGCTGGATCGGGATCGGGGGAAAGAGCAGCATCCTGAAGATCATGCTTCTCCTGGGCCGCCTTCTTCCTGGCAAGCTGGGCCTTCCTTTTGTTCTCATCCCACTTCACCTTTTCCTGCGTCTTCTCCTCCTTAGTCTTCTCCTTCTTCATGTCCTCCTCCGTCGGCTCGGCGCTCGTGGGCCTCTTCTTCTTGGGCTTCTTGGGCTTCTTCTTCTTGTTGAACCCCTCGTCGTCGCTATAGCCGCGACGAACAACCGCACCTGGTGACTGGGCCAAAGAAGACGATGACCCAGCTCTGGGCGCAACTGCAACTGAACTCTGTGACGAAGAGGTGGCTGCGGGAACGGGAACAGCCAGGACCGACGAAATAGCCCCCGCGGCGAGGATAGCGGTAATGACAGAACGAGAGTAGACCATCGTGTATGTGGATAGATCAGATAGCCGAATAGACTGAAAAAGGATGAATGAAGAAACGATGTCCGGCACCGGGTTGTGTGTTGTAAGTTTTTGGGAAGAGACCAGCTCTGCTAAGGTTATCTGGGAGAGTTTGTTCAAGTCTTTATATACCTTGCGAATCGGCAGAGCAGCCGAAGGCTGTGCACGGCAATTTTGACCCGCAATTGACCCGTGCGCTGGACAGAGTCCTCTTAACGTTAACTCAACCCTAACAAAGTCAAGCAATCGCAGTCGAACGAACCTACCAGTACCGATTCATCGCCGCGGCCATGACAGGAAGGGCAGGGCTTCAACGGAAGCATTCTGTATACTACTTCCATGAGCTCTAATATTGGAGCAGATCCATCATGTGTATAGTGGAGTGCTTTGAGAGAGGGTGATGTCGATGAACCCGTTTTGGCACGTCTGCTGCGCGTAATGCCTTTCGAGATGGATAAGAATCTTTACAGCCTATCTGCAGTCTCTCGATATCAATATATCAATCCTCACTTATCATCTGTGCTACACAGCATCCATCAGATTGCATTGTTACGTTGGTATGCCAGTCTGTGTCAAGGAGCGCAGAACGAGGGATATCAAGAGAATGAATCACGGGACTGCGATGAGGGAGTTTTGGGACTTCAGTGCGCTGACAAACTTTTCATGTAATTGCGACTCGTGAAGCCTCTATCGCTGCTAGTCATGCCTACCGTCTTCCATATTCGTCGCCACCCCAAGTCATATCGCACTTCATTCAACCCAGATCTAAGCTTCACTGCCGTAGTTGCTGTTTTTCCTTCCGTCGGTAATCCATCGAGCCATATGCGCCAACGTCAAATAATCCTTGGAGGTCTGCATTCTTAGGCTTCCACACCAGGTTTCCTCATTCCCCTTGTAGGCAATCCTAGTCTCTATCCGCCAACAATGGACCAATAAATAAGTCCAATATTCAGGATTGTTAGCTGATACACGCTCCCTTCCAGACTTCAGTCCGGGTGTAAGTATGGTGACAAATATCAATTAGACTCACGCACGTCTTCCATCGGGTAGCTTAAGTGTCTTGGGAGACACTAACGGTAGTTAAGTAGATGTTCAAGCTAGGTGAGTAGAGCATGCAGCAAGAACCAATAGTTGATTAAAAGGGATGCCTGGGATTGTGGAAGCTGCTAGTTGCACTAACCGGGCGACAAAGTGACCGAGGTATCTGCGGGAATGGGGAAATCGCCCCCGCGGCGAGGATAGCGGTAATGACAGAACGAGAGTAGACCATTGTAGATATGTGGATAGATCAGATAGTCGAAGAAACTGAAAAAAGGATGAATGAGGAAAACGATGCCCGGCACCGGATTGTGTGTTGTAAGTTTTTGGGAAGAGACCAGCTAAGTTGACAAGCTCAGTCATTGCCAACCCTAGTCCTTAATTAGCTCAAGCCTCTATATCTCGCAGCATGCCCGTCCTGTATGCTCGAAAAAAATCTCTCGATAAGATAGCTCAACGTCGAAAGCACAAACTCAGAATCCAGATGATCAATCACACTGAGGGGAAAAAAAATCGTACAAACAATCAACAACTTCATTCATTCATTCAAGATACAGAAACTGCCAAGTAGTACAACAATATCTAGGACAATGGTTCATTTCTAAAACAGCGAGGAATGAGCGATTGAGAAAAGGAAAGAAAAGGGTAAAAGGGATTCACTAGTTCAGAAATCTAATCCAAGTCGTCACCGTACAAGGCGCGGTGGGAAACGGGCGGGGGTGCGATGGAGATCTCAAGACCGACTTCCTTGTGCTTGACAATGTTCTACAAAGTAAATGATAAGGAAGAGTTACGATTTGCTCGAAAGTAATTTTTAAAAAAACGTACCTCGAAAACTGGAGGAGCAGCGTGGTGCTGCTGAGATAAGAGAATAAGTTCCAAAACAAAAGAAAAACCACGAAATATCGGAACCTACCTCATGGTCAAATTCACCCTTGTTGAACTTGTCCTCTACGCGTTGGAGATGCTCCTCAGCGACATGCAGACGGTGCTTGGCTTTTTCGAGACGATGCTTGGCCTTGCGAAGACGATGTTTCTAGACACAGAGAAATGTAAACAACAAAACAAAACACATCAAGCGTAACTCACCGACACGAATTCACCTTCGTCTTTCATACGCAACAAGTGGTAAAGATGATCTTCAGCAGCGCGGATGCGTTCTTTGGCATGATCGATGCCCTCAATGGCTTCTTCCAAGACGGAAAAATCATAGTAGTGGGACTAAAAAGTACGTGTTAGTAGGAAGGTGATAAGTAGTAAGGAAGTCCATACGTGATGTTCCTTGTGCTCCCTTCGCCGAAGCCCGTTGGCAGGAGCGGCAGCCCGTTCACTGAGCTTTGAACTGGTAGCAGCAGGACCAGGCCCCTCGTACGTTTTGAGATGATCAGAGAGCTGATGTTCGCCTCGAAGCACTTCGAGACTATTGGAACCCTGTTCCTCTATCTCCTTCTCCCTCTGCTCCGCCGCCGCTTTCTCCTCCTTCTTCTTCTGCTCCGCCGCCGCTTTTTCCTCCTTCTTCTTCTGCTCCGCCGCCGCTTTCTCCTCCTTTTCCTCCTCCTTTTCCTCCTCCTTGCTCTCCTTACCCTCCTCGGCTCGTTTTTCGTGGGCTACGTGACCCTGTTCTTCCACGGTGGGGCCACGACGAGCAATCGCAGCTGTCGGGGCCAAAGAAGATCGCAAAGCAACTGAACCGGGAGGCGAAGTGGCTGAGGAACCTGCGGGAACGGGAACAGCCAGGACTGACGAAATAGCCCCCGCAGCGAGGATAACGGTAATGACAGAACGAGAGTAGACCATTGTGGATATACGGATAGATCAGATAGTCGAATGAACTGAAAAAAGGTCGGATGAAGAAACGATGTCCAGCACCGGGTTGTGTGTGGTAAGTTTTTGGGAAGAGACCAGCTCTGCTAAGGCATCTGGAAGAGTTCGAGTCTTTATATACCTTTTGCGATTTGGCAGGGTAAGGCTGCGCATGCGCATCGTGACCATCAAACCGTTCTTCCGAGGAGTCTGGTGAAAGAAACGATAAGCTGGCTATGAGAGATCAATTATCTACAACATACAGGAGAAGGATAGAGTCGAGTGATCAAGCTCAAATAGTACTAGTACTTCTTAACATTAGCCGCTGATGCCACAGCTGCAAGTCCTAGTCTCACTCGTTGCAGAATATCCCTCCTTTGCTATCCGTACGCTGGACAACAATAGTAGTTGTTACATCCAGCGACAGTCAAGCACGAACCCACCTGTACCGAATCACCGCCGCGACCATGATAGGAGGGGCAGGACTTCAACGGAAGCATGCTGTACTCCCAGAATGAAAATTGAGCTCTGAGATTGGGGCAGTGACAGGAGTAAGCTGCAGCCATCATCACCTTGACCCCACCAAAGAAACATCCATCATATCTTCCCAATCCATCATGTGTATAGTAGATTGCTTGATGAACCCGTTTTGGTACATCCGCTATGTGTAATACCTTTCAAGATGGACGAGAGTCTTTATGCTTTACACCCCATCAGCGGTATCTCGATATCAATCTTCACTTATCGTCTGTGCTATACAGCTTCCATCAAATTTCATTGTACGTTGGTATGCCAGCCTGTGTCAAGGATAGGGGTGGGATAGGGGGTATCAGAAGGAATCGCGAAAGATGGTACTGCGATGAAGGAGCTATGGGACTCTCGCCGTGTGCTAGAAAACTTGTTTTGCCCGAATAGTGTGGCTGTTCTTCAAGCTGTTCTTTTACATCTAATAGCGGACAACCAACAACTTTATTCATTCAGCGCGAAGAAACTGCCAAATGGAACAACAATACCTAAGGGAATGATCCATTTCTATAACAGCGAGGAATGAGCGATCGAGAAAAGTAAAGAGAAAGATAAAGGGACTCACCAGCTCAGAACCCTAATCCAAATCGTCACCACACACTGCATGACGGGCAACGGGCGGGGGTAGGTGGGTGCGACTGGATTACCAGCGCGGGAATTGGAGTGGTTGTGGTCGAATTACCCGCACTTGAGGTATGAGCCTAACCACGGGCGGCAATGGGGATCTCGAAAGCGACAGGAACTTCCTCATGCTTGACAATGCTCTGAAAGAGAGAGCATGAGGAAGAGTTATGATTAATTTCAAAGGGAAAAAAACGTACCTCGAGAACTGGAGGAGCAGCGTGGTGGTCAGTTCCCGACGACGCTAAAGCGAGAGTCTTGCCAAGACGGAATTAGTCATGACCGTGGTGGTGCTAAAATAAGAAAAAGTTCTAAAACAAAATCAAACCGCGAAAAATCGAAACCTACCTCATGGTCGAATTCACCCTCGTGCTCTACGTGCTGGAGATGTTCCTCAGCGACATGCAGACGGTCCTTAGCCTTGTGAAGACAATGTTTCTAGACAGAGATGTAAACATAAAACAAATAACGAGCATGTAATAAGCATAGCTCACCAACACGAATTCACGTAAAGGTGATCTTCAGCAGCGCGGAGTCGCTCTCCGGCTTCTTTCAAGACGGAAAAATCGTGATGGTGGGACTAAAAAGTACGTGTTAGTAGGAATATGATAAGTAGTAAGGAAGTCCATACGTGCTCCCTTCGCCGAAGTCCGTTAGTAGCCTCATTCCGTGGATCTTTCTTGTCCTGGCTGCTGGGCGTTCTTTTTCTTCTGTTCCCTCTCTCCGCCTTCAACTCCTTCTTCTTCTCCTTGGCCTCCATTTCTTTCTCCGTCAACGGCTGGGCGTTCTGGGGCTTCTTGTTCTTGGATTCCCTGTGCTGGCCACGAAGAAGAACCGCACCACCTGGCGGCAGGGTCAAAGAAGACGAGGGTCCAGCTCTGGGAGACGAAGAAGTGGCTGGGGCATTGGCTGGGGTATCTGCAGGAACAGGAACAACCGGGACCGACGAAAGACAGAACGGGGGTAGAGTATTGCGTTTTGTTTTCCGGCCAGTGTCAAGGAATGCTGAAGAGGCGATATCAAGAGAACGAATCACGAGAGATGGTACTACGATGAAGCAGCTATGGGACTCTGGTAACGGTGCGCTGGCAACTTTCCATGCAATTGCGAATCGTAACTGATGCATCTATCGCCGCTAGCCATATCCACCGTCTTCCATGTCAGCCGTCGCCCCAGTCATATGGCCCTTCATTCAACTCAGATTCGAGCGTCACTGCCGTGGTTGTTGTTCCTTCTTCTGCTGGTAATCCATCGAGCCATGTACGCCAACGTCGGATAATTCTTGGAGGTTCCGACTCTTAGCTTTTTCACACCAAGTTTCCTCATTCACTTTGTAGCCAATCCTAGTCTCCGTCAGCCAATAGCGGATAGGTTCAATATTCAGGATTGTTGATAGCTAATACACAACATCCTTTCAGCGGCGTACGGTGATAAAAAAACTTGGACTCACGTTCGGGTTGGGATTCTCGGGAGGCAATCCGTAGTTCAGTAGATGTTCAAGGGAATATTGAACTCGTGTATTGCATGATGCATGATGTTCGGGATCGTGTTTGTTGGTAGGATAAGTGCTTGAGAACGGATAAGCTTGAATACGATGACGTCGGGGAGCTGGGCTACATATTTGGATTTGGTATCTTCATGATGGCTAGCGAGTGCTAGTGATCTAGCGTCGTGCTGAAAGCTGACGTTTGTTCGTGGTTGTTGAAGTGAAGTAATTGCATCAGCGCGCGCCTAAACTAACGCTGAGGGCTTTCAAAGTAAACCCCACTACTCTTGAGTCTTTTTGTCTTGTACAAATGTCGGTGTAAGTCCTTATATCTCTGGCATCTATATGTTCCGGCTACCAACGCCGAATATAAGTACTTCACTTCTTCATCCAGTTGATCTAAGTTTCCTGATCGTCACTTCATCTGGAAGTTCCTAGCGATGTTTGACTCATCGATGTATATTTAGGTCTTCCTTCCGACGGTGCAGTCTTGCTCTGAAGTTCTCTTGATGTTTGAACAGACAGAAAACTGTCCAGTAATTTTCAGTACCCAAGACTATACTGCCCTTACTACAACTCGCTCAAAGAGGTAAACGTTTAAGGTACGCATGCATATACTTTCACAATGTATCAACTGACTCGTGGTTCTCCGACCATAATCGATTAATCAAGTATCTCATCTCATCTGAATAGGGCAGCGTTTTTAGCTGTAAGCATAGATGCCACCGATGATAGTTATCGATGATACCTTATACACCCGTTTGCACTGCCTGCCTATGAACAAACTTAGGGAGACAATCGATATTACTGACTTGCTTTGCTCTCTCGGCGTTTGAGCAGACAGAAAGAAAGCCTTTCGGTAAGCTTTATATAATGTTGCCCTTGCTACCAAACTCACGCACTGGAAAGGTGTCAGGCCGTTATGAGACTCATCCGAACCACTGGTACAGACCCAGAGCTCGTCTACTTTGCGGATGAAAAACGGATACCACAATACGTGATCCTCTCGCATGTATGGGAGGAAGAAGAAGTGACTTTCCAACATATGCAGGGACCATCCAAGAAAAAGGACATGAGGGGATGGTCCAAGATCGTCCGAGCGTGTGAGGTGGCGCGCAATGAGGATTGGGAGTATATCTGGATTGACACCTGCTGCATCGATAAATCCAGCAGTTCCGAGCTCTCAGAGGCCATCAACTCGATGTATAGATACTACAGCGAAGCGCAGATCTGCTATGCCTACCTGGCGGATATAGCGAGCAACCTTCCCAAGCGATCCCTGTACTTGGCCTTCCATGGGTGCAAATGGTTTACGAGGGGGTGGACTTTACAGGAGTTGATAGCGCCGATGACGGTTGTCTTCTTTGCGAAAGACTGGGAGAAGATTGGAACCAAGGCGAGCCTGCAGGGGATTATTACAGAGATTACTGGGATCCCATCAGGTGTCCTGTTGCAGAACAACTTGAGCAAAATCAGTATCGCGAAGAAAATGTCATGGGCTGCTGGAAGGGAAACGACACGCATAGAAGACAGGGCGTACTCGCTGCTTGGAATTTTCGGTGTTTTCATGCCGACAATCTACGGCGAAGGAACGCACGCCTTCATCAGGCTGCAGGAAGAGATTTTGAAGATGTCGGATGATCAGACTATCTTTGCTTGGAAAGCCAAGGCAGATGTACGGGCATTAGCACTTGGTATCAAGTCAGACAGTGGATTACTCGCCACCAGTCCAGATGATTTTGAAGCGAGTGGCGAGTATGAGCAATCCTGGTCCGACAGCCGACAGCCGTACTCGATGACCAATATGGGAATACTCGTCCACCTTCCTCTTTTGCGCATTCATGATTCTCTCGGCCCAGATACCGCAGATTACCCCAGCCCCTTCGGCCCACGTCCAGAATATCTGGCTGTTCTGAATTGTTGCCGACGACAATCGGAGCATCTGGCTATCCATGTGAGGAGGGTGGACAAACACCGGTACGCGAGAGTCGATTCGCACCTACTTGTTGAAGATAACAGCAGAAAAGTATTGTTGTGTGGAAAAACCGGGGAGAGCCCACAAGAACTGTTGTTCAGGGCCAGGACTCCTGCGGCTGCCCGTGTCAAAGACGACTTCCTGGTTGGGCCGAACAGAGTGTCAGTCTTCTTTCCTAGTGGTCAGGGAGTTCGGGTTGAACAGTCATGCTCCTGCTCTGAATATGCGGCGGAACATTCGAGCATAGGCATAGGGATTACGAAAACTGCAGATGGTAATATCGATCTCGGGTTGAAGAACAAGATGTCCCACGCCTTTCTCTTCGTACATGACCCGGGCGATCGCAAGAGCAATCAGCAGTTTGTCGTGGTGGTTGGAATACACCAAAACAAAATCTGGTTGGACATTGTCCTTGATCTCGGGCCGGATAAGCCCAATCTCGAGCGTATTCAACGGTCTTACTATCGAGATATTTATGGATCTGGACAGATGCTGTCGGAGAATTTAGATAAGATAACAAAAAGACTGACGGATAATGAAGCCGTCCTAGTCGAGGCACGACCCCAGAAGGGTGATCGCCAGAGTTCCAGCTTTATGGTCAACATCCGCATCACCGAAACAATCTATCCAGGCCTACCTCCGATTGTCATTCACAAGTATTCATTCAGTGTATCCATTTCCAAAGTACCAGACGGATTTTCTCAGCCCGAAGCGTACCATCCCGATTCTTGGGAGGCAATGGACAACGGTACCATGAATCTCTTCCTGGATGATTGGATTATCTTCGGCATTCTCGTCTTTCAACATCAAAAGAATGGGAATAGATTTGCAGTCGCATTGGGAGTCTACAATGACGTCGTATGGTCACATATTGAAGCCCTGACGGACGCAAAGTACGAGCAAACGAGCGATATCCATGCCTCGTGCGGCAAACAATTTGAGAAGTGGGTTAAGAGTAACAATAACTCGCGCCTATACGCTTCCGAACATATCCCATCAAAAGAAGGGCGGTATAGAGCGACAACAGTGACTGCATCTGTTCGATCGTCTCTGATTGGTAAATCTCGTACACAGTACCAGTCCAAGGTCACAGTCTCGGGATACAGTGGACGGTGATACTTCAGCTTCTGATCTCATACAAGTCGTTTCAAGTACACAAATAATATCATGCAGGAACTCCTAAAATAGCACTTCAGTTTAGCAATTTATTTGATTTCAGTTAGTACACTATCCAGAGTATCAGCTCTAGTAATCTAGCGAAGAAAACCTCAATAAGATAAGTACGCTGTTCTAGATTTCATCCAAAGGCAACATGCAAGAAGGTCCAAGAACGAGCAGTGGATCTCATCGATTATCTTCAGATAAGTTTGAGAATCGATGGTTCCAACGTTCACCGCACTCCAGCAATCTGTAAGTATGTGAATCGATGTAAATTTTCCCGAAAATTGCATTTGAGTTTCTGCCAAGCGCGGCCACTTTGCTCGAACCTGAGGCTGGATCTATAAATTCAGTGCCCGATCCTTTTGGGCCCTACATCATAGAGATTGCTTGGGTTCGTCGAGTGCCCTCCCCTCCCTGCCCTCTCCCACTTCTGGAAAGTTACATTACTCTGCTGGTCAGAGTAGGCACGAAAATCTTGCGAAAATCCCGAACACTAAACCCCCATCCATTCGACATCGTTCTTTCGAGTTCACCTCTCTCTCTCGCACACGTTATCACCGATTATCTCTGTAATGCGTTTCACTGTTGCCTACGCTTCCGTGCTTCTTTTCGCCTCTTTCAGCTGCATATTGGCAACACCTATCGCTGTGAGTATAGCAAACTTGAACTTTGCGCACCAGGGGGCCTGATTTCAATCATATAGGTCAATCGCGATACCCTGATACAAAGGCGCTCAGAGTCTGGCTTGAGCGTGAGAGCGACAGAAATTGTCTCAATTGAGGCTCGCGGTGTGGGCTCCAGTAGGCTAGAGCAGCAGAAAGCAAGCCTCAACCTTGGGAAGGTAGCCATCACAGATTTTGTCTTCACCGCGATGGTGGCGCCCCATGATTCTGATTTTGAAACGGTGAACGCTCATGTGGAGAGGGTGAAGAGAGCAGTAAAGACGCTTATAAAGACGCTTATAAAGTGCGGTCTCCATGGGACAGGGACTCAAGTTAAAGACTTTGGCCTCCCGGATGGGGGATTTGAGGAAATTCAGCCAAGCTCACAGGTTGAATTCACATTCAAGTTGGGAGGAGTGTCATATAATGGCATCCTGACGGATCTATCGGGACAGAATGCTAAGAAGAGCGGTATACTGTACGTGGGTAAACACATGGTTTATCCGAAGCCTCCGATGGATAGCGAAAGTGATACCAATACCTGTGTAACAATGTAAATCTGCAATGAACATTCAATACCGTCCTCCAAAATTAATATGTAGCAAATTCAAATAAAGTTCTGCTCAGAACATATCCTTGCCTTGTATACCCTCAGGCAAGAGCTGTAGTAACGCTTCTTTCGAGTAATAGTAAACTTACAGCTTATTGTTGGAGATATTGATGTCAGGTGAGCAATCGGTATTGCTCGCCGAAGTTTCTCCTATGGAGCTTGTTAGTTTTACTTTGTGTTTTATCTTATATTTTGCCGTATATTACGCCGTATATTCTCCGTAGCTGTAGCCTATTTAAGGTAGCTTAGAATATTATTTTCCCTGCGCGTTTGCTAGGGCTTACTTGCTATAGACCGGAGTGAACTTAGAGCTTATTCGACGTCTTGCTTAATTCACTCCTACACTTATGTGCGCGAACTAACTTTGACGGTGGACGGGGCTCCAAAACTTGCCTTGAACTTGATACCTCTTTCGAAAAAATCAACTTCATCTCAGCTCGGTCGCGCGCACCTGGCGCGCACCCTGACGGAGGCACTACTATCTACTCTACAGCATAGAGTATGGATACAAAGAAGAGTCCTACCTGTGTCAACAATACACTTGCTCCAGATATACGAAATACTTGAAGTACAAATGACCTTTCTCTTTATCCCCTTGGCGAAAAACAATGTCACGGTGCAACAAAGTAGCTTGTTCATGATCATATGGTCGTTAAACTTATAGTGTTACTGGAGTCCGCAAACCCCCTATAGATAAGCAAGTACACTGTACGAGATGCAGAGTTACTAGTAATTGAGAGCTAGGCTTAACCAAAGAAGTATCTCATAAAAACAACTGACTCTATGATTACCGCTCCTGCCCATATGCAGGGGGATGTTGGAAGGCATTCATAAAGTTATTGAGCCTCTCCAGAAGTACCTCTGTTCTGTCTGGCTCCAGAGCTGTAGTAACTTGATCGTTATTCTGGCCATTATTCCCACTGTTTGAAGGTCCAGCAGCCATTTGTCCAGGAGGCGAGTAAAGATGCGTAGTGGGTTCACCTGGTGGTAATGTTACTGCGCTTCCCTGGACAAGCTGAGCTGTATCCCCAGTGTTTGCAAGAGCTGCCATTGATGTAATGTAACTTTTTGAAAATGGAGTGATACCATCGGCATGGGAGGCTGCTATTGTATGACTCGTATGGGGTGAAGCATTTGAGACATAACTCTTTTCAAAAGGAGTGACATTGGCTGGACCTGGGAGGGGGTGCATGTTTGAGTCTGGAGCGAGGGTTAGTGGTAAGGTATAGTACGTGCGCTGAGTAGGAATATTGGGGCTTTACCTGGTTGTGATTCCATCCATGCTTGAGCTGGTGATAAAAATAATCTTTTATGTGCCCGCCGCTTCATTGCCCAGAAAATCAGTCCAACTAGACATATCATAGCCACAATAACTCCAACAACCACACCAGCAATAGCACCACCATGCAACCCCTGATGAGATGATGACCCGCCGGGCGCAGCAGATGTGGTGGACAAGGTTGATGCAGGAGATGAGGTTTGCGTGGGGGATGACTCTGTCGAGGCTGGTATCGACAGATCAGGCAAGTCATTTAGTGTAGCAAAGTCAGGAATGTAGGTGAATCCACGAAAGCAAAAGGTCTGAAATAGTGAAGCCTCTAGAACCTCGATTGTAATGGCATGATTGCCACTATCTGCTTCATCGACAAGGGTGAAATATTCAAAGTATGTCAAAGCATCCGTTTGTGATGCACCGTTGAATTCAAGTGGGACCTGCGGTTGTTCGTCAACTGAAATGCCTAGGGTGATATTTCCCGCAGTGGATGGGCTAAAATACCCAAGAAGGGTTATGTTCCATCCTGTCATTTTTCAATCCACAAGGAGGAAAACAGCGTGAAGATGTTACAGACCTGCAAAGGGAAACTTCAATGTAGCATTATTTGTCCCACTTGACATTCCAGGACCACCGTTTGGCACAGAGTCTTGCCACTGTCCCTCCGATATAATAGTATCATCTGTATAGTTCACAAATAGCAATTGATTCTGGAGTGACAGGGTGGGTGGTGGGAGGATCAGAGCGTAATCAACGACCACTGAAGAGCTATCGTCAATGCAGTTCATGTTCACATCGTAAGAAGCTGGCATATCTATTCCGGCCGCTGTGTCCCAAAGTATATTGTCTACTATATCGAACTCGGGGGTTAGGAAGGTAGCGCTAATTCCACCTGAGTCAAAGATAGTGACAAAACTGCTATTGGAACAGTTTGAATTTATGAAAAGATTCCCGATAAGGAACATCTGTGCATCTTGAGCCTCTGCAAACATATGCAGGTCAGACTCAGTGTACTATCGGTGCACTGGTTTCCACTCACTTATCTCGACATCGATCTCACCAACAGAAGGTGGAGAACCAAGAAGTGTCATAGACGAGTTCTTGTAGTTGAGGGGATCGGAGTCACTTCTCCTCCAAGGACCCTGGGAAGAATTGAGGGTAGGACTGGTATTGTCCAGAATAATCAGGGGAGTCTGGCCCATGATGACTATATCGTTGTTTGCCAAACGAGTGTCAGTGACGAAGGGCAACAATAGGCAGGTGGCCACCCACTTTGCACCCACTCGTACTACTTATAAATAATTGCCTGTAGTCACGCAACTGGAGCTGCCCACATGCAAACCTCACGCGTAGTAGTTTGATTGAATTAAAATTGGGACCATGTGGGGTTTCCGAGCATAGCTCCACAGACTGGCACAGAGGAAGGCTATCGGAACCCTGGCATCAGGACAAAACTTGAAGTTCGAAGAGTCAATGAAGAGTATGATGTGACAAAACAAAAGAGACTGTGTTTATGAGGCCCACTTACTCAAAGTCGAAAAGAGAGTGCAGATGCAGATAATGTATTGGCCTTGGTGTTGGTGTCTTCCCATGTCTGTCTTGTCATCAACCCGAAAATCCTTGAAAAGGAAAGTGATCAGTCACGATGGTGTCTGATGCATCTGTAACGATGAGAAACCAAGTATAACAGCGTTGAATTTCTGACTCTTTTCGGGGCTCCCAGTGGGCATCTGCCATTCTAATCTCGAGAAGCACTTCTAGATATCCGACCTTCCATAGAAGTGGGTCAGGAGTTGTAAATCTTCTTTTGCAGCACTCAAGGTTATACAGATAATCTGAAACCTGCTATCTTATCTAATATATTATCTTCAGATAAACCTTTTTAAGGTAGACGCTGAACTGTTCCAACTCTAGCTTCAGCAGCGCTGCAGCCTCAGAAATCATGCCTCTGCGAAAAAGAAGGCCTGAAAATAATGCTCAAGAAAGCAAGCTTACTCCTCGCCCCAACTCTTCGTCGCTAAAGTAACGTTAAACATCGAAGGACCTTTTTTCGTATTTTCAAGTCGATAACTATCCACAGAATTCCAGTGCTTAAGATCGTCTCACTTATAAGTCTAATCTCAATATCTCTGGCCATCTATACCTCTTTTTAAACAAAGGGGTCACTGAGTCTACTCAAATTGGGTCGGTCGACGACAGGGAAGCCCTAACCAGAGACGTGTCTTTACTCTCAGTTCAGCAACTACTTGGTAAGGGTATGGGCATTGTAGCTGCCATCCGAGATATAAAGGTACGTGACCGTAGTGCTAGAGCCAGTTGTTCTCTTGATGATGAACTTTGAAGCTACTTCTTATGATTTTTTGCCTGGTGAAATATATATTACTTAGCAAGGAGAACTCATCATCCGAGAACAATCATTGTTCGTGCTACCTGCTCAAGGTGCAAACATGCCCCGAGTCTCAAGTGTATGTTCCCGTTACATTGGGCCGATTATGCTACTTTAGCGTCGCCAATCGCTCTCATAATACAACACCTCAAACAACTCAGTCCCCACCAGTATCCCCGATTCTACAACCTCTCATACGTCCACTTCCCCGCAAATCTTGATCCAAAAATCCATCTACCAGAATTAGCACTAGCAATATTCGAAACCAATGCTGTTTCTGCGGGTCCTGGCGAAGTAGGAATTTTCCCGAGGATGGCGAGACTCAATCATGGGTGTTCTAGTGCTTTCAATGTAGTGTATACCATCACTAAATTTCGGTAGCTATCATAACCGGTTACCGTTCCGGCGAATCGATTATGATCTGGTGCAACGATTTCAGATGATTTTATAGCAATATATACCATCATATGGATAGCCCCCTTTTCGATAATCGGGCTGCAATCAGGTATAATAATCCTTTCGTGTTTTAATGTATAAAAATAATTATGCCTACTTGAAGTTCACCAAAATGAATCTGATAAGTTAAGACAGGTTGTGAGCATTACAGCTCCATTTGTCGTTCCATACGCTTAAATAATAGCACAGAAAAGTAACGAAATATGTATATTTGCTAGCTAACAAGCAGTACAGATGATACATAGATAACATTGAGCATGCACACCCGCAACGTTGCCACCTCACTACCTGCTTGCCAAATCATACCGCCTCTTACCACCTCCCATTGAATGCCTTGAATGCAATGGAGTGGGCCCCAGACAAAACGTTGATTGCGGGTACTTGACGAAGAGCACTTGACGAAGGTTGAACATTGCACTTGAGGCCTTGAAGTTAAGGGTAAAGGCCCAGAGCTTGAGGGGAAGTAGCAGAGAGAACTTGAGGGAGATTGTGAGATAATTGAGGCTTGAGAATATACAGAGTCAGATACGAAGATGGGCCCAAACAAGGGAAGGAAGGAAGGATGAAATCGTCCTGTTGAACCAATTTATAATCCTCGCGACCCTGTGACTGGGCCATGCACGCCGCGCGGCCTTTGAAACCCTTCGCTATCCGGGTACTATCACGTCCATCAATTTTATAAATTGATCAAATGCACAAGGTTTTTAAAAATGCCCTTTAAGAGCATTTCCACTCGAGAATTGCAATAAGTATGGCTCGGAAATGAAGTATAAATACCCATTACCTACTCTCACAGTCTTTCTTTGATTAAATTTGGGCGGTTACAAGTTTCGCAACTTGTTTTTTATGAAGCGCGTGGATTTTCTTTTGAAAAATGAGTAATTTCACTTCTATGCAGAATTAGAAAATGAAAAAGAGTCTGTGGTACGTGTAAATGTAGAGTTAGATGTCTCGGAGCTTTTCTCCGAGACACTACAGACAGAAAACAGTGTTCTAGACAAACTTGAAGCCAAAGTGTGATATTTGAGTGACATCGCTCAAACAGGAAGGCTGCCGCTCTCAGCCGTTACTCTACGGCAGAACTTTCGGCTTCACGCTAGCGTGATTTCGTCCAAGTCGCGTCAAATTTTGAAGAGATATGTGCAACGTACTTGAATACATCCCAGCCGTCCAACCATCCCGGACTTGGAGATCTTTGGTGAGGTTTCTGGTCTTCCTGGTCTGGTACAAAGCTAGACTCGGGCTCAACTGAAGACGATTTCTCGGATTGCATTTCGATCGGGTCGGCCTTGTAGGAGGTACGTGACATCGCGTTGCGAGAAACGGTGGTACGTCCCAGTACAGAACGATTCCACCGTAAAATAGAGAGAAGAGAGAATGAAAATGCACGTGAAGAAATTACCAGGGCAGCGCCGCTGCCTGTGCCGTTGATTGTATATGTTACTGATGTGACTGATTTTTATAAAAACTCTGTGCAAACGCACTCTCGACACCGGAAAAGTCATCGTGCTCGAACAAGGTATTTATTTTCTATATAAAGTAGATAGAAAGAAAGCTAGGATACTATCCCCCATTACAATAAAATCCGGGAGAGATCCAAGGACGTTCAAAGCATCTCCGAGGCAAGTTTTCAAATTTTTTATAAAAACTATGGACGTGATAGTAAGGCTTACGCGTCGACCCCGGTTTGCTTGGCGCCCAGTACAAATGCCTTGTCAAATCTTCCGAGATGGCAGTTTGCAAATGAGTGAAACGAGCGCGGCAAAACTTGAGTCTTAGTACGGACACGTGATGCGGCGTCTGCTCACTTTCGCCGCTACAGTCGTGTCTGTCGAAAGACTCACTACTACTAGCGTAGCTCACTGTCTTTTCTTTACAAAACTGAATCTTACTTTCTCTTAATTTCTCATACTCAATATGGCCAACCGAATAGAACTCGATCCAAGCAAGATTCCCTGCCCAGAATTTGCAGGAGACACATACTCGTTCGTGCGCAATGCACTCATCTCAGACGCGAATATGCCAGACATCACAACCGACGCACTTGCTACACAGAAGTTACGCAAACAATGGCAAGCTGAAAACACAGCACTACAAGCCCTATACCAGGCTCAAACACAGGCAGACCAAGCTTTAGCAGAGCAACAGGCACAAGAAGAAGAAGCGGCACTGAGAGCGGTAGCAGTGGAACGAGAACAGCGTGAAGCTGAAGTAGCGAAAGAAACAGAGAAGAAGCGGACTCCTCTCTACAGCTTCCATCGAGGAACAGGAATCACCTCCATCCCCCTACACATTCATCCACATGCTCGAAAGATGATAGCAGCTCGGAAATACTTCACGCTTTGGCACCTACTCCCAGAAGCTTCGCAAGAGGCTCGTGAACGCAGTCGAGACACATCCGAAACCAATCGCTTCCAGCTGGTAACCAACGACGATACCAACAGTTCCAATCCCACCCTAACTCTAATAGGCTCCCACAACTCTCGCGCATCCCCGAATGCCATTCCCGACTCGAAACTCTCCTGGGCACAGGTACAACGTGCCAAAAGCGCCTTCCTTCAGGCACTAGTTCCCATCGGCAACTATAACCAAGAATACGTGCAAATGTTCGCGGAATTCTACACTAATATGGATATGCATCGAGAGCTTCAGCAGACCAACAGCGACCTGGTAATGGCATTGTACCATGCTGAAATGCGATTCGCATTCTATGAAGCAGTTGAACGCCAGAAACCATTTGACCTATCGGTCATTGCCGAGGACATCCTTGAGGATTGCCGCAAGCAAATCCGTAGTCGAGCTCACACACAGGCACTAAATGGTATGTCCATCGTCTAATGAAACAAGATCAAAATCTCTAACTAAACTTGCTCCCTTCCCCTCGCTATTCACCCCGCCTTCTGCTACACCCTCTGCTAATGTCGCCGCTAACGCTAAATGCTAATACTAAATGCTATGCTGAATGCTAATGCTAAACGCTACACGCTACCACCATGCTAACACAACACGCTACCATCGCACTAACATCCTCATGTCCCAACACAGAGATGAACGCAGCAACGGTGCAACTACAGTCTAAAATGACACAGCTATCCCAAGCCACACCACCCCCAGCGCTCATCCAGTAAATCTCGGCCGTCCCCATATCCATCCACATTGCCCAAAAAAGCCAAAGCAAACAACACCCCATCGGAATCCTTTCAGAAGTCCTTTCGCGAAGCGGATTGCCCCCCGCTCTCCCGCTGCCACAAATGCCTTGGCCGTGACAGGCACGATGTCCGACGATGTTCCCGTACGAAACTATGGAATGGAAAACAGGACGTCCTCTGTGACTGGAATGCCCAACGCTTCCTCGAAATCACCCGAGGACCTCACAAAGGCCTGGAGCTCTGCGCAGAGTGGCAATGCCCAAACGGATGTACCAACCAAAAGCACCCAGAGAAGCACCGATGCTCAGGATGTGGCAGCACCGCTCACGGAGCTGATGGCTGCGCTGAAGGCATGTAAGCAAGGGACAAATACACCCCTTGACGCAGAAGTCTGGCATCACCAGCTGACTAGATTTAACCTCACTCACAAATATCCCACACTTGCTAATTCCATACGCTACGGTTTCCATATAGGAATACCAAACATTCTGTACACATTTTCGCCTCCTAATCGGCTCAACTCCCTCGAACACCAAACCGCTTTCCAAACAGTGATGGAAAAGGAACTATCCACTGGGCGCTGGCTCGGGCCTTATCCCCGCACAGTTATCGAAGCAGCGCTAGGTCCATTCCAAACATCGCCTATCTCCATGATTCCCAAGTCAGGTAAACCGGGGGAAATTCCGTCTGCTTGAAAATCTATCTTATCCATACCGTCCTGTACTTATACCTTCTCACTGCAATCCAATATCATCTATTAATTCGCACATTGATTCTACTCTATACCCGTGCCTTTGGGGCACATTTGCTAATACATGTCGTTTGATTTGGACACTACCTCCAGGCTCGCAGGGCGCTGTCAGGGACATCTCGGAGGCATATCGCCTCATTCCGCTACATCCCTCTCAATGGGCAGGAGTTGTTATACGTGTATCGGATGATCTGTACTGCCCAGACACCAGAAACATGTTTGGATGTACATCCGCAGGGGGAGCATTTGGACAAACAGCTGATGCCGGAGTAGACATCAGCCGTGGTTCAGGTCTAGGACCCGTCACAAAATGGGTTGATGATCACTTTTGGCTCAGAATTCTGAAATGCTACCTAGAACAATACAACTTACTTCGATCACAGCTTCGAGAAAGGGTGAATGCAGCTGGGGGTGTAATACACTGACGTGGACGTCTGTTATACCAAGGCCATACTCTCCCAAATGGTGAACGGGAAGAATTTGACGACGACTTCACATTTCCACTACAGGATTTATCGTCCTCTTCTCCTCGGTCCGCCGAAGACCAATTATTCACTTATGCATTCTGTGACATTGACAAGGTCACCAAACCTCTGGGATATACATGGGCGCCAGACAAGGACATTCACTTTTGTGACAGTCCAATGTACTTCAGTTTTCAATGGAACATAAGCACTAGAACAGTTTCAGTCCCATCAGACAAACATCTCAAATATCTGAATGCAATTTCCGAATGGGAACAGCACATGTGGCAAAGCTATATGGAAAACTGCTCCATGTCAGCCTAGTGCTCACCATTGGACGGGCTTATCTAACCGAGCTTGAGAGATTCGCAGCTGACCTGAGCCATGAGGCACCACATGTCGCACATCGTGCACCACGCCGATGGCCTACAGACATGGCATGGTGGAAAACAGCTCTTTCAGCCCCCATCACTTGCCCAATTCCTGGACCTGCAGACCTCATTGACATACATGCATATTCAGACGCCAGCAGCGGCTATGGCATCGGCCTATACATCCATGGCCACTGGCGTGCCTACCGACTCCTCCCAGGCTGGAGAGGTCAGGGTGAGCGAGACATCGGCTGGGCTGAAGCCGTGGGCTTCTACCTTCTTGTCCTCATCATTGCTCGAGAAGCAACATCGGGACACCAGTACAAAATCTGGGGAGACAATGAAGGGGTTGTCGAAGGATGGTGGAATGGACGCAGCCGAAATCGGGCTACGAACGACATATTCCGACGCCTTCATGAAATCACTGGAGAGCGCCAATTTGGTGTCCACACACGCTACGTTGCCAGTGCCAACAACCCAGCCGATCCTTTCTCCCGCGGAAAACAGGGATCAACCACCCTTCTCCTACCATGCATTCCTATCCCAAAAGAACTCTCCCACCTTATCATCGACTATGATGCACCCCTCACAACCGCCGAACAATACCAGCCAAACTCTCCTAGAGAGTCTACTTTCGAAGATAAGCCTACTCGATGACCTCATAGAAAATCCTTTGGACAGTGGCAATCCGAGGAGGAAGGAAAACTTCTTGCAGCTTTTCGGGACAACTGGTAGCCGCCCTGCCACATCACTATACCCTACAATACCCCCTGTTCATAGACCTACAATATCTAGTAATGCACGCGTTGTACCTTACCCTGCTAATCTGACTCCAATTCCTTCTGAACTGCGTCCCCACTGCCCTGCTCGATCACGGTTAGTCTTATGGCGCCCAGCACAGAGACGAACCTTCACAGATGCTTCCGGCAACCTGCTAACCCTCCCAGAGGAATTCATTGACCGTGTACAACACGTCCTCACAAACGGATATGCAGAGAGCACCTTGGAGACATATGCCTCCGGGGTCCTATCATACCATGTATTCTGCGACTCTCGTGGAATATCAGAGATCCAATGCGCACCTTGTAGCGCAAGTCTTCTTAGCACCTGGATTGCCACAATGGCAGGAAATTATGCAGGAACGTCAGTGAAGAAGTATATCTACGGCTTACGAGCGTGGCATATCATTCACGGCCTGGAGTGGAAAGTGAATAAAGCAGAGCTCGACACCCTTGTCCAAGGTGCAGAGCGCCTTCAACCTGAACAGTCCAAAAGAAAGAAACGGCATCCATACACAGTCGACTATATCGAAAAAATTATCGCTGATCTGGATCTCTCCATTCCCCTTGATGCAGCCTGTGCAGGCTGCCTCACCTCAACATTCTACTGTGCCGCTAGGCTGGGGGAACTCACAGTTCCAAACCTCAACAGCTTCACCCCGGACAAGCACATCACCCCAGCACAGGTTCGCACAGCATGCGACCGCAACGGGTTCGAAAGCACTGTTCTTCACCCTCCATCAACCAAAAGCAGTCCCCTCACAGGAGAAGACCTGTACTTCTCACGACAACTTGGGTCATCAGACCCAGAACGTTTGCTGAAAAACCACCTTTCAATAAATAAACCCACAAACTCGGAGCACCTATTCACTTACTCGCACACAGCCTCGGGGCGCACCACACGTCGCCCTCTCACCAAAGCGGCCTTTCTCCAACGCATTCACAAGTCAGCAAAGAAGCTCAAGCTTCCAATCCTCCAGGGACACAGCATCCGCATCGGCGCAACGCTGGAATACCTCCTCCGGGGCATACCGTTCAATGCGTTACAGGTGATAGGCCGATGGAAAAGTGCCGCATTCATCCTTTACCTCCGTAAACATGCTCAGATAATGGCCCCCTACATGCAGCCCAAGCTACACCATGAACTCATACGATATACCATGCCCCCAGTGCGCTGAGCGCCCTCCTACTCATAGGGAATCCACGGTCTTCTGGATGCGTCGTGCACTCCTACTGATTGGGTATCGCAGCCGACCGTGAATCTCCTTAGATGCTGGGACCCGAAGGCCTACGGCCTTCTCCCATACACGCAATAATAGCAGACTACTTAAACATTATTACATGTTACGCAATTACCTACTAAAGTATTCATCTACTTAGTAGCTACTCAATCTCAAGCATCACTTATAGTTCCAAGATGGCAGTTTGCAAATGAGTGAAACGAGCGCGGCAAAACTTGAGTCTTAGTACGGACACGTGATGCGGCGTCTGCTCACTTTCGCCGCTACAGTCGTGTCCGTCGAAAGACTCACTACTACTAGCGTAGCTCACTGTCTTTTCTTCCACACCCTCCCACCCAGAACGCAGTGCTTGGAGTCTCCCGATTCAAACACTGAACGTGGCTGTGTTGCACCACCATATGAATCGGAAGATACCGAATCGACTACTCAACACCGCAAGTCCGAGCACAGGAGCTCATCGGCCCGCCCGCCCTATCGCAGCCGACCGTGAATCTCCTTAGATGCTGGGACCCGAAGGCCTACGGCCTTCTCCCATACACGCAATAATAGCAGACTACTTAAACATTATTACATGTTACGCAATTACCTACTAAAGTATTCATCTACTTAGTAGCTACTCAATCTCAAGCATCACTTATAGTTCCAAGACTGCTGCTGTGACGTGCTGTCGAAGGACTTGGAGTTCAGCCGCGAGACTATCAGACATGTTGCGTCGAATCTCAATGCATGCAGTTGCTTTGAACTTTGAAGTACATACGATGATCTTAATACTATAGAATACTATCCTATTTGTTATGCTAGTACTTACTTAAGAGTACTACTTAGTAGAGAGCTCGTAAGTAAGTGCATGCAAGTTAAAACAAATCAGTCACATTGGGATTAGAATATTCTGTTAGAGTTCTGGTGCTTTATCCAACTCAGCCATATAACCGGTTATATGGCTGAGTTGGATAAAGCACCAGAACTCTAACAAAACATCTGACTCTGAGAGTACTACCATGTAGTAGTATCTCAGATCCTATGTCCCGGTTATATGGCTGAGTTGGATATTGCACCAAAACTCTAACAAAACATCTGACTCTGAGATAGATTGAGTGAGGGTTTACCTTGAGGTCGTGGGTTCAAGTCCTACGGGTTGTAAGAGCCGCTGAGCCAGTAATTAGTAACCTGACCAGGTCAAGGTAGACCAGTGGGATGGTGCCCACTCAGCATATAACCGGCTACTCGAGTACATCCGAGGGACATAGGATCTGAGATACTACTACATGGTAGTACTCTCAGAGTCAGATGTTTTGTTAGAGTTCTGGTGCTTTATCCAACTCAGCCATATAACCGGTTATATGGCTGAGTTGGATAAAGCACCAGAACTCTAACATATTCGATTACTAGAACATTACCGTTAAAACTTTGAGAAAATAATTATTGCGGGTTCAGAACTGATTGCAGGTTGGCCATAATTGTTCTTTTGAGTCAGAATGAGATGCGAGCAAGGAGAATTATCAACCGTAGATTTTATTCATGAAAAATCTCGTGTAATGATTTGATGTGGATGAAATCTGGTAAAATCATTCCCAAGAGCTCATTTACAAATGTAATTTTATCCAATAATTTTTCTTAGGTTGTAAACGGTTATTATGCTGTGCAAGCACAGGTAATTATCTCTTGATCTTGTGATTCGTGAAATCTCAAATGACGTTTCCCCTGATTTAGTGATGACATGGAGAGAAAATGAGGGCGTGTTGGTTGTGCATACTTTGAAGGACATCAAGAAAGGACAGGTGGGTGTCTTGAATTCTTTCGATCTTCGCTCTGAAATGCACTCTAAGCAGTTTAGAATCTCTTTCGTAACTTGCCCTGGGTTCGATTCAAAATCTCTAGGAACTTTTGGCAACGTGCACAGATACGAAATGACCTAGGGATCAACGCCGAACGGAGGTATGTAAGCTCTTGATTATATTCGACACCATCTTTCTTATCATATCTATCAGAACATATCTTGACCACCAATCCAGCGTTATCGAAAGAGCCAGCTTACCTTGGGGTGACCCTTTGTTGAATCAAGCGCGAAATGATTGCCAGGAACGAATAGGCCCCAATTCTGAGTAGGACTACATAGTGTGTTGTGCTAGCTATACCCTCAAGACTGTCTCCATATTTCGTAGTACAGACAAAGTTGATCGGGTTCACAATCTTCAAATATCAAAAGCTTATCTTGATGTTTCTGCGCTTTGGGTTTTGAATCATCCTTAGAGCTTTTCTGAAGGGATCGTTGGCAAGAAGCGTCATAGTCTGCTTACCGGCCTGTCAGAAATCTGCACAGCTTGAGTTTAACCGCTCTTTTCTCCCCTTGATGAAACGTTCTACACTAATAGCGTTCTAGATTTCATACAAGGGTAGCATTAAGAAGGTTCAAAATGAATTTTCGGTCCCGAAAGTTCGCTGCAATTTTATTTTAATAAGCGTACTTACCATACTATCTTATCATCTCGAAATACTAAAGCGTTTGAGATAGTAGTGCCCGGAGGCCTCGTGCATAAATATCTCCGGAGTCTGGTAGAATCCCCCTATAGAGAAGCAAGTACAAGAATCTTCTGGAATAAGCATGCAGAGTCATCAATTTAGAACTAGTAGGCTAAAGAAAGCAGTACCTCATTGAAATATATATCTTCCCTTGCACAGACAACCGACCCTATGATTACTCCTCCTGTCCATATGCAGGGGGCTGTTGGAAGGCATTCATAAAGCTATTGAGCCTCTCCAGAAGTAGCTCTGTTCTGTCTTGATCCCGAATCGGAGGTGAGGTTTGATCCCCATTCTGGCCATTGCTCCCATTACCCCCACTGTTTGGAGGTTCAGCAGCCATTTGTTCAGGGGGCGAATAAACATGTACGGTGGGTTCACCTGGTGGTAATGTTATTGTGCTCCCATGGACAAGCTGTTCTTGATCCTGAGCTGTATCCCCAATGTTTGCAAGAGCTGCCATTGATGTAATGTAACTTTTTGAAAATGGAGTGATACCCTGGTTATGTGAGGCTGCTATCATATAACTCATATCAGTGAGTGAAACATCTGAGATATAACTCTTTTCAAAAGGAGTGATATTGGCCGGGCCTGGGAGGGGGGACACAGTCACGGTGCTTGAGTCTGGAACCAGGGCTAGTAGTAAGATATAGTACATGCACTGAGTAGGAATAGCGGGGCTTTACCTGGTTGTGACCTCATCCATGCTTGAGCTGGTGATAAAGATAATCCTTTTTGTGCTCGCCGTTTCATTACCCAGAAGATCACTCCAACTAGACATATCATAGCAATGACTCCAACAACCACACCAGCAATAGCACCATCATGCAAACCCTGATGAGATGATGGCCCCGGCATGGCAGATGTAGTGGATGAGGTTGATGTGGGAGATGACGAGGCTGGTACTGACAGATCGGGCAGGTCGTTTAGTGTCGCAAAGTCGGGAATGTAGGTGAATCCACGAAAGCAAAACATCTGAAATAGCGAAGCCTCTAGGATATTGACTGTAATGATATGATTGCCACTGTTTGCTTCATCAACAAGGGTGAAATATTCAAAGTAGGCGAGGCCCCTTGATGCTGCTTGTGATAAGCCACTGAATTTAAGTTGGAACTCTGCTTGTTCATCAACTGAAATGCCTAGGGTGATATTTCCCAAGGTAGATGAGTCAAAATACCCAAGGAGCGTTATGTTCCACCCTGTTTATTTTCAATCTCTTGTCCAATCTACAAGGAGGAGAACCTGAAGATGTTACAGACCTGCAAAAGGAAACTTCAATGTAGCATTTTTTGTTATGCTTGACATTCCAGGACCACCACTTGGCACAGAGTCTTGCCACTGTCCTTCCGATATAATAGTATCATCTGTGTAGTTCACAAATAACAGTTGATTCTGGAGTGACATGGTGGGTGGTGGGAGGATCAGAGCATAATCAACAGCCACTGAATCGGATATATCACTGTCCAAGCCAGTTGAGCAGTTCATGTGCACCTCATAAACAGCTGGCATATCTATTCCAAATGATGTGCCCCAAAGTATATTGTCTAGTATATTGAACACAGTTGTCAGGACGTTAGTCTCCTCACCCGGACCCAAGATATTGAGAAAGCCGCTATCGGAACAGCCTGGATCCGCTGTGAGAAGATTCCCGATAAGGAACAGCCGTATATCTTGAGCATCTGCAAACAAATGCAGGTCAGAGCTTTTTTGCATATCGGCGCGCTGGTTTACACGAGTGTTTACACTTACTTATCTCGACATTGATCTCACCAACAGAAGGGGAAAAACCACCGAGTGACATAGACGAGTTTTTGTAGCTGAGAGGATTGGAGTTATCTCTCGTCCAAGGACTCTGAGAAGAATTGAGGGTAGGACTGGTATTGTCCAGAATAATTAGAGGGAGTCTGGCCCATGTTGACTATACGAACGAGTTTGTGACGAAGGGCAACAATAGGCAGATGACCACCCACTCGTATTACTTATAAATAATTGCCTCAGGTAGCAAGTGGATGCCTCATGAGTAGTTTGATTAAATGGCCTATAATCCTAATGTACAACCGACGAAACAGTATACAACTGACGTAAGGAAGAGGGTCGGCTGACCATCAGCACGGGTCCCGCGCGCGCACCGCCTAAGACTTAGATTAGAAATGTAAACAAATTTTGTAAGTGTAAATAAAAAACAGCATAGGATTGCTTGTTTCTAGTACGAGGCGTCGAAGAATACAATAAACGCCAGTTTATCCTTGCTTTCCATCTGTGAATCACCACGAGCCCCGACGGATGAGGACTGCTGGGGACGCCGATAGCATGATTTTGCTGACTCGGTATAAAGTCCGGGCGGCAGGGAACTGCTGAGCGCACCCTTTCGCCCCACAGCAAGCCTATGCTAACTGGATTCAGAAAAGAGGGAGCAGAGGAATTCCGGCTCCCTTCGAGGCGGAATCCTTTGCAGACCAGTTTTCAATGTTCAGCTTATCGCGCCTCTGCGTCTGACCCACAGAGGCGCCGCTTACTTTGAGGACAGTTTTCGGGACAGTTCTCAATGAAAGAAATATCGATTATTTTGAGAAATACATTAGTTTAGAAGATCTGAAGAAAGATTCCTTGGTCAAAAGGTAGTTGTAGTTGTATGGAAATGTTGAGGTGGGAACTTGAACTTAAACTTTATTTCTTAGTAGTGGTCAGCACGACTAAGCTACCAAAGCGCCAATCACTCACCGCGAGCAACTGTACATCCGCCCCCCGCCCACGTCGCACACCAGCCTTACACTCCCTTCCCCAAACGCTGTATACTCGCCACTTCTCTTCCACGTCGCGCGCGCGCTATATTCCCATCCCACACTAAACTACTACGCATGTCCCGACGTCCTAATAATATCCTTCGTCGTCTATTCAATCGTCGTCGTCGCCGCCCTACATCTGCGGCAGATGGAACCGGGGTTATCTATATTATCAGGGAGCGGGTGCTGGCCAACGGTTGTTGGGTACTAAAGATTGGGATGACGAAGAATCTGGGTCGTAGGATGAAGGAACATCGGCGGAATTGCCCTAATCTGAATCGTCGGTTGTGGAGGTTCAAGGGCGTTGGATTCCGACGGCGCGTCGGTGCGTGTACTATGAGTTTTTTTACATCCGTAGATCTGACGAGTTTCAACAGAGGCGTTATTTCATCTAGCCGTCGAGTCGATTTGCGTCGATAGGCCTCGGACTTCGTGCCCTTTTTGTCAGTTTTTCATTAGTAGCGTGTGGCGATCCACTCACCTTGCTCCAGGCCACCGACGACATCTAGAAATCTTTGTGCTTACTCCCCACCAGATCTTAAATGGGCTGCTCCCGCTCTTCGCGCGACTTTCTTAGATATCGATTGATATGTTGTATTTTATATAATTTGCTGTATTTCTTGGTGCTAGGGAACGCTTTGACCGTTAACGTAAACTCGTTTATTTTCCAAAAAAAAAATGTATCCTGCTTCTCTAATTTCTGTTTTACCTAGATTGTGCGATTAATAAAGCAATGTACGGTGTATTATAAGCATAATATAGATACATGTTGATCAAGGCTTGCAAATTGCGCCGTACTCGTCTTCTTCCAGATCATAGTGGGTCGGGATTGCCGGGACGGATCATAACGATTTTCGGATCATTATCGATCAGCGCCATGATAGCATTATCCCGTTGTTGATTCCGTTTATCACTTTATAGAACTATAATTAAAAAAGTACAGCTGTAAGCATGGACTTGACTTGGTTGAAAGTAGCGATGGAAGACTTACCGTCTTGAAGGGGAGAGGATTCCTGCAAACAGCCAGCAGGCCATTGCTGGGGCAGACTGGAGTGGTCGACAGCAAACCTCTGCTGTCTGTGGGTGACAGCAGCTGCTGGTCTGGGTTCTATATTCAGACAGCAGAAGTTTGCTGGGTATATCCCGCCAGTCGATCGCAAACCTCTGCTGTCTGGATATAGAATCCATCTAGCAAGCCTCTGCTATCTGAAAATAAGACGCAGTCGGCAGAGGATTGCTGGATACACAAGGATGCTCGCTGACAGCATATTCAGAGTTGGAATACTATCCAGTAGCCAAGCCAACATAAACACCTACCCAGTAGTGTATGGGATAGAGTAGATCATATACCTGGCCTAAGGGGGCACCTCCAGGATCTGGATATAGTTATAAAAACCAGTCAGCAGGGACAGATCAAGTGGTCGACCGCAAACCTCTGCTGTATATTCAAATGTGCCCAGCGGAGAATTGCTGGACAGAACAGGTCAATCGACAGCAAACATCTGCTATCTGCATGTAGAATCCAACCAGCAGGAGATTTCTGGATACGGTAGGCTGACCGGCAGCAAACTTCTGCTGTCTGCATGGGATATCTGAATAGGTGCGTCGCCGTTGGTCGAAATACTATATATTGCTGTCGGAGGTCACAGGAGCGGACGTAACTGGACCAAAGAACCAATGTATTCAGATAGATGGGGGCACCTCCAGTATCTGGAGAAACCAGTCAGCAGCGGACAGATCAAGTGATCGACCGCAAATCTTTCCTGTATAATCAAAGTACCCAGCGGAGAATTGCTGGACCGACCAGGTCGATTGACAGCAAACCTCTGCTATCTGCATGTGGAATCCAGCCAGCAGGAGATTTCTGGATACACTAGGCCGACCGGCAGCAAACTTCTGCTGTCTGCATGGGAATTGCTGAGGATATTTGAATAGGTGCGTCGCCGTTGGTCGAAATACTATATATTGCTGTCGGAGGTCACAGGAGTGGACGTAACTGGATCAAAGAGCCAGTGTATCCAGATAGATGGGACAGATACCCAATCTAAAGGCATGGAGGGCACACCTCTGCACGAGAAAGAGACAAGGAAGTAAGCGCCCGTTTAACAGCGCTTAACCCACCAACGAACACCGGTCCGGTCCGGGAATAGATAAGATTATCCAGTGCGCTTTTCTCCTTCGTTCGCCCTCTCTTCCTTACCAGTTGATATTCAACCGTGATATGCTGTATCAATATCTAAAGAGCGAACATATCTTCATCCACCATCACGAGCTTTGGTCTGGATATATAATAACATTTCGGACTTGGCTCTCATATTCAGAAAGCAGAGGTTTGCCGCGTATAGGTTTTTCCTTTCCTTTCCCGCTGATCGACCGCAAATCTCTGCACCGGCTGAAATTGAACTCAGACTCAAAGGAATTGCTGTTGGCCAGAGTCGGCAATCTTACGCTGGTTCTTCCGTGTATTTCACTTATGAGAAACAGATCGCTACCTAGATTCACATTACAAGCATTTCATTATGTACACATCCATAACAACGTCTAGTAAATCGAGTGGCAAGAACTTATAAGTGGTGCGGTACCGACGCCGCTCTACCATACACGTTCAGGAATGATTCACAGTAGAATAATGCCAAGTTAAGTTCTACACGCTCCAGACGTGTTGAGTAATTATGTGCTGAAGTGGTGTCCGGGAAAGCTTCCACCAGTTCCGCGGGCTTAACACCCTCCCAAGTTCTCATCACTTTATGGAGCATCTGTAGGAATGGCGCCCTATCGACCACAGAAGTTGCCCCCAGCCCCTGCGTAGCTTCTGCGATGTTCACCTGGTTTACCAACCCTACCCAGCATTGATTCACGAGCGTATTCCTGTCGGTCCAGGCCATCTTGCTTTCATCCAAAACGCCATCCAATGCTTCTAACTCATGTCGGAAATTGAGCTCACATAGCTCCCACAGAACTGCTCGTGCCACGCTGGCGTCAGGTAGTCCATCACTCCCGATCAATTTACCTTCCCAGTATACAGGAGCATCCATGAACGAGCCACCCTTGTCAATCCTCAATGTATTCTCCAGGACATCTCGCATATCGGCGTGTCGCATACCACTTCTCGTTTCCGATGCAGAGCCTGTGTGGAGTCCACCAACAACATCGAGCAGGCTCCTCCAGCATTTATTTGAGAGCTTGATAGGCGCAACCTGTGGAGTATGCAACCTGCTGAGAACAGAATCACGAATCCTCAACCATGACTTGAACAACGTCGCAACGATATGTTCTTGTGCAGGTGATACAATGCAGCGAGGAGGGGGTACAACAAAACCTCCATCAGCAACACTATCTCGTGGCGGCGCCACCTTCCGGGAGGCCAGTATGCTGAGTGACTTGACCCAAGCGTGCACGGCTTTGGGCATAAGCGGACTTGAGGGATCAGTGAATGTCACTCCCAGTGAACTTCTCGCAATAGTCTTTGTTGGTTTGTAGTCCAGCTTCCATTTTGACGCTGAAACAGAGGTTGAACATTAGATTTTCCCCTCTTTCAGTATTCACTGCCAGACTTACAAGTAGACTCTCTGGCCATAGCCATTTTTGTGCCTCGCCATCGCGTCCCTCTATCCGAAGATACTCGCAAAGGATTCGATGAACCGAAGAGTGATGGCCCTTGAAACTGTAACCGAATGTACGCCGCCATTGCACTGTATCGCTCAGTCTTATTGGCTAACCCAATGTAGATTAGATCGTGTGATGGCTCCTCGTCAGCACAATTCAGGAGGTACCCTGTGTGCAGCTTGATTCGCTGAGAGGGATCTTCTGTGATTACATTTGCCACCTTATCTACGCGCGCATTAGCGCAGTCTGCTGCAGCACGAACCAACCAGACAGGAATCCCCGCATGGAAAAGAATATCCGCATCTTCAGCTTTTTCTACGAATCCCCCCATCAAATTCTGCACCGCATGTTTCCTTTTGCGCTGCTTGGCATCGAGCATTCTAGTCTTCCACTGGTTGCTCAGCCAGCGAAGTCGGGCATCCAGCTCCAATACGTGACGCTGAATGACTCTTATACGCAAGAGACACCGAGCCCGCGTTGAGGGTTCTGGCAGGAGAGTCATCTCCAAGCGCAAAGCTCCGATCCCATCGAGAACGAATTTGTCTGTCCGTACATCATCGCGGATACTTTCGAGTACACTGTCAGCCATGGCTATTAGAAGACTGGCCAAGTCTTCATTCACTACACCCACATCAGTGTGGGGGCTAGAAGTTTGCCGTATGACAAAGTGCTCATCCCTTGGGACGATCCAAGCCGGAGAGAACTTGCTTTCGATACCGAGTTGAGGTGTACGTATGAGGAGTAGATGTGGCGTAGACCACGAGAGTGGTTGAGGGTAGTATAGAGGGTCATCCCGCCCAAAATGTTTATCTCGCCGAAGCCGTACTCGACACATATTGAGAGGGGGAGCATACAAGTAGTCCACATTCGGTGATGTTAGTAGTACACCTTCTGGTAACAAAGATCCCACACAGCCATCGAAGTACTTTAAGTCTGGTGTCGCATTCGTCAGGTCGCGTTCGGAACAATCACACAATCCTCTTACCCGTTCCATTCTGTGCAAACTGAAGTAGGGCTTCAGGATCATTCTTGAAAATTTTGTATGTCAATAGCACTGGCTCCATTATCTGCACTCGAGCGTTAATCATATTGTCTAAACCACTTCACAAGACAGATACTATAACTGACCTTCGCGATTTGATTGTATAACAATTTCTTTTTTAGAAGCCCACGAAATTTCCGTAAATCTAATAAGCTTGGAGTAGTTTTTTTTAGAAATGCACAAAGTTTCCGTAAACTGAGAAACAGGAGGAGAGATCCTATTCCCGACGCAGATAGTACAAAACTGAACTGCTAGTTGTAACACAGAGTGAGCGTTCAGAATCTTTAGACGCTCATGCGACATAGTCACATGCCCATCCTACGTCAGTCACACAGTCACGCGACACTTCCTCATCGCTGAATGGTACTGCCCACTGCGTTGGAACTTTCGAGGATTTCCTCGAAACAAGCAGGTGCCAGCTCTCCGCGCTTGCCCTGCATACTATCCTATGGCTCTGTGTATCTCATGCACATGTTTCTTTAACGCCTGATGGTTCTATCAGATTCTAGGATTTAGCACTCTTCGATACAGTGTATGACCTATGTATATTGACTATTGGACCGCTGTCTATGCTACAACAACACCTGGCAATTGACTAAAACTTTCTCCGTATCATATGCCGACGGTCCCATTATATCCTCCAGGGCAATCGATCTTACCCTCGTAAAATACAGCGGAGCCACCCCTGGCGCGATCTCAACGTGGAACAGCGTCACTAAACCCACCTTACCGCAATCTTCATGCCTCGAAATCAGATTATTCCTCGTTTTGGCTGAACCGTAACGAATAGATGATACCAATTTCCCTGTACCAGGAATGTATGCAAAGTCACTGTGGCTGAGCTGTACTCCGGGCCATTCAATTCCATCCTTCAGCCGGATGGTTATCTCCCAAGCAAACGCTCGTGTTGCTCTCTGAAATCGGCCTTGGAATTGTTCCTTCGTTTCTAAAGGACCTTTCCACCAGCCTTTTACTTGCTGATACCCAACGCGTGTGACTGCGAATGTCTCGCGTTGATATTTCAGTGCAAATTTTTCAGCACCGTCGAGAAGGTCCTGCAGCTCTTTCGAAGGCATTCTGTTGGCTTCCATGCACGATAGCTTGTGTGATGGCCAGTCATTTCTCTGGCACTCCGTACTCTAAACCAACTTGATTAGTAAATTATCGTAGAGTTCCTCGGGCTCACTCACACAGTACGACTTGGACTTGCACTTGCTGCACTTCTTCCAGTTTTTTGTCAGCGCTTTCTGGCATCCTTGACAGCGCTAGGTTCTGCATCCTCAGTTGACTTTCCAAAATATACTTTTCGTTGAAACGTACCACTATATCGACAGTAACAGACATCGCGGGTGTTCTGGAGATGAGTTAATGAACGATAAATCGCACACCCAGCGCAGCACGATATTGCTGGTCTGGAGCATTCCCATGGCAAGTTATTAGTTAATGAACACAAAATCGCACAGCCAGGGCAGCACGATCTTGCTGGCCTGGAGCATAATTCACATGGTAAGATATTACTGCCTTCTCTCTTTCTACGCTTCTCTTCCTTGGGGTAAGCCATATTCTTTGTACATGCTCACTTGGTATAGCTACTCACTATTGTTATGCCTAGTTCTCATAGCACTATGGCTGTGTATCAACCTCGCGGTCTTGCAAACGAGCTATTTCGCCTCATCGCCGAAGAAGCAGGCCCCCAGGTCATCACTCAAGCGCTCCCAGCATCCAAATTTATTTATAACATGTTCATGCCTTTTGTCTACGAGAGTCCGCCTCCTTCGGCCTTGAAAACCCTTGCTCTCCTTGACAAGGAGCGTAAACCGCTTCGACAAAGCCACCCCGCAGCATTTGTGAAAAGGCTTTCCATTTCGGGAAAGGGCTGGAATGCAGATGAGCTCAAGACCGCAATACAGCACGCACTTCAAAATATTGAGCTTCACAACCCTGACTGCCGCCTTCAGTCATTTTCTGTAGCATGTGCCAACTATGCGTTACCCATCGTCCTGCCCTGCGCTGCCAACTCTTTGCTTTCTCTCAAGGAACTTGAGCTTTACATATCTTACCCCACACTCTGCACCCGTGCGTGTGTCTCCTTAGTGGTATGTTCTCATCCAATCTGGTTGAACTGTCTGGTTTATTTTGTCCAATTGAATAGACGTCCCTCTTTGCGCCGGGGCTTGAGAAGGTGACTCTCGCCCTGCCGCGTGCATTTTCGCTTCGTGAGTATCCACTCTTGTGTTCATTGATGTGGCCTGATGGATGACTGTAGCGCGTTTTGCTACTATAGCAACACTTTTAAAATCGTTATGCGATATCGCTAGTCAGAGCCTTACCCAGCTTGAATTCCACGTCCCATCTCTCCAAGGGAATAGCGACCTGCACTCCAAGCTTCCCGCTCTGTTGAGTGACGTGACATTTGTGTTTCCTCATCTGAAAAAGCTCGTCTACATTGCTGAAGGACACTACTTTTCCCTAGTCCCTTTTCTCCAACGCCATCCGCTTATCACAGAGCTCCGATACTTCGTTAACTGCCCTCCTGATATCTCTTCGCTGCTGGAGGAACGTCACCTGCTTCCCAATCTCTCACGATTACATACGTATATCCACGATGCCCTCTGTTTCACAGAGATTGAGCATACCGCGAAGTCTGTGCCGCATCAACTGGTAGCTTTACAAGTAAAGCTCAGCAAGTTCAGCAACTCCGTTGATCCAGGGCTAAATAAACTTCAAAAACATTTAATGCCGATCGAGACACTGCGATACCTTTGCATCGATGATCCTCTATTATTCGGAGGATTTAGCTATCAGACTGCTGTCGCCTTTATCCAGGCATGCCCTCGCTTGATCGAGTTTAAAATCTTTGGAAAAGCTGAATGGTTTCTGCACAAATCTCAGGTATGCTTTCTTTCTCTGCGCTCCAATTGTTATTCATTATTGCTTTAAGGAGATTACCGGTATCTTGACGACCTGCATAAATTCTCTCCATGAGCTATGCTTTCTGTCCATTCGCACCGAGTGGTATATTTACGACGTGGCCGAGCGCTTCGAAAGGGCCATACAGGCAGCAAAACCAACGTTTATTTTCCACTCAAATCGCCGTGTACACATTCAGGCTGTCCGAACGTTCGACGAGGGCGAGCCGGTTTGGTCGTATCTGCTTATAGGTTCCCCTCAGTTACCAAATATGCTCTAAGTTTCTATTCAGTATATCTATTGACGTTTTGTATACATATTTGCATACAAATAAACTTTTGGTTTCGGTTTCAATGTTCGTTTGATTGACTTAAGGGGAAGCGATCCTCGGAAAAAATGTAGGTGCTAGCCTGTATTAGGCCTAGTGTTTTTAAGTTGTTTTTACTGTATTTTTATCTATTAACTCCACGAACCACATTCCGCATTCCGAACTGTTCCGAAGCGCTTAGCTTCTAGGGCGCTCATTCTCTGATTGTTTACCATCATGTAGCACGAACTCGATTCTGCTGCTGGTACAAGGGCTTCGTCCCTCAACCATGGTGTCCTAGACTATGATCTATGTATATTTTAGAACTACTTGACAATATACGCTATCAATTGGAATGTGAAGGCCCTGCCTGGTTGTGCTCCTCGTCATAGATTTTCCATGGCTGAGCCGTTTCAAACAGCTCCTTCCGCGTCTGATAATCAGCAAGCTCCGGTGTTTGTAAAAACTCGATCTGACGGCTAATGCGGTCTCGAAGGCCTTGAAGACGCTGGACATCCGTAATTCGCCTTGACCATCTTCCCTCGTTGTCCCTGGCAAACCTCCAGATGTCATCCAGGCACCATGTGCTTTCGGCTCTGACCTGAAGAAGAATTAACTCCCTCATACGGGGATGCATATAATGTGACCTCCACCCTTCGGTGACCATCTGGCCCTTCACCACCGAAGAAATTTTACCTGTCTTGAAAAGGTAGAACTCCAAAACAGCGTTCTCCCGGTGACACCCGCAATTCAAGATGTGTTCTAAATTTTCTGGTCTTTTAACGTTGGGCCTGCAGCTGCGATATGGGGTTCCAGTAACTGTCCAGTCCCTAGTCGAACCGTCTTCGTCATTTTCCTTCGTAGTTCTTTGGTGAGAGTGTTGGAGACACCGCACGTTCCCGGCCTCAGTCATTAGAATATGAAGAGATAGCGAGTAACAAATACTGGCGCACTCAGGAACAAAATTGTCGACATTCCTCATGAGGCGCCGGTATTCTTTCGGGACAGTAGTCTGCTTGAAGCGCCACTCAACGAGAGCTTGTCTTGCGGCCTCTAGATAGGGAGACACATCAGTAGCTGGCTAGCAATGGTCAACTATAAGCATACCTCTCATAGCGGGGTCCCTTGCGTTTTCAAGGTCTTTCTCCCCTGTTGGCTCTGTTTAGTTTTCATGACACCCGGGGACAACACCAGAAACAACTCACGTTCTCTACGCGTTTCTGTCTCTTCCTTTTCCTTCTTCTGCTTTCTCTTTGGCGCTGTCTTGGCCTCCGGCTCAGTAGCTGTTTTTGGAACGACATCGATCTGATTATAGGTATGCCCGGTGGACCCCATCAATGTCGATCCATACGAGCCGTCCTCGATTTTCACTACCAAATCCCATCAGCAGTGTTATAGTTAATGCATGAAAGCCAACTTACATAAACCGCCGAAGAGGCTATCGCGGTTGACTTGGCCCATAGCACCAAAATTGGATTCACCCACACCGCCGAAGAGGTTATCGCGGTTGACTTGACCCATAGCACCAAAATTGGATTCACCCACTCTGTGCGCTAATCGGAGCAGGTAAATATCCACTTCTTTGATGACCAGACTAAGGCTCACCACAGGTAGTATCGCCACTTCCACCTCCTTTGTGCGCTAACAGGGAAAGCATTAATCAATGACTAATACTGACTAGACCATGGGACTCACTCTCGACCGTGCTGTTATCTTTCGCATCATTCCAAGGCAAGGCTGGGCGTTCCATCCCAAACGATGGCTCAAGCGGCTTATGCCTCCAGTCCAACAACATCCCGCGGCTCACAGGCTGATCGAGACCAGCTCTGGTTCCGAAGCCGGCGTCAACCTGCTTCATAAAAGCATTGAACGTGGTGCGCACGTAGTCGACAGTGTTATTCGTGTTCGCCGGGACAGGTTCAACCAAGTTCGAGACCTCGACAGTAACTGCTATTGTCCCATTAGTTGACTAGCACATAGCTCTGACAGCTTAATACACGTACTGTCCTCTCCTGTGGTAATTTTAGCCATTCCAGTATCCACGGGCATCTCATTGGCAGGCCTTTGAGCTTCATCTAAGGTGATGGAAGACTCCGTCCCCGTCTCTCCCCTTTCAACGCCATCCTGCGTAGAGTAACCGAAAGCCGGACGCAAGTGTTCGGAAGAGTTACTTGTGTTCGTCAAGCCTTGCTCATTCAAATTGGGGACCTCTCCTTCCATACTGATATCAGCAGGAGTGAGTGGACCGACTTTGACTTCGACGCTACCTGCTAATTGTCTTATTAGTTGACTACAGTTTGAAAGTTTGTTCATGTACCGTCCTCTAATGAAGCGATTTTAGTTGGCCCAACATCCGCCTTATGGCTGTCAACTTCAGTGCCATCTTGGGCAGTGTGAGCTTCAGTCGTTGTATGGTCTACATCAATATGGGAAGGAGTGGCTGGACCGGGTTCAACTTTCTCGCTTTCATGGGACACCTGTTGCCCATTGTAGATACTACCTGCTAATTGTCTTATTCAGTCGACGAATGCACAGTTCTGACGGCCTGCTTCACGTACCGTCTACAATGCTATGGTTTAGCACCTCACTGCCAGATCCTCCAGAGTCATTATGAATGCCGAGTACCTTGGCTGCAGTATCACCTTTTTCGACGTTGTCTTGGGTACCAGAAGCTTCGTCGACGTCCATAGCCTCGCCATCTCTGGGAACGTCGACCATGGCTGTACCTTCGCCTTCATTCTCGTCTGTGCTAGTTGAGAAAACATTCGTTTCGTTAGAAAACCACACACCACTGACAGAAGTCAACGGGGAGCACTCTATTGAGAAATCTTCAGGGGTTTGAACTTTAAAGCACTTCAGCAACTATGGACTGACCTTTTACAGTGTTATTGTTGAGTGCTGCTCTTGCCGCCAGGAGTTCACTTTCAATTTTGACAAGATTGCGTTCCAGAGTAGCCAATCCTGATCTACGGGTTGAAGCCTTTCTGGCTTCGACTTTTACCCGTTGGGCATCCCTCTTTTTCTCCAGTTCTTGGATAACTGCCGAATCATCGACACTCAGCAAATGTCAGCTACGCGGTCCAGAAATGCTGCACTTACGAATTTCTGGTTCAACTTCAACTTTCTGAATCTTCGTTCTGCGTGGAGGCATGACAACTGGCTATGTACAGCGAAATAATGCTGCGACAAGTTTTTATTCTATAACGCGAATTTTCGCTGTCACGCAATCCATTATTCATGTTTTTTTTGACTAAATCGAGTTGTTTCTTTTACGCATTGAAAGGATCTTGCTCAGCCCGATTTGGACCACATTCAGGATCCGCTCCAGGCCAGCTTACTTGTGCTGTTACCTCCCTGCCACGATGCAAACAAGTCACCAACTGATCCATTTTTCCCTGCTTTCTCTCTCTCTCTCTCTCAGAATGTCATCTGCGACCTCCGAGACATCCAAGCTGAAAAGCTCCAAACACAGACGCTACTATCAACAGTGAGTCTTTCTGCTTCGTTCTAACGTCTTTCTTTCTTGAATCTTCCTTTGCTGAACAGACATTTGGAACATCGCCGTGCGCAGTCCCGCCAATACCAGCAGGAGAAGAGGGACCGAGACAACTTCTGCAAAGTCTATGGGATTCCTAACGAAAAAAGTCCCCCGCCTCGAAAGCGGAGGACCATACACACTAGCGGCGGTTCTTTGGAGCCTTGTCGGGTGGATGAAGGAGTACAGGTGGATTCGCTGTCACCAACTCTCGGGTCGTACCATCGCTTGACCGACCTACGAGTCCGGTTTGATGAATGGGGTGACGGCGGTGTTGATCATTGGAAGGACTATCAAATAGTGTACCCGCCATTGCAAACCCATTTGCAACACGGAGCTCATCTTGCGATAGAGTGTTACCAGCTATCCGATGAGTTCCTACCCAACAATCCGCTGGATCTTGTCATGTTCTACAGAACCATCGTCAACATGGCGTACTCAATTGGCCGTCTTCGTGCTCAAATCGTCTTTGAGTGCTCACCCGAGGGTATGCGCTGTACGATTACGCAACCCAACATCACTTCTCCTCTTTCTACATTTGACGACGAGCGGCTGGATTGTCACACTGAGGAGTTCTACCAGAAGAAGTTCTTACCGCTGCATAATAAGTCCAAGCGGTTTATCTCAAAGTCCTCGAGAGTTGGTATGGAGGACGGGCCTCCGCCTCGTACAATTGGAGAGGAAAAACTCCAGGAGCGCATCTCATCGGGCCATTTAATGTTCCGACAGTGGTGGTTCCTGCTAGATAAGGCAGGTAACGTCTTTCGTGATGAAGAGTTCACTCGTATTATGTTTAAAGAAGCTTCGTGTAGTGTGTATCTCTTGGGAGAAGTTGTTAGTAGGTTGGAGGCAGCTGTCATGGCTATTTAATAGTATAGACACTGAATTCTCAATAAATGTATATATTTTCCTGCTGTAAACTAATCGGTGACCGTGAATTGGCGACTGTGAGTGGATGACTGAATTGGCGACGGTGAATTTAGGTTGGCGACGTGAATTGGCGACGGTTGGCGACGGTTGGCGACGAAAATTAGCGACGGTGAGTTTTGGTTGGCGACGTGAATTGGCGACGGTTGGCGACGAAAATTAGCAACGTGAAAGCAAGTTGGTGGAGTAGTCGGCGATAGCAAGGCAGCACAAGAAGCTGCCTCCACCAAACAATTCCTCCCTCATATGGTATCGATGGGAGGAATTAGGACTCGATATATAATTAGAAATTGCCCATAAGTACAATGGCTCGATATGCATATATGGACGATATACGATCTTTTTCTTTTAGCTCCATATTTCGGTATTTCTATAAAATATTTGGATTTCAAATCAAGGAGTTTATGAAAATCTAATCCAAGGCAGGTTGGCCTCGCGCAAGAGGAAGAGGACGGGAGGTGTATTATTATCTACTGTCCCCTCATACTTGGAACGCATGAGTGGACAGTAGTACATCGCTAGGCATGTTAGACACATGCGATTAGGGAACATCGCTCGCTAGGAATGTTAGCTACGCTACATGTCATTAGGGAACATAAATGCGAGTATCGAACTTCGCTTGGAACGCAAGAGTGGACAGTGCATCGCTAGGCATGTTAGCCACATGCGATTAGGGAGTATCGCTCGCTAGTGATGTTAGCCACATGCAAGTGTCGAACATCGCTAGGAATGTCCTGTAACGGAACATCTTCCCTTTGCATCTCCCAATGCAGGTATCTCCGAACTTCGATGGGACAACCACATCTCAGTTTTTGACTCGGAGCTCCCAGAAGTAAGTATATGGAATGCCTCCAGTAAGTGAAGTCCTTTCACTTGGGGAGCCCAAATCAATGGAACCAGCCCATCCCAGTTTTCAACTCGAAACTCAAACTAACCTCCAGGTAAACAGGAGTGAGACTCAAAGTAGCGAAAGATTTTCGAAAGCTTCCATGACGCTAGCTAGTTCTTTCAGTGTAAGCATCTTTATTGAATATACGAGGCCTAAGATATAACAATAGTGGCACTAGCCACCAGCCACCAGCTTGTTAACTGACTTGCCCACATACATATAGTACGAGCCACTGCTCAAGATTGGTCAAACTAATTCTGTGGATAACACATAAGCACGCGGACCCTAACCAACATGAGAAGTAAACAGACTGTTACACATTGCTCATCAACATTGAAGATAGTGTTTTTGAAGCGACGATCGTGGATGAGCTTGATTACACAATCCACAAGGAGAAGATCTGGACCTCGTCTATAAACAAAAACAAGAGCGAGAAAAGCGGGGGGCTTTACGCACCAAGATCATTACCCATGTCGGTGACTCGCATCGCCAAAATCTCTGGCACTTCGTTGTCATCACAGACCTTCCCCATTATTTCCACATACTTTGTTTGTGGCTTGATAATCAGGAATTATTGGTGTCAACGCAACAAGGAAAGAAGAGAAAGCACTGACCTCACGATTGGCGGCGAGCATATGTACTATGACTTCCGATCTGTCGCTTGCAATCACAGTCATCTGGCCTGCATTTTTCGTGGCAATCCGACATGGCAATGTAACGAAAAGTCCTATAAACAAAGGCAGCAGCGATCCATTGACTCTCGGGCTCAAACCTTCGTATTCTTTGATCGGCGCATGGATACTGGATTGGCTGACGGTGGGATTCATGGTACTTGAAGAGCAAAACACAATTTTAATGCAGTCAGTTCAAAAATATATCACGTTGAGGAGGTGCAAACGAAATGAGGTTCCGACCCTGTTCAGCCCCTCAATAACAGAATCGAGCTCGCAGTTGATATCATGCACTTGGATAAAAGGGAATATTGAGCGCAATATCGCAACACATCAGAAGCAACATACCTAATTGGTTCATGGTCCAGAAGTTGCAACCGTTCTTCGAATCACTCAAGGCCGATCTGCATCTGGTGGGTCAAAAAAATTCAAATCGCTGGATCTTACGAAGGGCCGCGTTCCAAAAGGAGTAGCTACTATTAGAAAGGATTCGATAATAATTCGACTACTACATATGTCATTGGATCGCCTAAAAGACGGGATTTCCGAGTAGTCCTTGGTGACCATCCTGACCGTCGGTGAAGGGTGAAAGGATAGGGTGAAAGATAGTACGGAAACCAAAGGATCGCCTAGAATACGCAATTTCCGAGTAGTCCCTGGTGAGCGACCTAATCGGGCTGTCTGTGTGAAGGATAGGAAGATAGATCGGAAAGAAAGGTATTGCGCCGAAAAGTAGGGTCTTCAAGCTGGTACGTGTGGCGTTGGCGTGGCTAATGACTATGTCATTTACCGAGCTCCTTGCTTTATTCTAGCACAATATTTTTGGCAGGCCGCTTCCCTTGCAGATAGATTGCTACGACATAATGATATGACCATTAGGAAGATAGGAAGATGGTAAGGGAAGGTCAAGAATAGATCCGAAGGACTGTCAAGTCCTAGAAACAAATGAAATATGTCCGACTGGTCGTTGGCGGAGGGTCGCGCGATGAAAATAGGGTCTCCGAGCGGATACATACAAATCGCCGATAGGCCAACACAGTCAATGATTGCTTCTTGCTGCCCCCCATGCAGCATCGTCATCAAGAAGCTTCACCGTTGTACAGATGACCCACAATCTGTTTTCCAGTGAACGCGGAGCCTTCAAAGCTTCAGCTTTGGGCGAGTAGTGTCCTGTAGTGTCACTGACTGAATAGAATGAGACAGACTGGTTCAAATGGGGGTAAGCGGCATAGAATCAACATCATACAGCAAATATCTTACGTTTCCCCAGTCCTCTCTAATGTTGATATCGCGGCTAGGTCCCTCCTCCCTACGAGACGTCCAGTGCCAAATTGATTCAAATATCATGAAACAACCCACGCCTTGTCACGGAGAGTCTAGAAACAGACAACAGCCAAGTTTTCCACCAACCAAGGGCTGTCGTGCTCATGTTCGGCATTCCTGACATTCAGGTGAGTCAGACTCGGACACCGAATCTAGTGTGAGACTGCAGCTGCAGGGCTCTGAAGGGCCATGAAATGGTTGTATCGTAGGTGCTGTGTTTAGCTCCATCCTTTTTTGAACAGGCGAAAAAAAAACCATATTCTTTCCAATTTACGACGAAATGTACTAATGCGGGTCCAACGCCCATACATACAACAAAAGTGGACCAAGCCCATTTCTGCGGAGCAGGAAGATCATACAAACTGCCTGCTCGGAGAGGTAAGAAAAGAAGATGAGGGAAAGAAGGAAAGCAATACCATCAATGCCTTGTGACTTGAAACATTGATCGGGACGTCGGGCTAAATGCTTGCCGAAAGATGATAAGATCAGAATTTACCGATAAAGCCGAAAATGGTAAGAAATGAATGAATTAGTGCGGAGCAGGCTACATCAAGGGCTACATGGTAAATAATAAAAATCGCTGGTAGACCAAAATGGTAAGTAACTACTACAAGCCAAGTCTCTTTGTATGATGAGATGATTGACGTGAGCGGTTCGCAGTCAAGTTAGACAAGAGAAAACTCGAGACTACTGCAAAATGTAATGAAGCAATACTGACCTATCGGTGAGTGTGCTGGATCAAGCATAATAAAGCTGAGAACACTCACCTGATTGATGAGATATTTATATGGAAAAAATGCTCAGACACGTCTCAGGTCGTGGGCTGAAAACTCCGGAGTCTGTTTATGAGCTCGTCTTTTTCACGCGTCTCCTTCTCCAGTCGATCTTTTTCGATTCGGAGCTCATCGTTATCCTCTTGAACTCTTTTGAGTGTTGCTTCGGTGCGTTGCAACGTAGCGGTAAGTTTCTGAGCACCCTCGCGACCGGAACGCTGCAAAATCTCAAACATTGTGGTTGCGGACCCATGCAAATCATCCAGCGAGGCCAGTGTACGCTCGGCTTCTAGCCGTTGAGATGTATAATGCGAGAACTGTTCATGTGAGTTTGGGTGGAGAGCAGCTAGGTAGAGCCAACACCCAGTCTCGGCGCTAATCCGCTCACACTAGAAAAGCAGAGCTCAGTACTGATTCAACAAATGAGATGGAAAGATGTACACGTCGGATGATAGTTGCTATCCGCCTGCGGTAGGCTCTAGTGGATTCTGCCGAGCGTTCCAAAGCCGGAGGTAATGGTTGTTCGCGTACCACACCTGAAATTGGCAATTAGTGTGATTCAACGTGTTCAAATGAAGATACAAACGCCATTCCTTCTGGCCTTTTCCTGCCCCATCAACAAAGCCGAAGATAGGGCTATGTTCAGAAGCCCGGAGTCTGCCAGCACTGCGAGAACGCGGAAAAGGGCTGTCGTCACTTCCTCCAGGAGTGACGGATGTGCTACTTGACAAGGTCAAGAGCTCGGGGTCAATCAAAGAATTCTGGAAAGAGATCGAGAAAAATTATTATCCATCCATATGCCATGCAAGTGCAATTTACCGCTAAAGTAAAAGGTGACTGTGTGAACAGATTGTTTGACTCAGAGCTCCCAGGGAGGAACGGCGGAGGAGACTGCCGACGAGAAGGAGTCGAAGGAACAGAATAGACCGAGTCGCGTTGAGCAAGCTGGGGGTGCAGAATGGCACTTTGTTGTGCAGTCGACAGCATATTTGATGGAGCAGGCTGGGAAGGGCCGCTTCCTTCAACAGAGACTCCAGGGAATGCTAAAGCCTGAGAAATTTGAAACTTAGAAACGTCGTCAAGAACACCGAAGTGCGAGAACTTACAGGAGACTGGTTAGCTCCGGCAAGCGTGGTACTTTGCGAAAAATACTCAGATCCTGAGGGGCCTGAACTTGAAGACCCGGACGCTCCGTGGAGGTTAGAGGGACCAACAGGGTAAAGCGACGCGCCTTGCTCTTGGATAGAGAACGGAGGTGGACCAGTGTCTGGTAATGCGGTTCCAGCATTAGGGACAGGAGAACTGATTGAAGCGCTGGGATTTCTTTGTTGGTCAAGAAGTAGCTGTAGAACGGTGGCGGGAACGGTATCATTAGGAATGGTGATACCAGCAGCGGTCACCGACTTGCACTAACGCAAATCCAGTATCAGCGCGTAGTCATTGGACAGAGCTAACAAATATACCAAGTCTTTGTATGCCTTGGAATGGACGCATTGCAACGCCGTACACAAAGGGCGGTCAGGACATTTAAGGCACTGTCGTGGCCGTCTACTCTGTTTCTGTTTGGGTTCGGGGGCAGTGGCAGTGGTAGAACCCTTAGAGGGACTCTTTGAGACGCTCTTCGAGGCGCTCTTCTTGCGTTTGGTGGGCGTTTTTTGAGATTTCTTTCGGGGTGAGGTGGTCATAGTGGGGAGACAAATGAAAAAAAATGAAACCATAAGTTTTTATACTGGCGGTAGCATAATGCGGACAGTATATTTGTGCCGGTGACTGATCCGTAACTACAAAGGAGGAGCAAAAAAATGCCGGGGTGCTGATTGCTCGCTGTGGTGAGACGTGTCGTCGGGTTTGCGTTTACCGATCCGGCGTAGCTGTGCAATGCACCGTCGCGGTGAACCAAATGATGAAATTTTGGTGATTCCGTCACTTGGGAGGAAGGCCATCGAAGTTGGTCAAGTCATTCAGCATCCCTCTCGCTTCAAAGCCAAAATAACGCCGGTCATCAGCCCTCAGAAAAAAGATTGTCTGCCAACAGCAAGACAGGTGACGAGGAAAGTTGCTTCCACAAGTGGTTCCTCAAAACGGAGAAGAACAGAAAACTTCGAAACAGATGGGCTGATTGGACAAGAGCAGGAAGGGTTGGCCGATAACGAGGATGCACTAATGCAAGGAATGGATGACCTCGCTACGAGTTGGATTACTTTAGAAGAGGATTTAGCGAGCTATTTCGATGCTGTTCAGTCGGGATGTGTAGGATTCGTAGCACTTCATGGAAAATTATTTGTGGTGGAAGGATGGAATAGGTCCAAAGAGCAAGGAACCGTCAGTCTTGTTATTATGAAAATGTGTCCATCCCGGCTGATCTAGCTTTATAGAACCAATGGTTCCACTTCGAAGCAACCGATGTCGCTGGGTCAGAGGAAACATTGGTATGCCGATGTCCATTAGGGGAGCTTGAGTGTTTCCACAAACGGTTTTACAAATCGCATGGTGGAGCACTCCTCCAAATAGCGGTTACATTGGAAGGTGAGACAGCTACACCATTTGATAAAGTCACTGAAATCATAGTTATGCCTAGGCCCGTGCCCTCAAGTGATACTTTTTGCTAAGGAAAGACTCGGAATTGACGGTGTGCGTGCCGTCCATTGTTTTTCCGTTGCAAAAGCAAAAAGCTGTGTTGGGATGTCCAACCGAACCGTAGTTATCCACGAAGGATCTGACATGGGGGATGGAACTTGGCGTTGCTCAAAACGCGAAGGCGAAAATTGTGTTCATATTTTGGCAGCTAGAAGGTACATGCGGAAGGAGCAAAACGTCGATAGTGATGACGAGGGTGAACTTGAAGGAAATGAGCATGTTCATAACGGTACCAACGGAATAGATATATGTAAGTCGTGTCCAGTGGAGCATGGCTTGCGATGATGCTGAGAAATGCTTTCTAGCAACACAGAAACAAACTTCCCAACGCGAAATGCGTGCAGTTTCCCATCTGCCGGTGCTTGTGCCTCGATGGGCGAGTCTTCCAAATGACAAGAGGGCGTATGACCAGCCAGCACCATTAACCTCAGCTCCAGGAGTACTCAAGTGCGAACAGAGTGCTTCGTGCGCATGTATTGACGGAAAACGAGCCTACTATGACCCCTTGCAAGCAACCACTGTGCGAGAGTGTACGGTGTACACACTCATGGAGCCGTATCAGACCACAATTGAACTACAAGTCTGTCCTCGGTGTCCACCGGAAAGTAGACGTTATATTGGTCCTGACCTTCGCACAAGGGGAATATTCAACTACAATAACTCTGCGCTTTTCAGCCACCAGCTGCTGAATGAATATATCAGCGCGTTCACAAGCTCCGAGACTCCCATCGAACCATGGGTGCAGCAAACTGCGAGAAGATATGAAGATGTAAAGGCAGGAAACGCCTTCGTGGGAGGAGGGCTCTTTCGGGCAGCATGGTTTGCCTATGTTCGACTGATGAGCTTGGAGAACGACAAATGCTGCCCGAGGTGCGGAGACCACCCAGAGAGCGTAATTTGGGATGGGGTTTCGATCGCATTTGGTAGGAAACATGTAAACACAGGTTTACAGCCGCCGACGGTCTCATCTCCAGACGCGCCACGAAGAAGTAGTAAGTCAGCGCCGGGACAGCAATGGCTACACAATGGGAAAAGGCGTAAGGAGCTGCGTGACTGGCTACACAACGGTGGGCTAAAGACTGCAGTCCCCGCAAGGGCAGAGGAAGAAGGAGGACCACGAGCCAAGGAGGAAGAAAAAGAGCTTAAGGCAGCGATACAACGGGTGCAGGCATTCCCCGAATTGGAGAAGTGGTTGAGTGAGCAAGACGTGCATCTGGGTAATATATTCAAGAAGAGATTGGGATGGGATGCTGTTGGAGAGGATAAAAAATGGCGTCCACAACGGGAGTATCAGACACTTTTCGAAATTGTGAGTGTGAAGAAACGGTGAAAGCGCAAGCTACTGATCGCTAGGCCTCTCCTCTAGTTATGTGCCGAGGAGTCTGCAATGCAAACGCTAAATAGGGTGGGATGCAAATCACTAAGGACCTTTGTCAGGCATCCGGTGAAAGAAAATGCGCGTGGGCTTGCTTGTATTCCGATGTTATTCAAAATCCTAGAACGAGAGCAGTACGAAAAGGGTATATACTCCAAGGAAACATTGGGTTTATGTAACTGGATCTACAAACGCGGAACCGATGTACTAGGAACGATCCTAGCCACAAATACCGAACCGCTGCCCCAGATTAGCGCTGCTGGGTTTGATAAGGAAGGTTCCTTCTCTGAGATTCGAGAATGGGAGAGGGTGAGTGAAATGGTGGCGAGGAATTATTCATAACTCACTAGTCCCAGACTGGATGTTATTACAGTCTTCCCAAGATCCGTGAGCGTCCTCGATATCCCGGATTTCCGCACGACGGTAAGGCAGATGCGAAAAAAGAACAAATCGGCTGTCGGAAGTATTACGATGAATACTCACAAAAGCGACTCACAGGCGGGATAATGGCTTGCTGGTGTACACATAGCATCTGCTATGGATTCCACTGTATCCCATTGGGTGAAGGTAGAAACGATGTGTTCTCAGCCTTGATAACACGGTGGCCAAAAGCACCGACGCGTGTTGTGTATGATTACGCCTGTGCATTGGGCCCATACTGTTGGAACCGAGAACCTGAGTTCTTCGCCGAAACACAGTTTGTGGTTGATGGTTTTCACTCAACAGGACACTCCAAGTGCTCATCGTCAGCTTTCTTGAAGACATATGCGGACGTGAATCCAACGCTAGCAGGAATAAATTCCAGTGCAGCCGAATGCGGAAACAGTGGACTCGGTAGAATTCGGAAATCGGTGAGTTATATGGGTCAAGCGCGAGCAATTCTTTATTGCTGGGTCTTCATTTCTATCTGGAACCGAATTCGAATAAGGAAGATGAAGGAAAGAGAGGCAGGACTGGGAAACACGCCTACCAAGTTTTTATAGTTATTCAATGTATACGCTTCCCACCTCCTCCCGAACCTTCCGGGACCATCAGTTATCGTTCCTACCCGCGATCAAGTTGACCGACAGCAAACTTCTGCTGTCTGAAAGGGATTTCTGGATACACTAAGCTGACCGACAGCAGACTTCTGCTGTCTGCAAGGGAATTGCTGAGGATATCTGAATAGCGGAGAATTGCTGGACGGACCAGGTCGATCGACAGCAAACCTCTGCTGTCTGCATGTAATCCAGCCAGCAGGAGATTTCTGGATACGGTAGGCTGACCGGCAGCAAACTTCTGCTGTCTGCATGGAATTGCTGAGGATATCTGAATAGGTGCGTCGCCGTTGGTCGAAATACCATATAGAGTTGTCGAGGCCACGAGAGCGGACGTAACTGGAGCAAAGAACCAGTGTATCCAGATAGATGGGACAGATACCCAATCTAAAGGCACGGAGGGCACACCTCTGCGCGAGAAAGAGACAAGGAAGTAAGCGCCCGTTTAACAGCGCTTAACCTAGTCCGGGAGATAAGATTCCCTGAGATAAGACTCATTGAGCTATTATTCAGAAAGCAGAGGTTTGCTGGGTATATCCCACTGATCTACCGCAAATATCTGCAGCCTGTATCTATAATCCATCTAGCAAGGGATTGCAGGCTGGCTGACAGCGGAGGTTGGTTCGACGGCATGCCTCTGCTGTCTTAATCAAATAATCTTATCTACTCCCGTTAACAACATTGTTAAGCGCTGTGAAACGGGCGCTTACTTCCTTGTCTCTTTCTCGCGCAGAGGTGTGCCCTCCGTGCCTTTAGATTGGGTATCTGTCCCATCGATCTGGATACACTGGCTCTTTGCTCCAGTTACGTCCGCTCCTGTGACCTCCGACAGCTATATATAGTATTTCGACCAACGGCGACGCACCTATACAGATATCCTCAGCAATTCCCATGCAGACAGCAGAAGTTTGCTGCCGGTCAGCCTAGTGTATCCAGAAATCTCCTGCTGGTTGGATTCTACATGCAGATAGCAGAGGATTGCTGTCGATCGACCTGGTCGGTCCAGCAATTCTCCGCTGGGTACATTTGAATATACAGCAGACGTTTGCGGTCGACCACTTGATTTGTCCCACTGCTGACTAGTTTTTATAATTATATCCAGATACTGGAGATGCTACCTGAGGCCGGGTCCATGATCTACTCTATCCCCATACACTACTAGGTAGGTGTTTATGTTGGCTTGGCTACTGGATAGTATTCTAACTCTGAACATGCTGTCGGCGAGCATCCTCGTGTATCCAGCAATCCTCTGCCGACTGCGTCTTATTTTCAGACAGCAGAGGCTTGCTAGATGGATTCTATATCCAGACAGCAGAGGTTTGCGATCGACTGGCGGGATATACCCAGCAAACTTCTGCTGTCTGAATATAGAACCCAGCCAGCAGTTGCTGTCACCCACAGACAGCAGAGGTTTGCGGTTGACCAGCGGGATATACCCAGCAAACTTCTGCTGTCTGAATATAGAACCCAGCCAGCAGAGGTTTGCGGTCGACCAGCCTAGTCTATCCAGCAATCCCCTGCTGACTGCCATCCACGAAAGGCTTGCCGACTGTGTAAAACGGCAATCCCTCGCTGTTCAAATATATTGGGCGCAGCAATATTGTGCTGAACATTCTGCCTCTTAAAACGTCGTGCTGTCAGTTCCAAAATCGAAATTGAGGGTGTAGGTCAGAATACGGGCAAAGTATGACACTTTAGGACATATAAACGTTCGCGATAACTTCAAGGTCCAGAAGCTCCTCCTCAATCTCCCCCAGTGCCTTCACACGAAAGTCCAAGTATGCAAGGGAGTCCTTTATTTCCTCCATCTCCCTTTTCATTTCACATAGCCTTTCCCTCAACTCCTTTCGCTCCCTTGTTGTCGTCGCTTTCTCAATTTGTAGATCAGCTTTCCTGTTCGTGATTTGTTGTCCGGTGAAGCTTGGGAGCTTTTTCCCCTGATTTTCTGCGTTCTTGGAACACATATACACTGAAATAAAGAGATTAATCAGCTCGAAATTCTTTCATTCAGCTACCATGGCAAAACTAACACTGTCCACTCGCCCAAACAGTTGTAGAAAGTCCATCCATGGACTTATCCCTGTTGATGCTGCCTTCCCAGCTGATTTCCGCTTCTTCCAAGTCTGCTCGTATCCCAAGGAGCATTTCTTGCCTCCTTCGCTTACTTCCGTCTACTTGTGCTCCTTCCTTGTGATCCATTTCTGAAAACACATTGTGAATTTCCAGTATCATCGCTACATAGAATTCACGCACCTGTGTACCCAAGAACAAGTATGAAAAATTGCAAGTAAGGGACTGAAAAGCGAGCCGTAAATCCTCCCCTGGCTAGGTTTGATTTCCCATAGCAACCCGCTGCTGTCTGAAATTAAATTCCAGCCAGCAAGGGTTTGCTGTAAATACATACATCCAGCAATCCTGCTCTAGCTGGATTTGGATACGAATCGTGATAAGTTAGCACATCCAGCATTTTTCTGCCAACTTAGCAGAGGTATGCTGCTACATGCAGAAGCACATCCAGCATTTCTCCGCTGGCTGTATTTTAAATTCAGACAGCAGAGATTTCCTGTTGGCGCCGAAGAACATCCAGCATTTTTCTGCTAGCTTGGATTTTGTAGTCAGTAAAGGTTTGCTATTCGGCGCGGAAGCACATCCAGCATAGGTACATCCAGAAATTCTCCGCTGGTTAAATTTTACAGCGAGCGTTTGCTGTCGGCTGGGATGGTACGCACAGCAATTCTTCGCTGGCTGGACTCCACAGCAAGTGTTTGCTGTCGGCTAGGAAGGTACATCCAGCAATTTTCCGCTGGTTGGATTTTACAGCGAGCGTTTGCTGTCGGCTGGGATGGTACGCCCAGCAATTCTCCGCTGGCTGGAGTTCGCAGCAAGCGTTTGCTGTCAGCGAGGAAGGTACATCCAGCAATTCTCCGCTGGCTGTATTTCACAGCGAGCATTTGCTGTCGGCTAGGTAGCAACAATCCGCTGGTTAAATTGAATCCAGATAGCGAGAGTTTGCCGCCAATACCTAGCAATCCTCTGCTGGTTAAGTTTTGACTCCAGATAGTGAGAGTTTGCCGTCAATACCCAGCAATCCTCTGCCGGTAAAATTTTAAATCCAGATACCCAGTCCCTGCCATGTCTTAACGGTCTTAGCTGCCCACAGTCGTCTCTATTCAGTATATATCGCTTTGGCCATGTACGTAACTGCGCGCTCGTCTGTTGATAATATTAATCATAATTAATTTCAAATGGACAGCAATACTCCGCTGGCCGTTTTAGAGTGCAGACAGCGGCAAGGATAGCAGAGATCTGCTGTTGGCTTGGGTCCACAGACTCGCAGATATAGACTTTGCGAGAACCAGACCAAACAGTGTACAACGCACGTAAATATGAGGGTCGGCTGACCATCAGCTCGGGTCCCGCCTGCGTTCCTTACTCTCTTAAAGTAACGTTACACATACTTAGGGCAAACAATGTAGATAAAGCTGACAGAATAGCATATGTCTGCTGGAATATTCATGAGACGCGGCAAGTTCTTGCTGCAAGTCTGTGGAAACGAGTCTGGGCCTATAATCCTAATGTACAACCGACGAAACAGTATACAACTGACGTAAGGAAGAGGGTCGGCTGACCATCAGCACGGGTCCCGCGCGCGCACCGCCTAAGACTTAGATTAGAAATGTAAACAAATTTTGTAAGTGTAAATGAAAAACAGCATAGGATTGCTTGTTTCTAGTACGAGGCGTCGAAGAATACAATAAACGCCAGTTTATCCTTGCTTTCCATCTGTGAATCACCACGAGCCCCGACGGATGAGGACTGCTGGGACGCCGATAGCATGATTTTGCTGACTCGGTATAAAGTCCGGGCGGCAGGGAACTGCTGAGCGCACCCTTTCGCCCCACAGCAAGCCTATGCTAACTGGATTCAGAAAAGAGGGAGCAGAGGAATTCCGGCTCCCTTCGAGGCGGAATCCTTTGCAGACCAGTTTTCAATGTTCAGCTTATCGCGCCTCTGCGTCTGACCCACAGAGGCGCCGCTTACTTTGAGGACAGTTTTCGGGACAGTTCTCAATGAAAGAAATATCGATTATTTTGAGAAATACATTAGTTTAGAAGATCTGAAGAAAGATTCCTTGGTCAAAAGGTAGTTGTAGTTGTATGGAAATGTTGAGGTGGGAACTTGAACTTAAACTTTATTTCTTAGTAGTGGTCAGCACGACTAAGCTACCAAAGCGCCAATCACTCACCGCGAGCAACTGTACATCCGCCCCCGCCCACGTCGCACACCAGCCTTACACTCCCTTCCCCAAACGCTGTATACTCGCCACTTCTCTTCCACGTCGCGCGCGCGCTATATTCCCATCCCACACTAAACTACTACGCATGTCCCGACGTCCTAATAATATCCTTCGTCGTCTATTCAATCGTCGTCGTCGCCGCCCTACATCTGCGGCAGATGGAACCGGGGTTATCTATATTATCAGGGAGCGGGTGCTGGCCAACGGTTGTTGGGTACTAAAGATTGGGATGACGAAGAATCTGGGTCGTAGGATGAAGGAACATCGGCGGAATTGCCCTAATCTGAATCGTCGGTTGTGGAGGTTCAAGGGCGTTGGATTCCGACGGCGCGTCGGTGCGTGTACTATGAGTTTTTTACATCCGTAGATCTGACGAGTTTCAACAGAGGCGTTATTTCATCTAGCCGTCGAGTCGATTTGCGTCGATAGGCCTCGGACTTCGTGCCCTTTTTGTCAGTTTTTCATTAGTAGCGTGTGGCGATCCACTCACCTTGCTCCAGGCCACCGACGACATCTAGAAATCTTTGTGCTTACTCCCCACCAGATCTTAAATGGGCTGCTCCCGCTCTTCGCGCGACTTTCTTAGATATCGATTGATATGTTGTATTTTATATAATTTGCTGTATTTCTTGGTGCTAGGGAACGCTTTGACCGTTAACGTTAAACTCGTTTATTTTCCAAAAAAAAAAATGTATCCTGCTTCTCTAATTTCTGTTTTACCTAGATTGTGCGATTAATAAAGCAATGTACGGTGTATTATAAGCATAATATAGATACATGTTGATCAAGGCTTGCAAATTGCGCCGTACTCGTCTTCTTCCAGATCATAGTGGGTCGGGATTGCCGGGACGGATCATAACGATTTTCGGATCATTATCGATCAGCGCCATGATAGCATTATCCCGTTGTTGATTCCGTTTATCACTTTATAGAACTATAATTAAAAAAGTACAGCTGTAAGCATGGACTTGACTTGGTTGAAAGTAGCGATGGAAGACTTACCGTCTTGAAGGGGAGAGGATTCCTGCAAACAGCCAGCAGGCCATTGCTGGGGCAGACTGGAGTGGTCGACAGCAAACCTCTGCTGTCTGTGGGTGACAGCAGCTGCTGGCTGGGTTCTATATTCAGACAGCAGAAGTTTGCTGGGTATATCCCGCCAGTCGATCGCAAACCTCTGCTGTCTGGATATAAAATCCAGCTAGCAAGCCTCTGCTATCTGAAAATAAGACGCAGTCGGCAGAGGATTGCTGGATACACGAGGATGCTCGCTGACAGCATATTCAGAGTTGGAATACTATCCAGTAGCCAAGCCAACATAAACACCTACCCAGTAGTGTATGGGATAGAGTAGATCATATACCTGGCCTAAGGGGGCACCTCCAGGATCTGGATATAGTTATAAAAACCAGTCAGCAGGGACAGATCAAGTGGTCGACCGCAAACCTCTGCTGTATATTCAAATGTGCCCAGCGGAGAATTGCTGGACAGAACAGGTCAATCGACAGCAAACATCTGCTATCTGCATGTAGAATCCAACCAGCAGGAGATTTCTGGATACGGTAGGCTGACCGGCAGCAAACTTCTGCTGTCTGCATGGGATATCTGAATAGGTGCGTCGCCGTTGGTCGAAATACTATATATTGCTGTCGGAGGTCACAGGAGCGGACGTAACTGGACCAAAGAACCAATGTATTCAGATAGATGGGGGCACCTCCAGTATCTGGAGAAACCAGTCAGCAGCGGACAGATCAAGTGATCGACCGCAAATCTTTCCTGTATAATCAAAGTACCCAGCGGAGAATTGCTGGACCGACCAGGTCGATTGACAGCAAACCTCTGCTATCTGCATGTGGAATCCAGCCAGCAGGAGATTTCTGGATACACTAGGCCGACCGGCAGCAAACTTCTGCTGTCTGCATGGGAATTGCTGAGGATATTTGAATAGGTGCGTCGCCGTTGGTCGAAATACTATATATTGCTGTCGGAGGTCACAGGAGTGGACGTAACTGGATCAAAGAGCCAGTGTATCCAGATAGATGGGACAGATACCCAATCTAAAGGCATGGAGGGCACACCTCTGCACGAGAAAGAGACAAGGAAGTAAGCGCCCGTTTAACAGCGCTTAACCCACCAACGAACACCGGTCCGGTCCGGGAATAGATAAGATTATCCAGTGCGCTTTTCTCCTTCGTTCGCCCTCTCTTCCTTACCAGTTGATATTCAACCGTGATATGCTGTATCAATATCTAAAGAGCGAACATATCTTCATCCACCATCACGAGCTTTGGTCTGGATATATAATAACATTTCGGACTTGGCTCTCATATTCAGAAAGCAGAGGTTTGCCGCGTATAGGTTTTTCCTTTCCTTTCCCGCTGATCGACCGCAAATCTCTGCACTGGCTGAAATTGAACTCAGACTCAAAGGAATTGCTGTTGGCCAGAGTCGGCAATCTTACGCTGGTTCTTCCGTGTATTTCACTTATGAGAAACAGATCGCTACCTAGATTCACATTACAAGCATTTCATTATGTACACATCCATAACAACGTCTAGTAAATCGAGTGGCAAGAACTTATAAGTGGTGCGGTACCGACGCCGCTCTACCATACACGTTCAGGAATGATTCACAGTAGAATAATGCCAAGTTAAGTTCTACACGCTCCAGACGTGTTGAGTAATTATGTGCTGAAGTGGTGTCCGGGAAAGCTTCCACCAGTTCCGCGGGCTTAACACCCTCCCAATTCTCATCACTTTATGGAGCATCTGTAGGAATGGCGCCCTATCGACCACAGAAGTTGCCCCCAGCCCCTGCGTAGCTTCTGCGATGTTCACCTGGTTTACCAACCCTACCCAGCATTGATTCACGAGCGTATTCCTGTCGGTCCAGGCCATCTTGCTTTCATCCAAAACGCCATCCAATGCTTCTAACTCATGTCGGAAATTGAGCTCACATAGCTCCCACAGAACTGCTCGTGCCACGCTGGCGTCAGGTAGTCCATCACTCCCGATCAATTTACCTTCCCAGTATACAGGAGCATCCATGAACGAGCCACCCTTGTCAATCCTCAATGTATTCTCCAGGACATCTCGCATATCGGCGTGTCGCATACCACTTCTCGTTTCCGATGCAGAGCCTGTGTGGAGTCCACCAACAACATCGAGCAGGCTCCTCCAGCATTTATTTGAGAGCTTGATAGGCGCAACCTGTGGAGTATGCAACCTGCTGAGAACAGAATCACGAATCCTCAACCATGACTTGAACAACGTCGCAACGATATGTTCTTGTGCAGGTGATACAATGCAGCGAGGAGGGGGTACAACAAAACCTCCATCAGCAACACTATCTCGTGGCGGCGCCACCTTCCGGGAGGCCAGTATGCTGAGTGACTTGACCCAAGCGTGCACGGCTTTGGGCATAAGCGGACTTGAGGGATCAGTGAATGTCACTCCCAGTGAACTTCTCGCAATAGTCTTTGTTGGTTTGTAGTCCAGCTTCCATTTTGACGCTGAAACAGAGGTTGAACATTAGATTTTCCCCTCTTTCAGTATTCACTGCCAGACTTACAAGTAGACTCTCTGGCCATAGCCATTTTTGTGCCTCGCCATCGCGTCCCTCTATCCGAAGATACTCGCAAAGGATTCGATGAACCGAAGAGTGATGGCCCTTGAAACTGTAACCGAATGTACGCCGCCATTGCACTGTATCGCTCAGTCTTATTGGCTAACCCAATGTAGATTAGATCGTGTGATGGCTCCTCGTCAGCACAATTCAGGAGGTACCCTGTGTGCAGCTTGATTCGCTGAGAGGATCTTCTGTGATTACATTTGCCACCTTATCTACGCGCGCATTAGCGCAGTCTGCTGCAGCACGAACCAACCAGACAGGAATCCCCGCATGGAAAAGAATATCCGCATCTTCAGCTTTTTCTACGAATCCCCCCATCAAATTCTGCACCGCATGTTTCCTTTTGCGCTGCTTGGCATCGAGCATTCTAGTCTTCCACTGGTTGCTCAGCCAGCGAAGTCGGGCATCCAGCTCCAATACGTGACGCTGAATGACTCTTATACGCAAGAGACACCGAGCCCGCGTTGAGGGTTCTGGCAGGAGAGTCATCTCCAAGCGCAAAGCTCCGATCCCATCGAGAACAAATTTGTCTGTCCGTACATCATCGCGGATACTTTCGAGTACACTGTCAGCCATGGCTATTAGAAGACTGGCCAAGTCTTCATTCACTACACCCACATCAGTGTGGGGGCTAGAAGTTTGCCGTATGACAAAGTGCTCATCCCTTGGGACGATCCAAGCCGGAGAGAACTTGCTTTCGATACCGAGTTGAGGTGTACGTATGAGGAGTAGATGTGGCGTAGACCACGAGAGTGGTTGAGGGTAGTATAGAGGTCATCCCGCCCAAAATGTTTATCTCGCCGAAGCCGTACTCGACACATATTGAGAGGGGGAGCATACAAGTAGTCCACATTCGGTGATGTTAGTAGTACACCTTCTGGTAACAAAGATCCCACACAGCCATCGAAGTACTTTAAGTCTGGTGTCGCATTCGTCAGGTCGCGTTCGGAACAATCACACAATCCTCTTACCCGTTCCATTCTGTGCAAACTGAAGTAGGGCTTCAGGATCATTCTTGAAAATTTTGTATGTCAATAGCACTGGCTCCATTATCTGCACTCGAGCGTTAATCATATTGTCTAAACCACTTCACAAGACAGATACTATAACTGACCTTCGCGATTTGATTGTATAACAATTTCTTTTTTAGAAGCCCACGAAATTTCCGTAAATCTAATAAGCTTGGAGTAGTTTTTTTTAGAAATGCACAAAGTTTCCGTAAACTGAGAAACAGGAGGAGAGATCCTATTCCCGACGCAGATAGTACAAAACTGAACTGCTAGTTGTAACACAGAGTGAGCGTTCAGAATCTTTAGACGCTCATGCGACATAGTCACATGCCCATCCTACGTCAGTCACACAGTCACGCGACACTTCCTCATCGCTGAATGGTACTGCCCACTGCGTTGGAACTTTCGAGGATTTCCTCGAAACAAGCAGGTGCCAGCTCTCCGCGCTTGCCCTGCATACTATCCTATGGCTCTGTGTATCTCATGCACATGTTTCTTTAACGCCTGATGGTTCTATCAGATTCTAGGATTTAGCACTCTTCGATACAGTGTATGACCTATGTATATTGACTATTGGACCGCTGTCTATGCTACAAACAACACCTGGCAATTGACTAAAACTTTCTCCGTATCATATGCCGACGGTCCCATTATATCCTCCAGGGCAATCGATCTTACCCTCGTAAAATACAGCGGAGCCACCCCTGGCGCGATCTCAACGTGGAACAGCGTCACTAAACCCACCTTACCGCAATCTTCATGCCTCGAAATCAGATTATTCCTCGTTTTGGCTGAACCGTAACGAATAGATGATACCAATTTCCCTGTACCAGGAATGTATGCAAAGTCACTGTGGCTGAGCTGTACTCCGGGCCATTCAATTCCATCCTTCAGCCGGATGGTTATCTCCCAAGCAAACGCTCGTGTTGCTCTCTGAAATCGGCCTTGGAATTGTTCCTTCGTTTCTAAAGGACCTTTCCACCAGCCTTTTACTTGCTGATACCCAACGCGTGTGACTGCGAATGTCTCGCGTTGATATTTCAGTGCAAATTTTTCAGCACCGTCGAGAAGGTCCTGCAGCTCTTTCGAAGGCATTCTGTTGGCTTCCATGCACGATAGCTTGTGTGATGGCCAGTCATTTCTCTGGCACTCCGTACTCTAAACCAACTTGATTAGTAAATTATCGTAGAGTTCCTCGGGCTCACTCACACAGTACGACTTGGACTTGCACTTGCTGCACTTCTTCCAGTTTTTTGTCAGCGCTTTCTGGCATCCTTGACAGCGCTAGGTTCTGCATCCTCAGTTGACTTTCCAAAATATACTTTTCGTTGAAACGTACCACTATATCGACAGTAACAGACATCGCGGGTGTTCTGGAGATGAGTTAATGAACGATAAATCGCACACCCAGCGCAGCACGATATTGCTGGTCTGGAGCATTCCCATGGCAAGTTATTAGTTAATGAACACAAAATCGCACAGCCAGGGCAGCACGATCTTGCTGGCCTGGAGCATAATTCACATGGTAAGATATTACTGCCTTCTCTCTTTCTACGCTTCTCTTCCTTGGGGTAAGCCATATTCTTTGTACATGCTCACTTGGTATAGCTACTCACTATTGTTATGCCTAGTTCTCATAGCACTATGGCTGTGTATCAACCTCGCGGTCTTGCAAACGAGCTATTTCGCCTCATCGCCGAAGAAGCAGGCCCCCAGGTCATCACTCAAGCGCTCCCAGCATCCAAATTTATTTATAACATGTTCATGCCGTTTGTCTACGAGAGTCCGCCTCCTTCGGCCTTGAAAACCCTTGCTCTCCTTGACAAGGAGCGTAAACCGCTTCGACAAAGCCACCCCGCAGCATTTGTGAAAAGGCTTTCCATTTCGGGAAAGGGCTGGAATGCAGATGAGCTCAAGACCGCAATACAGCACGCACTTCAAAATATTGAGCTTCACAACCCTGACTGCCGCCTTCAGTCATTTTCTGTAGCATGTGCCAACTATGCGTTACCCATCGTCCTGCCCTGCGCTGCCAACTCTTTGCTTTCTCTCAAGGAACTTGAGCTTTACATATCTTACCCCACACTCTGCACCCGTGCGTGTGTCTCCTTAGTGGTATGTTCTCATCCAATCTGGTTGAACTGTCTGGTTTATTTTGTCCAATTGAATAGACGTCCCTCTTTGCGCTGGGGCTTGAGAAGGTGACTCTCGCCCTGCCGCGTGCATTTTCGCTTCGTGAGTATCCACTCTTGTGTTCATTGATGTGGCCTGATGGATGACTGTAGCGCGTTTTGCTACTATAGCAACACTTTTAAAATCGTTATGCGATATCGCTAGTCAGAGCCTTACCCAGCTTGAATTCCATGTCCCATCTCTCCAAGGGAATAGCGACCTGCACTCCAAGCTTCCCGCTCTGTTGAGTGACGTGACATTTGTGTTTCCTCATCTGAAAAAGCTCGTCTACATTGCTGAAGGACACTACTTTTCCCTAGTCCCTTTTCTCCAACGCCATCCGCTTATCACAGAGCTCCGATACTTCGTTAACTGCCCTCCTGATATCTCTTCGCTGCTGGAGGAACGTCACCTGCTTCCCAATCTCTCACGATTACATACGTATATCCACGATGCCCTCTGTTTCACAGAGATTGAGCATACCGCGAAGTCTGTGCCGCATCAACTGGTAGCTTTACAAGTAAAGCTCAGCAAGTTCAGCAACTCCGTTGATCCAGGGCTAAATAAACTTCAAAAACATTTAATGCTGATCGAGACACTGCGATACCTTTGCATCGATGATCCTCTATTATTCGGAGGATTTAGCTATCAGACTGCTGTCGCCTTTATCCAGGCATGCCCTCGCTTGATCGAGTTTAAAATCTTTGGAAAAGCTGAATGGTTTCTGCACAAATCTCAGGTATGCTTTCTTTCTCTGCGCTCCAATTGTTATTCATTATTGCTTTAAGGAGATTACCGGTATCTTGACGACCTGCATAAATTCTCTCCATGAGCTATGCTTTCTGTCCATTCGCACCGAGTGGTATATTTACGACGTGGCCGAGCGCTTCGAAAGGGCCATACAGGCAGCAAAACCAACGTTTATTTTCCACTCAAATCGCCGTGTACACATTCAGGCTGTCCGAACGTTCGACGAGGGCGAGCCGGTTTGGTCGTATCTGCTTATAGGTTCCCCTCAGTTACCAAATATGCTCTAAGTTTCTATTCAGTATATCTATTGACGTTTTGTATACATATTTGCATACAAATAAACTTTTGGTTTTGGTTTCAATGTTCGTTTGATTGACTTAAGGGGAAGCGATCCTCGGAAAAAATGTAGGTGCTAGCCTGTATTAGGCCTAGTGTTTTTAAGTTGTTTTTACTGTATTTTTATCTATTAACTCCACGAACCACATTCCGCATTCCGAACTGTTCCGAAGCGCTTAGCTTCTAGGGCGCTCATTCTCTGATTGTTTACCATCATGTAGCACGAACTCGATTCTGCTGCTGGTACAAGGGCTTCGTCCCTCAACCATGGTGTCCTAGACTATGATCTATGTATATTTTAGAACTACTTGACAATATACGCTATCAATTGGAATGTGAAGGCCCTGCCTGGTTGTGCTCCTCGTCATAGATTTTCCATGGCTGAGCCGTTTCAAACAGCTCCTTCCGCGTCTGATAATCAGCAAGCTCCGGTGTTTGTAAAAACTCGATCTGACGGCTAATGCGGTCTCGAAGGCCTTGAAGACGCTGGACATCCGTAATTCGCCTTGACCATCTTCCCTCGTTGTCCCTGGCAAACCTCCAGATGTCATCCAGGCACCATGTGCTTTCGGCTCTGACCTGAAGAAGAATTAACTCCCTCATACGGGGATGCATATAATGTGACCTCCACCCTTCGGTGACCATCTGGCCCTTCACCACCGAAGAAATTTTACCTGTCTTGAAAAGGTAGAACTCCAAAACAGCGTTCTCCCGGTGACACCCGCAATTCAAGATGTGTTCTAAATTTTCTGGTCTTTTAACGTTGGGCCTGCAGCTGCGATATGGGGTTCCAGTAACTGTCCAGTCCCTAGTCGAACCGTCTTCGTCATTTTCCTTCGTAGTTCTTTGGTGAGAGTGTTGGAGACACCGCACGTTCCCGGCCTCAGTCATTAGAATATGAAGAGATAGCGAGTAACAAATACTGGCGCACTCAGGAACAAAATTGTCGACATTCCTCATGAGGCGCCGGTATTCTTTCGGGACAGTAGTCTGCTTGAAGCGCCACTCAACGAGAGCTTGTCTTGCGGCCTCTAGATAGGGAGACACATCAGTAGCTGGCTAGCAATGGTCAACTATAAGCATACCTCTCATAGCGGGGTCCCTTGCGTTTTCAAGGTCTTTCTCCCCTGTTGGCTCTGTTTAGTTTTCATGACACCCGGGGACAACACCAGAAACAACTCACGTTCTCTACGCGTTTCTGTCTCTTCCTTTTCCTTCTTCTGCTTTCTCTTTGGCGCTGTCTTGGCCTCCGGCTCAGTAGCTGTTTTTGGAACGACATCGATCTGATTATAGGTATGCCCGGTGGACCCCATCAATGTCGATCCATACGAGCCGTCCTCGATTTTCACTACCAAATCCCATCAGCAGTGTTATAGTTAATGCATGAAAGCCAACTTACATAAACCGCCGAAGAGGCTATCGCGGTTGACTTGGCCCATAGCACCAAAATTGGATTCACCCACACCGCCGAAGAGGTTATCGCGGTTGACTTGACCCATAGCACCAAAATTGGATTCACCCACTCTGTGCGCTAATCGGAGCAGGTAAATATCCACTTCTTTGATGACCAGACTAAGGCTCACCACAGGTAGTATCGCCACTTCCACCTCCTTTGTGCGCTAACAGGGAAAGCATTAATCAATGACTAATACTGACTAGACCATGGGACTCACTCTCGACCGTGCTGTTATCTTTCGCATCATTCCAAGGCAAGGCTGGGCGTTCCATCCCAAACGATGGCTCAAGCGGCTTATGCCTCCAGTCCAACAACATCCCGCGGCTCACAGGCTGATCGAGACCAGCTCTGGTTCCGAAGCCGGCGTCAACCTGCTTCATAAAAGCATTGAACGTGGTGCGCACGTAGTCGACAGTGTTATTCGTGTTCGCCGGGACAGGTTCAACCAAGTTCGAGACCTCGACAGTAACTGCTATTGTCCCATTAGTTGACTAGCACATAGCTCTGACAGCTTAATACACGTACTGTCCTCTCCTGTGGTAATTTTAGCCATTCCAGTATCCACGGGCATCTCATTGGCAGGCCTTTGAGCTTCATCTAAGGTGATGGAAGACTCCGTCCCCGTCTCTCCCCTTTCAACGCCATCCTGCGTAGAGTAACCGAAAGCCGGACGCAAGTGTTCGGAAGAGTTACTTGTGTTCGTCAAGCCTTGCTCATTCAAATTGGGGACCTCTCCTTCCATACTGATATCAGCAGGAGTGAGTGGACCGACTTTGACTTCGACGCTACCTGCTAATTGTCTTATTAGTTGACTACAGTTTGAAAGTTTGTTCATGTACCGTCCTCTAATGAAGCGATTTTAGTTGGCCCAACATCCGCCTTATGGCTGTCAACTTCAGTGCCATCTTGGGCAGTGTGAGCTTCAGTCGTTGTATGGTCTACATCAATATGGGAAGGAGTGGCTGGACCGGGTTCAACTTTCTCGCTTTCATGGGACACCTGTTGCCCATTGTAGATACTACCTGCTAATTGTCTTATTCAGTCGACGAATGCACAGTTCTGACGGCCTGCTTCACGTACCGTCTACAATGCTATGGTTTAGCACCTCACTGCCAGATCCTCCAGAGTCATTATGAATGCCGAGTACCTTGGCTGCAGTATCACCTTTTTCGACGTTGTCTTGGGTACCAGAAGCTTCGTCGACGTCCATAGCCTCGCCATCTCTGGGAACGTCGACCATGGCTGTACCTTCGCCTTCATTCTCGTCTGTGCTAGTTGAGAAAACATTCGTTTCATTAGAAAACCACACACCACTGACAGAAGTCAACGGGGAGCACTCTATTGAGAAATCTTCAGGGGTTTGAACTTTAAAGCACTTCAGCAACTATGGACTGACCTTTTACAGTGTTATTGTTGAGTGCTGCTCTTGCCGCCAGGAGTTCACTTTCAATTTTGACAAGATTGCGTTCCAGAGTAGCCAATCCTGATCTACGGGTTGAAGCCTTTCTGGCTTCGACTTTTACCCGTTGGGCATCCCTCTTTTTCTCCAGTTCTTGGATAACTGCCGAATCATCGACACTCAGCAAATGTCAGCTACGCGGTCCAGAAATGCTGCACTTACGAATTTCTGGTTCAACTTCAACTTTCTGAATCTTCGTTCTGCGTGGAGGCATGACAACTGGCTATGTACAGCGAAATAATGCTGCGACAAGTTTTTATTCTATAACGCGAATTTTCGCTGTCACGCAATCCATTATTCATGTTTTTTTTTGACTAAATCGAGTTGTTTCTTTTACGCATTGAAAGGATCTTGCTCAGGCCCGATTTGGACCACATTCAGGATCCGCTCCAGGCCAGCTTTACTTGTGCTGTTACCTCCCTGCCACGATGCAAACAAGTCACCAACTGATCCATTTTTCCCTGCTTTCTCTCTCTCTCTCTTCAGAATGTCATCTGCGACCTCCGAGACATCCAAGCTGAAAAGCTCCAAACACAGACGCTACTATCAACAGTGAGTCTTTCTGCTTCGTTCTAACGTCTTTCTTTCTTGAATCTTCCTTTGCTGAACAGACATTTGGAACATCGCCGTGCGCAGTCCCGCCAATACCAGCAGGAGAAGAGGGACCGAGACAACTTCTGCAAAGTCTATGGGATTCCTAACAAAAAAGTCCCCCGCCTCGAAAGCGGAGGACCATACACACTAGCGGCGGTTCTTTGGAGCCTTGTCGGGTGGATGAAGGAGTACAGGTGGATTCGCTGTCACCAACTCTCGGGTCGTACCATCGCTTGACCG
>JADNRY010000209.1:0-106030 GCA_015501585.1 Rhodocollybia butyracea
TAACGGAGGGGCATGGGGCAAGAATGTAAAGGTAAGTGTGTAATGATAGTGCAGGAGGTTTTGGGAGACCAGTGGAGTCCGTAGTGGCTCGGCAAGGAGGGAGATCGTCTTTGACAAAGCTCAGGTGTTTCGATGATCTAGGTCAATGCACAGAGTTCTGCAAGTATTCTGTAATGTATTTTCCCGCCATCATCTAAGGCCTCAAGCTTCAGGGCTTCTGTACCAGCTGCATCCCTCACTTCCCAACCCACCATCAATTAATAATTTGCTTGAAGTGAACACCTCTAGAAACTCAGGGTTGCGCTCCGGTCCACTGTGTTCTAAGCATACTACTTAGGGGCGTGGTCATCAAATCGTTTATCGAAAGCGGGTCGCTGGCTGGCACTTGAGAAGTATGTATACAACGGAATTGAACCACTCTTCGCTTTGGAACGAGATAATATGACAGTACAGTGTCACTCTTCGCTTTAGAGCAAGGAAAACGATAATGACAACCGAGGGCATCCTTTGTTACGAAAGTCAAGACGCAGGGCTCGAGCCCGGTGGTTTATAAACCCCTCATTCGAGGCAAAAGGATCACTTTATCATGTCTCCACTTCTGACCCACCTAACTAACATCGAAGATGTAGCTCCTCGCTTTCCCCTCCAGGATTGCATTTAAGATTCCCCAAGTCAACCCCAGACCGACCAGATTGAACATTGGACGGAGATCACTTTCCACCAATTCCTTCTTGATATCGAGCATCTGGCTCGATACTGTTTCATGTTTTGAAAGAAACTAGTGATATTCCTCAGAGGTCTGTAATTGCTTTATGTAAGTTGAATCATGCAGAGGATTACGAGAGACATGCTGAGCTGACTCTATAACCCTCGTCTCCAGTTCGGAGGCTACAAGTATCTTGACATTCGTACACGTATACGCAATTTCCCGAGCTGGATATATTCCCCAGCTCATCAATATCTTTCAAAAATGCCGACTACAATGTCATCCAAGGGTCGCTTGAACAGGCCAATGCCCGTGCTTTCATCTATGAGTCAGTATATAGTGACGCCATCCGTGATATACCTATTCCCCACTTTACTTCGGTCGCTGTTGTCCATCCAAATGACTATCCACTCCCCGTCATACCTCATGTTACAGTTCTGACATCGCAGTCATATACCAGACCAGTGGAACCACCTCACTGGGAAAATCCAAGATTGTTCCCTGCAGCTACGCCTGGCTAGATGGTAATGTTCGTAAAGTGACTGGCAAAGCTCGTTCGGATTCTGGAAAGGTAGATATCGTAAGCTGGCGGAAGGGCTTTTACTAGCATTATAGCTATCCTCAACTAACGAAATTGACAGTGGGAGCATCGGCTATATTGCTCAATTCGTAGGCATGTTTCCAGGTCCTTTTTATTTCTTTGCTGCAATTGTATTCACTCTTTCCATCGTTGCAGGTCTTATCGGAACAATCTATCACACATTCCTGCATGGTGCAATACAAATCTGGCCAACCCTCTACCTCTGAATTAGTAGATATCATTAACAGATGCAAGTTGAGGCAGCTTGTCTTGTTCCCTCATTTTCTTCGAGAACACCTTCGTGCCTCACGTACAGACCCAGAGACTTTGCATGCCCTCTCTTCAGTGGATGTAATTATATACACAGGAGGTGGCTTCGTGGGTGATGAGGAAGAAGAATGGGCTTGGAAAAATGGCATCAACCTTGTGGTAAGCTCTCTTCACTCATCCTTTGAACTTATGATTAATTTTATATAGAATGCTTATGGATCAACGGAATGCGGTGGACTTCTCATATCAGAGGACTTCGGAAATCGCGCCAAAATTATCTTAAACGGTTCCCAGGTCCCTCTTTCATCAAGTTTATTCCTATCTCAAGCGATTCGGATCTACTAGAACTAGTCATTCCCCCAGAAGCACCTGAATGTCCTGATGTTTCATTCAGATCATCTGACGGTTAGTGTCCCATACCATTTACTGCTTATATACTGAATTCGAGTTGTACTAATTCCTGAAATCCCTAGGTAACTACCACACCAACGACCTCTTCCGCGAAGTGGAACCCGGAAGCTACGTGTTTTGCGGTCGCAACGATGATTGGTTCAACATGCAAAATTGCAGTTTGTGTGATACGAAGTAGGTTCACTAATTCAATACCGTCTCAGCTTTTCCTCATTTGCCTCTCTAGAGCCATTGAAGATAATGCTCGAAGCCTTTGCGGTGACATCATCTCAGACTGTGTGGTAGTGGGTAATGGTCATCCTTCACCAGTATTGGTTGTGGAGGCTTGCAGCGTCAGCCCCGCCCTCGATGAGTCGAAACTGAAAGCAGAAATCTACCGCCGGATTCACCCTTTCCACGCCACTCGCTATCCACACGAAGGTATCGCTTCTCCGGACATGATATTCGTTGTACCTTTGGGCACTTTACCCCGAACGGTAACAAAAGCGACGGTGAGGAGGAAGGTTATAGAGGAGATGATGAAGGAAAAGTTGGACAAGTTATTTTCGGGAAACGTGTAAACGGCAACACCAAGGAGCGGGAATGGAGAGCGAGGAGAAGCAGAAGGGCCAGATTGTCCGGACAAGGATGGGTGGAGATTCATAGATAAGTTTAATAGTCTTAATAGAGAGTACAGAACGTTTCGGAAGACCAGCGGATACGAGCCGCAATGCTTCCCGGGCAAGCGATTGTTCCTTCTTGGGAAACTTGTTCAGGCATTTTTGATAATCTTGGTCAATACATTGAAAGTTCTGTGATTCCATGCCGCCAGTCTATCTTGCTTATTTTCCGTTTCAGGCTTTGAATAAGATGCGCCTAGTAGAAGTTGGATGGCAGTTACAGCCATGAAATAGGTCCTTATGGTACGCTATAGACAGGTGGGTGGGTAGGTGGTCCTCTTTTCGTAATATATAGAAGGATATAATGATAAGAATAAGGATAGGGATTGTGGCGGGAGGAGGAGTAGTAAGTGATGGTGTAGTTTCCACATGGTTAGCTAGGAGGCCTAGGACACAAAGACAGCCCTCTGCACCAAAAATTGACAATCGTAGCCGAGATAGCTTGAGGGAGAAGAGGATATCGAGAGGAAACGACACCAGTGTGTCAGACGTGCGCGAGGCACGATCCACAATCATTAATCACCTGTGAACCTATGTATGGAGGTTGCATAGGACCTAGATGGCGCACATACCCAGTTCGTTGGCCCAATTCTTGACCAAACTCGAGGGGCAGGCAGTGATACATTTCTCGATAGAGGGCTTGCCAGCATGCGGAGACTGTTTGATGAGAGTCCAGAGCAGAGTTTTCAAGAAAGCGACGGTAGCGCAAGGAGCAAATGTGCACGTGTAGGGAAGCACACACTTTAGTGAGCACTCCAAGCGACTACTCCAGTCTTGAGGGAACCGAAAACCATCTCATCGATCATCTATCATGTTTGAATCCAGTAGATGATTGAGGTAGCTGTCTGTTAGGCTTTAGCCTTGAGCCAATCTAGCCCGGTCAAACTGCGGGGAGGCCGGATACTGAAAGGAACTGGGAGACAGAATTGGTACAGAGGTGGATAGGCTGGAAAGGCATAGACTGATAGAGTGTACACGTGTAGAAGATAAGATGATAGTCGTGTCGTAACGTTACTCTGTTGTTGGGCTACTAGCGCACACCAAGGGTTCCCACTCCCAACACTTTTGGATCAAATATGACCGATCGACCTTTAGACCCTCGGCGTGAGCGATTTTTCCCAACTAACATCACACAGAGGCATGTGAAGTTCACATGTCAAGGCAAATGCCCCCAGTGTTATAAACCCATCATTTGCAAAAGGATCTTTATCATGTCTCCACTCCTGACCCACCTAACCAACCTCGAAGATGCGACCTCTCGTTTCCCCTCTAGGGTTGCATTCAAGATTCCCCAAGTAAACCCCCAAACCGATGAGATTGATCATTGGAAGGACATCACTTTCCAGGAATTCCTTCTCGATATTGAGCACCTTGCTCGATACTGGTTTCATGTTTTGAATGAGACTAGTGGTATTCCTCAGAGGTCTGTGATTGGTTTATGGTAAGTTGGATGCAAGTGCCAAGCATTACAAATTGCCGTCCAAACACGCTGAGCTGACTCTGTAATCCACCGCCTCCAGTCTCGGAGGCTACAAGTATATCGACATCGTACATGTATACGCAATTTCCCGAGCTGGATACATTCCCCAGCTCGTCAATATTTTCCAAAATGCCGACTACAGCGTCATCCAAGGCTCGATTGAACAGGGCAATACCCGCGCTTTTATTTATGAGTCGGTATATAGCGACACCGTCCGTGATATTCCTCAGATTCCCCGCTTTACTACTGTCACTGTTGTCCATCCGAATGACTATCCGCTCCCTGATCTACCTCATGTCACAGGCTCTGACATCGCAATCATTTACCAGACCAGTGGAACCACCTCTGGAACATCCAAGATTGTTCCCTGCAACTACACCTGGCTGGATGGTAATGTTCGTAAAATGATGTCTCACTTGGATCCTGGAAAGCCAGATATTGTAAGCTGGTGGTAAGGATCTTACTAGCACCATGATCACTATCCTCAACTAACGAACGACATTGTCGGCAGTGGAAGCACCGGCTATATGGCTCAATTTGGAGGCATGTTTCCAATTTCTTTGCCTGAAATGTATTGACTCTTTCCATGGTTGCAGGAGTCATCGGAATAATCTACCGCACATCCTGCATGGTCCAATACAGATCTGGCCAGCCCTCCACTGCCGAAATAGTAGATAACATTAACAGATGCCAGACGAGGCTGCTTTTTGCGTACCCACTTTATCTTCGAGAATACATTCGTGCGTCACGTACGGACCCAGAGACATTACGTGCCCTCTCCTCAGTGGATTCAATTATATACATCGGAGGTGGCTTGGGGAGCGATGAGGACGAAGAATGGGCCTGGAAAAATGGTATAAATCTTGTGGTAAGCTCTTCACTCTTCCCCCGAACCCGATTAATTTTATATAGAATTCTTATGGTAAAACTGAATGCGGCAGACTTCTCTTATCAGAGGGACTTCGGAAATCTCGCCAAAATTACCTTAAACGGCTCCCAGGTCCCTCTTTAATCAAGTTTATTCCTATCTCAAATGATTCCGATCTACTGGAACTAGTTGTTCCCCCAGAAGCACCCGAATGCCCTCATGTTTCATTAAGATCATCTGACGGTTAGTGTCTCGTATTACTTCTGATATATTCGGGTTGTACTAATCCTGAGATCCTTAGGCAGCTATCACACCAATGACCTTTTCCGCGAAGTGGAACCCGGAAGCTACGTCTTTTGCGGTCGCAGTGATGATTGGTTCAATATGGAAAATTGCTGTTTGTGTGATACCAGGTAAGTTCACAATTCGATACCACCCGAGCTTTTCTTCATCTGCCTCCGTAGAGCCATTGAAGATAATGCTCGAACCCTTTGCGGTGACATCATCTCAGACTGCGTGGTAGTGGGTAATGGTCGTCCGTCACCAGTATTGGTTGTAGAGGCATCCCATCGCAATGTCAGCCCCGCCCTAAACTTTGAGTCGGAACTGAAAACCGAAATCTACCGCCGGATTTGCCCTTTCCACACCGCTCGCTATCCACACGAACGCATCGATTCTCCGGACATGATATTCATTGTACCTTTGGGCACTTTACCTCGAACGGTGACGAAAGCAACGGTGAAGAAGAAAGTTATAGAAGAGATGATGAAGGAAAGGTTGGACCTGTTATTTTCAGGCAACGCGTAAGGGCTGCAACATCAAAGGGGCGGGGTGGAGAGCGAGGAGAAGGACCACAGTGATCGGGAACAAGGATGGGCATGGGCGGAGATGCGTAGATAAGTTGTGAGGGTATCGGTAGAAAGTACATGTTTGGAAGGCCGGTGGAGCCACAATGGCTTGGCAAGAACACTTTGCGTTTGAACAGTAGACGTTATAGCAGAAATAGGCCTTATTTATGATGCAATACGAGAGCGAAGAGTACTAAGTAATAGTGTGGTATCCACATAGCAAGAAGGCCGAGGACAGCTGTCTGCACCAAAAATTGACAGTTGTAGCCGAGGTAACTTGGGGAGCGGAATTTATTGAGAAGAAACAACGCCAGTGTTTCGGACGAACGCGAGGCGCGATTCGTAATGAAGCGGTCGCCTACGAACCTATGTATAGAGGTTGTATAGGACCGGGATGATAAAGTTCGGAAGAAAGCAACGGCAGCGCAAGAAGCGAATGTCACGCACGAGTAGGCAGCACGCACTGTCGTCAACCACTTCAAGCAATGAGATAGGTATATCATTCCAAGCGACTACTCCAGTCTTGAGTGAACCGAAATTCACCTCATCCATCTGCATCATCCAACGTGTTTTGAACCAGTAGAGAATCAATGTAGCTGTCTGTGAGTTAGCTTCAGGTCCACTACGAACGGTCTCTCGGAGAATACTGATTAAGAGTGAGATCTTGAGAATTAGGATACAAAAAGGAAATATGAAAATGACTTACTTTCCTTGCCTTCGTTCGAGTCGCCGTTACTAGTCTTGCTGTTTATCCTCTTGATAACAGCAGGCTCGTAGGAACACTAACTGGGCCGGCCAGTAGTGGTAGCGTAGAATCCGGACGGCGACGATGGCTCCGGGCTGGAACTAAGGCAGCGTCTGCAAGAATGCTGTTCAACATAGAGCGCATCTGCCGATAAGAACTATGTGGTGCCAGTGAAAGCCTGGAGAAGAAGAAAAAGGGTAAATTCAAGTGCAGATGGGAGAAAGGGCTGCGGGAAAAAAAGAGGAAGACAAGTCAGTCTCTTATGTAAATACAAATATCAATTCTCAATCACCAAATTTCCTTATTCGGTTGTTATCGGATGGCAATCTATATTGAGAAGAAGGACAAGGCCTTCGCTCCTCCTTCCCTCTTGTATGGAACAATACCAATCTTTTCTGGCGTGCTTTGACCGCAATCCTAACATGACCTAGGTTCGACGCCGGCGCCTCCGAAATTGCTCGACGAGTCATGACTAAACTTGCGATTCGGACTTTCTTCAATCCTTGGCTCAAACTCTTGCTCAAACTGCCACAAACTTAGCTATGGGCCGCTGCTGGATACAACTTGAAATGCATGGCGCACTTGGACTATACTTCTTTCCATTACCAAAGCTAATGTCTAATTATACGTTGGACTCGAGGAGCGGTGTGTCACAGGCATGTCACTCTGACTAGGTTGCTGTACTCTCCCTTACGGTCGAATCGCACCAGATGTGACGCAGCTCTGGATCCGGGATTACCGCGTACGTACTGCGATTCAGGCGTAAGAGGCGATATCAACGTCACTTTGGTTAGTCGCATGAATCTGGGATAAGTTCGGGTGTAACGCATAGGCGCTCCGACAAGTAGCTCCGCTCGAACCCTCAAAGCTCCTGATTGCACATTTTCAAAGCCAGGCCCCAACGTCAATGTCAGCTGAGTTATCTCTCTTGGTCTGCTGCCAGTTAAAAAACCTGGAAACTGCGGACCTTTCCACGCAATCATTAGGCCTTTATACTAGTGAAATCGCGGCTGTTCCTTCAGAAAAGTGAACAGAACGCTTGTTGTTGTGATTGCTAACAGTTCTCTGTGACAATATCCGTCAGGTCAGATAAATCTTCCAAATCCAAATCCAAATTCATGGCCTAAACAGCCTTACACAGCCTTGACCGACACAAAATCTACGAGGTTCCACAGCCCTTCTAGATATTAATTATTTTGAATACATTGTCGATGTATACTCGAATTGCCTATGCTCTTCCGTCTCGCGACGGATTCGCTACTAGGTTGTATAAAACCTCCATTCCCTGAAGGCGTGTTCGTTGCATCCACTGAATGTCCTCTTCTCCTGAATATCAAACACCACTGGTTGACTGCTCGAAGGTCACCCAGAACTTACTTACAACACTATTGACGAGCCTGCCGGCTCCATGTCTTTGGATCCTTGTGTCCACGGTCATATCTATGACCATACTTCGGTACACCTTACTCCCTTGTCTAACTCTGCGCGGACTCGAGGAGACGATCAAAGCTGTTGATAAAATGCTACAAGGCCATATCGGTTTGGGGATTATTCCCTCCAATGTTGATAGTGGTGCTGGTAGCAACTTTTGCTTTGCACCGGGATTGGATTATAGCGAGCATCTGTTGTGCAGCGACCAGTGAGTCTATGCGATTGTTTTTTCACTCAGTTCTAAGGAATATTGATCTTTGCTGAAAGACTCGGATACCTCGACATTGGGGACCTGGAAGATTCTCGTCGGTGAGTTTATTGATCTGTATTCAAAGTAATCTCTAACCCAGTGGTCTGATACGCAGATGCATGGACTACGAGGAGCGTTTATGTCGGTCAGTATATGCACAACATCTGATGGCACCCAACTCACGGTATTTTCCCCAGAATCAAAGACATCGCCCATGATCTACGCTTGCAGCCCCCTCCCCCATCCTTGATAAGGTATCTCAAAGTATATATCACCCGTATATGCACTATTTCCTCTGCATACAAGGAAGTACATAAATTGAGACATGAAATAAAGGTACTTAACCTCTCCTCGTAATTCCATTCCGCGTATTCTGACGCATATATGCTAGCATTTAACCCTCTTGATCTCCAAACGCCACAACAAGTTTAAGCTTGATTTTGTGTTGCTACGAAAACAAAGAAGTACTTGCCCACAAAACATCATGGAACATCAAAGTGTCAGGGGTTACCAGATATCATATCCCAAGTAGTTAAAAATTACGAATGCAAGAATGCTGTACATCAGAAAGCGTAAGCATGGCCAACACTGTGGGACGGGAGACGGTAGCATTCTTGAGAGGGGCATAACGACGGAAAGCCAGGCGTGCAGCTGGAGGATAGTCGTAGTCTGCCAAAGTGGAGCGAGAGGCGGAGTGGAAAGTTACTAGTTATTAATTATTGGTGAGCTCGAGGTGTTAAAAACTAGAGGAAGGAATATGAGTGCGATGTAAGATGCGAGCAAACTGGATGCATGGAGAAGAGATGTACGACCTAATGACAAAGAGTAGGCGGGCTGAGATGGATTCATCGGGTATTGGAGGTAACCGATAACTACTAACTGGTAATCGATAATCCATCAAGTTATACAAGGGAAACAGCGGCGGCGGCTAAAACAACGTTACCTCGGCAGGTGAGCTGAATCGCTCCACCCGGAACGCGCGTCTGAATTTTGTACTTGAACCACATGAATATGGCCTTTTACAGGGCGAACCTATAGGACCACCGATGCAACCGTCATTGTTTCCTGCTGTCTGTCCCTGGGCTTCACTAAAGGCAAAGAAATTATGGCGGTGGAATGCAGTTGTGGCTGCTGGCAAGTCGTAGCTTCCATATTCTGTTTTGTTGTCACTTATCTATTGTTCTTTCTTGCAATTCTTCTGAATGGATGCTCTCGGATTTAGATTTGACGTCAAATTTCCCTGTCCTTTATTTGTCACGTCGCTGCGTATGGTTGTCCAGTTGGCTCCTCCAGCGCTTCAAATATAGCTAAAGAAATTCAAGCCCATTCGATACTTCACATTAGAAGAGTTATATATGCGTCAGTCCTTCACATATAGAACTTGTGTGGCTACTTCAAATGGAGGATTTGGATGATCCATACGGCTTTTTCATCAACATGCTCATTACACTGACGCGATACTGACAAGTCTCGATATAAGATTGTGGATTGTCAAATTTCTCCCTCAAAACCATCGCATCATCTTTCTACCTCTCCTGTGTCATCTCTCCGATGTTTTTTCTCTCTGAAAGCCACGGTTACACAAAGTCGTCCTTAATATTCGTCCTCCTTTCCGCATTCTTATTTCGTATACGACGTTCCTCCTGGTGGCCTGCGGGCGTTATATTGGCCATCTGTAGCAGATTTCTCTTAACGGACATGACTGAGCGCACTCTGACCTAAGTGGCTCTTTGCTGGTGCAGCGGCTTGGGCGATCTTCATCGGATCTGACTCAAAAGCGTGTTTTCAAATAGGAAGAGAGGCTTCAGCATTCCTGCAACTACAATCTTTCCGACACCTCCTATCACCCTTTGCGCTCGAGGCCTTGTTAATCAAAGCTGTTCCTTCATCTTGGGTTGTGACTCCGAGTACTTTTAACTTTACTTCTCATCGCACCCGGAGTACAGGCGTTTTGGTGCTTAATGAATTTAGTAAGCCATCTATCACCCAACGAATTGAATCACTCTTCGCTTTGGAGCGAGGAACACAGTAATATGACAGCAGAGTGTCACACCAGAGTCACTCTTCGCTTTAGAAGGCTTTTTAGAGTGAAAAAAAAGAATAATAACAACAGAGTGACACTCTTCGTTACGGAAATCAAGATACAGGCCTGGTGGTTTATAAACCCATCATTCGGGTGGCAAAAGGATCGCTTTATCATGTCTCCACTCCTGACCCACCTAACCAACCTCGAAGATGCGACCTCTCGTTTCCCCTCTAGGGTTGCATTCAAGATTCCCCAAGTCAACCCCAAACTGACGAGATTGATTATTGGACGGACATCACTTTCCAGCAATTCCTTCTCGATATTGAGCACCTTGCTCGATACTGGTTTCACGTTTTGAAAGAAAGTAATGGTATTCCTCAGAGGTCTGTAATTACTTTATGGTAAGGGATGCAGAACATTATGAATTGCCGTCCAAACATGTTGAACTGACTCTGTAATCCACCGCCTCCAGTCTCAGAGGCTACAAGTATATCGACGTCGTACACGTATACGCAATTTCCCGAGCTGGATACATTCCCCAGCTCATCAATATATTTCCAAATGCCGACTACGGTGTCATCCAAGGCCCGCTTGAACAGGCCAATACCCGTGCTTTCATTTATGAGCCGGTATATAACGACACCGTCCATGATATACCTCAGATTCCCTGCTTTACTTCTGTCACTGTCGTTCATCCGAATGACTACCCACTCCCCGATCTACCTCATGTCACAGGCTCTGACATCGCAATCATTTACCAGACCAGTGGAACCACCTCTGGAAAATCCAACATTGTTCCCTGCAACTACGCCTGGCTGGATGGTTGTGTTCGTAAAATGACCAGAGCTTGCTCAGATTCTGGAAAGGTAGATATTGTAAGCTGGCGGTAAGGTTCTTACTAGCACCCTAGCTATCCTCAGCTAACGAATGACATCGTCGGCAGTGGGAGCACGGGCTATATGGCTCAATTTAGAGGCATGTTTCCAGGTCCTTTTATTTCTTTGCCTGAAATGTATTGACTCTTTCTATCGTTGTAGCTCTCATCGGAATAATCTACCGCACATCCTGCATGGTCCAATACAAATCTGGCTGGCCCTCTACTTCCGAAATAGTAGATATCATTAACAGATGCCAGACGAAGCAGCTTTTCTCGCACCCACGTTTGCTTCAAGGACACATTCGTGCGTCACGTACGGACCCAGAGACTTTACGTGCCCTCTCCTCAGTGGATGTAATTACATACACAGGAGGTGGCTTGGGGAGCGATGAGGACGAAGAATGGGCCTGGAGAAATGGTATAAATCTTGTGGTAAGCTCTCTTCCCTCTTCCTTTGAACTTGATTAATTTTATATAGAATGCTTATGGATTAACTGAATGCGGTGAACTTCTCAGATCAGAGGGACTTCGGAAATCTCGTCAAAATTACCTTAAACGGCTCCCAGGTCCCACTTTAATCAAGTTCATTCCTATCTCAAACGATTCCGATCTGCTGGAACTAGTTGTTCCCCCAGAAGCACCCGAATGCCCTCATGTTTCATTTAGATCATCTGACGGTTAGTGTCTCGTAGCTGATATATTGAATTCGACTTGTACTAATTCCTGAGATCTCTAGGTAACTATCACACCAATGACCTTTTCCGCGAAGTAGAACCCGGAAGCTACGTGTTTTGCGGTCGCAATGATGATTGGTTCAATATGCTAATTTGCAAACTGTGTGACACAAAGTAAGTTCATCAATTCAATACCATCTGAGCTTTTCATCGTTTGTCCACCTAGAGCCATTGAAGATAATGCTCGAAGCCTTTGCGGTGATATCATCTCAGACTGTGTGGTAGTGGGCAATGGCCGTCTATCTCCAGTATTGGTTGTGGAGGCATGCTCTCCTCTATCTCATTCCACCGTCAGCCCCGCCCTCAATGAGTCTGAACTAAAAACCGAAATCTACCACCGGATTCGCCTTTCCACTCCACTCGCTATCCACACGAACGTATCGCTTCTATGGATATGATATTCGTCGTATCTTCGGGCACCTTACCACGAACAGTAACAAAAGCGACGGTGAGGAGGAAGGTTGTAGAGGAGACAATGAAGGAAAAGTTGGACAAGTTATTTTCGGGGATACGAGTAAGAGCTGCAACATCAAAGGGCGGGAGTGGAGAGCGAGGAGAAGGACCACGGTGATCAGGGACAAGGATGGGCATGGGCGGAGATACTTAGATAAGTTGTAAGGGTATCGATAGAAAGTACATGTTTTGGAAGGCCAGCGGAGCCACAATGGCTCGGCAAGAACACTTTGCCTTTCAGACTTCGAATAGTAGAAGTTATAGCAGAAATAGATCTTATTTATGATGCAATGCGAGAACGAAACGTACGTATGGAGGTTGTATAGGATCGGGATGACAAAGTTCAGAAGAAAGCGACGGTCGTGCAAGCAGCGAATGTGCACGCTAAGCACGCACTGCCATCAACAACTCCAAGCTGCTCCGTCTTGAGTGAACTGAAATCCGTCTCATTCATACGCATCATGTTTTAATCCAGTACAAGATCAACGTAGCTGTCCGTAAGTTAACTTCGAGTCCAATCCAGCGCGGATACCGGAAAAAAACTGGGAGACGGGATAAAATACAGAGGCAGGTAGGCTAGACTTCCATGCAGAGGGGTAAAGCGACTGAGGCCGATGGGGTGTACATGCGTAGAAGAGAAAAAAAATGATACTTAGTCGTGTCATAAATGTTACTCTGTGTATGATCAACGGGGTTTTCTTTTCTTCTGAGTTTACCAAGTGCCACGGTGGAAGCTCTAAAAAGAACTCGGCATAGTCCTAGCATTAACAACTGCCATGGTGGTACACCTCTGGCGGTGCCAAGAATACACAAAGCCTGAAGGCCTTGATTTCGTCGTTAGCTGTGTTGAGGCCTCGAGTCAGTCTCGTACTGCGTTGAGGTTCATGATATATTCAACAGCTGCGTGAAAAAGAGCATCGTCGGCGAATGTGACGACCAGCGACCAAGAAGTACTTACCGCGTTTCAGTAGCTTTGCCCTGCTCAACTTCTTGTCACGGACGCTTCAGCTCAAACCCGATTCGTTGCTGAAAACGGCCTCTCAAAGAATGCTGATTAAATGTGAGAATTGGCGCAGAAAGGGATGTGAATATGACTCACGGGTCCACATTCCAGCAGACTTTCCTTGCCTTCGTTCGAGTCATCGTTGCCGCGTTCGTCCATTGCTGGTCTTGCTGTTAATCCTCTTGCTAGCAGCAGGCTCACGTGGTAGGAGCACCAATTGGGCTAAAGCGATGTGATCTGGGCCCAGTAGCAGTTGCATAGTCTAGAAAGCGATGATGATGACAGGTTGAACCTAGGTCGCGCGCGCAAGAATGTTGTACATCAGAAAGTGTTGGCCGAAAGTGTAGGGATGGGATCGATGAGAGACGGTGGCATTCTCAAGAGGAAGGCAACGACGGAAGGCCGGAGGTGCAACTGAGGATAGGCCGCAGTGTGCCAAAGTGAAACGAGGCGCGGAGAAAAGTCATTGGTGAGCTGGGGCCTCGAAGTGTTAGAAACTAGAGGAAGGGATGTAAGATGCGAGCAAAGCTGGATGCATGGAGAAGAGACGTACAGCCTAATGACAAAGCATGGTCGGGCTGAGATGGATTCGCTGGGTAAGCCATCCAGTTGTCCAAGGGAAACGGCGGCGACGGCACAAAAGAAGAGTGCGAGAGGCTGGGAGCGAAACCAAAAGACGAGTAACAGAGAATGAACGAATGAGTTCAGATTATAAGAACTATGTGCACAGTTAGTGACGATGAAGGAAAAGAGCTGAGAAAAGCTAACTGGGCGAATTCTTGGAGGAGAAAGGGGCACAGAAAAAAGCAAAGAAGACTTGCAGCTTTGGCTGTGCAAGAAAACAATTCATTGCAAGAAGGATCCCGTTTAGTTCATTGCAGGAAATATCCCGCTAAATTGGATATCGATGAGAATGCCTGCTTGGAACAATACCCGCCACATACCCAAGCTCTCCTGGAAGCTCCATATCACTGGGTAATATTCTGAATCCTAGAAATCTTGATAGTTGGAGGACTACTTGAAATAACAGTTACAAAGTTATTGTTGCTTGATATAGTTTGAGAATCAACCGAATCGACTGCCGTAACTCGGCAAGAACTACCGAATCGCTCCGCCCGGAACGCGCTTGTTACTCACTCTGAACAACCACACGAAAACGGCCTCTTACAAGGATCTACAGGACCGCCGATGTAATCGTCATTGTTTCCTGCTGTCAGTCCCTGGGCTTCACGAGAGGTAATGAGGAATGCAGTTGTGAACGTTCATCGGCTCCTGGCAAGTCGCATCTTCCTGGTTCCATACTTGTTCTGTTTCGTTATCGCTTATCGATTATCTACTCCATCAGGGTCTTTTGCAATGTATGTTCTCGGATTCAACGTCAGCTTTCCCTATTCTTTATTTGTCACGTCGCTGCGTATGGTTTTTATATATGGCAAAGAAATTTGATACCCTACATTAGAAGAGTGTACGCGTCAGTCCTTCACATATGCTTCAAATGGAGGATTTGGATGATCCATACAACTTTTTCATCAACATGCTCATTACACTGACGCGATACTGACAAGTCTCGATGTAGGATTGTCAAATCTCCCGTCAAACTGTCCTCCTTTCCACATTCTTATTTCGCTTAGGACCTTCCTCCAGGTGGCCCGCGGGCGTTGTATTAGTTCTTTGCTGGTTCGGGTGATCTTCGTCGGATCCGACTCAAAGCAGGTTTTCAAAACAAGAAGAAAGGCTTCAGCATTCTCGCATCTACTACAATCTTTCTGACACCTCCTATCCTATCGCTCTTTGCACTCTAAGCCCTGTTAATCAAAGCTGTTCCTCCATTTTCGCTGGTGACTCTGAGTACTTCTCCAGTCTTACTATGATGATAACTTTACTTCTCATTGCACCCGAAGTACAGGCGTTTTGGTGCTTAATGAATTTTATTAAGCCATTCATCACCCAGAGAAATTGAATCACTCTTCGCTTTGGAGCAAGGAACACAGTAATATGGCAGCAGAGTGTCACACTGGAGTCAGTCTTCGCTTTAGAAGGCTTTAAAGTGACACTCTTCGTTACGGAAGGAGGGAAGGATTTAAATCAAGACGCAGGCCTGGTGGTTTATAAACCCATCATTCGGGTGGCAAAAGGATTACTTCATTATGTCTCCACTCCTGACCCACCTAACCAACCTCGAAGATGCGACCACTCGTTTCCCCTCTAGGGTTGCATTCAAGATTCCCCAAGTTAACCCCCAAACCGACGAGATTGATCATTGGACGGACATCACTTTTCATCAATTCCTTCTCGATATTGAGCACCTTACTCGATACTGGTTTCATGTTTTGAAGGAAACTAGTGGTATTCCTCAGAGGTCTGTAATTACTTTATGGTAAGTTGGATGCAGAGGACTACGAGTGCCGCCAGGACATATTGAGCTGATTGTATATTCCCCCGCCCCCAGTTTCGGAGGCTACAAGTATCTCGACATCGTACACGTATATGCAATTTCCCGAGCTGGATACATTCCCCAGCTCATCAATATCTTCCCAAATGCCGACTACAGTGTCATCCAAGGCCCGCTTGAACAGGCCAATGCCCGTGCTTTCATCTATGAGTCGGTATATAACGACATCATCCGTGATATACCTATTCCCTGCTTTACTTCGGTCACTGTTGTCCATCCGAATGACTATCCACTGCCCGATCTACCTCATGTCACAGGTTCTGACATTGCAGTTATATACCAGACCAGTGGCACCACGTCGGGAAAATCCAAGATTATTCCCTTGAACTACACCTGGCTGGATGGTAATGTTCGTAAAATGACCAAAGCTCACTTGAATCCAGGAAATGTAGATACCGTGAGCTGGCGGTAAGACTCTTACTAACATTACAGTTATCCTCGACTAATGTATGACACTATTGGCAGTGGCAGCATCGGCTATATCGCTCAATTCGTAGGTATGTTTCCAGGTCGTTCTATTTCTTTGTTTGAGATGTATTGAATCTTTCCATCGTGGCAGGTCTCATCAGAACAATCTACCACACATCCTGCATGGTCCAATACAGATCTGGCCAGCCCTCTACTTCCGAATTGGTAGATATCATTGACAGATGCAAGACGAGGCAGCTCTTCTCGTACCCGCATTTTCTTCGAGAACACCTTCGGGCCTCACGTACAAACCCAGAGACTTTACGTGCCCTCTCCTCAGTGGATGTAATTACATACACAGGAGGTAGCTTTGGGAGTGATGAGGATGAAGAATGGGCTTGGAAAAATGGTATCAATCTTGTGGTAAATTCTTTACTCCTTCGTTGAACTTGATATTAATTTTATATAGAATGCTTATGGAACAACTGAATGCGGCGTACTTCTCATATCAGAGGGACTCCGGAAATCTCGCCAAAATTACCTCAAGCCGCTCCTAGGTTCCTCTTTCGTCCAGTTCATTCCTATCTCAAGCGATTCGGAGTTGCTAGAACTAGTCATTCCACCAGAAGCACCCGAATGCCCTGGTGTCTCATTTAGATCATCTGATGGTTAGTGTCCCAGACCGTTTACTTATATACTGAACTCGAGTTGTACTAATTCCTGAGATCTCTAGGTAACTATCACACTAATGACCTCTTCCGCGAAGTAGAACCCGGAAACTACGTCTTTTGCGGTCGCAATGATGATTGGTTTATTATGCACAATTGCAGTTTGTGTGATACAAAGTAAGTTCATCAATTCAATACCATCTGAGCTTTTCACATTTGTCTCCCTAGAGCCATTGAAGATAATGCTCGAAGCCTTTGCGGTGACATCATCTCAGACTGTGTGGTAGTGGGTAATGGTCATCCATCACCCGTATTGGTTGTGGAGGCATACTCTCCTCTATCTCATTCCACCGTTAACCCCGTCCTCAATGAGTCTGAACTAAAAACCAAAATCTACCATCGGATTCGCCCTTTCCACTCCTCTCGCTATCCACACGAGCGTATCGATTCTCCAGACATGATATTCGTCGTACCTTTGGGCACCTTACCACGAACGGTGACAAAAGCAACAGTGAGGAGGAGGGTTGTAGAGGAGACGATGAAGGAAAAGTTGGACAAGTTATTTTCGGGCAATGCGTAAGCTGCAACATCAAGGAGTGAGAGTGGAGAGCAAGGAGAAGAAGGGCCTGATGGTGATCGGGCCCGGACAAGGATGGAGATGGGCGGAGACCCATAGATAAGTTTAGTAGTCTTAATAGAGAATACAGAACGTTTCGGAAGACCAGCGGATCCAAGCCGCAATGCTTCGGCAAGCGATTGTCCCTTATTGGGGTGCCAGGAGAAACTTGATGAGGTTCAGGCATCTTGTTCTGTGATTCCAAGATGCTAGTTTGTCTTGCTCATTTTCATACACTATTGCTACTTTGAGTTTCAGGCTTTGCCCAGTAGAAGCTATGCAGCCATAAAATTGGCAGAAATATGTCCTTACGGTACGCTATACACAGGCAAGTGGTATGTAGGTGGTCCTTTTTTGAAGAGGGATAGAATAAGGTATGTGTGATGCAACGCGAGAGCGAAGAGTAGCAAGTGATGATGTGGATTCCACATAGCAAGGTCGAAGACGGCCCTCGGCACCAAAAATTGACTATTGTAGCCAAGGTAGCTTGGGGGAATAAAACGAACGTATGTATGGAGGTTGTACAGGACCGCGATGACAAAGTTCGGAAGAAAGCGGCGGTAGTTTAAGAAGCGAATTTGCACAGTAGGTGAAGCACGGCCTGCCATCATCCGCTTCAAGCAATGAGGTAGATATAGCACCCCAAGCGAATACTCCAGTCTTGAGTGAACCGAAATCCCTCTCATCCATCATGTTTTGTTCCAGTAGAGGATCAATGCGGCTGTCTGTAAGTTAACTTCGAGTCCAATCTACGACGCTCGAAAGAACTGGGAGACGGAGTTGAGACAGAGGTAAGTAGGCTAGGCTTCCACTCAGATAAAGCGATTGAGGCAGGGTACAAGAGAAAAAACATCATAGTCGTGTTGTAAATGTTACTCTGTTTTTGGTATGCTCAGCGAGGATTTCTTTTCTTCTGAACTTTACCGAGTGGCACGGTGGAAGCTCTAAAAGGAACTCGGCACAGTCCCAGCACCGACGATTACCATGGTGGACTGCATGGTGGCACACCTCTGGCGGTGCCAAGAATACATGAGCTTTACCACAAAGCCTAGAGGCGTTGATGCGTCGTTGGATGTGTTGAGTTCGGCCTCGAGTCGGTCTCGTACTGCGTTGAGGTTCTTGACATATTTAGCACCCGCGAAAAAAAGAGCACCATCGGCGGATGTTACGACAAGCGACCAAGAAAGACTTACCGCAGTTCAGCAGATTCGTCCTTCTCAACTTCTTGTCACGGACGCTGCGGCTCCAACTCGATTCGTTGCCTACAAACGGCCTCTCGAAGAATGCTGATTAAGGGTGAGAATTGGCGTGCAGGAAGGGAATATGAATGACTTACGGGTCCACACTTAGCAGCCGCACGTACGTTCCTTCGTCTTCGTCCGGGTTTTCGTTACTGGTCTTGCTCTTGCTAGGAGCGGTAGGAACGTTGGCTGGGTTAAAGCGATGTGACCTAGACCCAGTAGTGGCAGGGTAGAGTCCGGACGGTGATGGCAGCGACGGGTAGGAACCAAGGCTGCGTCGGATTCTCGCCGTTCATCAGAGAGTGCAGCATGGCCGAGGAGAGACGCTAGCATTTCTGAGTATTCCCGAGAGGGTATAACGCGTACAACGGAAAGCCGGGGGTGCAATGGAGGATAGCTGTAGCCTGCCATAGTGAAATGAGGCGCGGAGAAAAGTCATTGGTGAGCTGGGGCCTCGAGGTGTTAGAAACTAGAGGAAGGAATGTAAGATGCAAGCAAGCTGGATACATGGAGAAGAGACGTACAGCTTAATGACAAAGAGTAGTCGGGCTGAAGTGGGCTCGTCGGGCACTGAAGGTAATTCATCCAGTTGTCCAAGGGAAACGGCGGCGGCGGCACGAAGAAAGAATGCGAGAGGCTGGGAGCGAAACCAAAAGACGAACGAACGAATGAGTTCAGATTATAAGAACTAAGTGCACAGGAAAAGAGCAGAGGAAAGCTGACTCTGGGCGAATTCTTGGAGGAGAAAGGGGCACGGAAAAAAGCAAAGAAGACTTGCAGCTTTGGCTGTGCAAGAAAATAATTCATTGCAAGAAGGATCCTGCTAAACTGGATATCAATGTGAATGCCTGCTTGGAAGACGCGTACGCTGCGAGCCCCAATACCATGGTCTCTTGGAAGCTCCATTATTACCGCGTAAGATTCCGAATCCTAGAAATCTTGATAGTTGGAGGACTACAAATAATCCGAATCGCTTGCCGTAACTCGGCAAGAGCTACCGAATCGTTCCGCCCGGAACGCGCTTGTTACTCACTCTGAACAACCACCACACAAAAATGGCCTCTTACAGTGCGAAACTACAGGATCACCGATGCAATCGTCATTGTTTCCTGCCGTCAGTCCCTGGGATTCACGAGAAGTAATGAAACTAGAGTGGTGGAATGCGGTTCATTAATCATTGGCTCCTGGCAAGTCCATATTCTATTTCATCGTTGCTTTATCTACTACATGATTAGGTTCTTTTGCAACATATGTTCTCGGATTCAACGTCAACTTTCCCTATCCTTTATATGTCACGTCACTGCATATGGTTGTCCCGCTGGCTGCTCTGGTGCTTCATACTATCAGAAATTCAAGCCAATTTGACACCATACATTAGAAGAATATATGCGTCAGTTTTGCACATATAGAACTCGCGTGGCCGCTTCAAATGGAAGATTGGATGATCCATACAACATGCTCATTACATTGACGCGATACTGAAAATTTACCGCAGGTACTACTACAAGTCTCGATATAGGATCACTCCAGCCTCATTTAACTATAGATGAATCTGGATGGGTCTGGTTCATTCCTGTGAACAACGGAACGACGTCCATCGGGTTTGTCAGAAATAAAGAAATGTTTGACGAGGAAGGAAAGACAAAGAAGGACACAGGTTTGCTCTTTTATCCATCCGCAGTACCAAATCCATCCAACTCTACGATGATCGCCCGATATATTTCTATGTTCCATTTGGCACCTAGAGTGATCAAACTGACCACAGAAAACGGATCTATGGTGGAGGGTAGCGTGAAAAGCGCGAGTGACTACAGTTACTCGGCACCTAGATACGCTGGACCCGGTTTCCGAGTCGCCTGGGACGCTGAAGGTGGGTGTACTCCATATTCATCAATTTAGAAGTACTAAACCTTGGAAGCATTGATCCCTTTTTCTCTCAAGTGGGGTTCATTTGGCACTCGCCTCCTCCCTATCTGCTGCAGCCAGCGTAGCGTCTTCACTTTGAGGGGAATGCAGTGAAGAGGAAGCAGCGAAGAAGTAGCGAACCATAGAATCGGACACGAGCTATTAGACCTCACTGGGCCAGTCATGGGAACGAAAGACCTGGAGAAAGCACTTCATGTGGCTACAGAAGTCGGTGCGAACGATGAAAAGGAAAAGCAAGCAGCGACGTGGTTCTAGAGAAGATTAATGCTCGGCGTGTGCTGCATCCTGAATATGGCGTGAATGGCTTTGAATCGGAAGCAATGACCAGATTCGCTATCCGAGGAAACCTGGGCCTCAAGAAAAGAGTTGTGTAAGTAGCGCAGTATAATCAACACTACAGACTCGCGGTATATCTACCTCAGCTTCAATAACTCGTTTCATTTTTTTACATTGTCGACCGTACCTGGGTCGACTATAAACTAAGTCAGAACTCGTTCGAAAGCCCGAACGAGAAAGGAAGAAATTTGGGTCCTCTGCATCCTGCACACCGCCGACTCGGATCTCCCCTCAACTCGCTACAATATGCAGTGTCGTACGTTGTTCTCGGCCGTAGCTTTCATTTGCCGCTGGGTCGAAGATGCTCATGTCGTAAGAATCAGGCTTCTGTTCTCAACCGGAAGGATCTTGGGTGGGACAAGGAAATGCGGCAGGAGAGCTCGAGGGATACTACGTAGTATCTGAACAACCATGCAAAGAAGAAAGAAACATTGAATTGTAAAACCAAACTTTTTCAGCCTCTGCTCTTGAAATATCTGAGGTCTTGAGAAGCAAGAGCAACCTACATCATCTAAAATAATCTTAGCATTCATCTCGATATCGCTGATTGATTTATCTACATCAAAGATGCACTTTTTCAACCTGGCATCGATTTAATTGATTTAGTTGTAAGTAGATTGCATGAGGTGAACAGTCGTGCTCCAATCGCGGTGCACTGTGTGCGAAGCATGCTAGGATCTGCTAGGATGATGTAGGTAGGGTGAGCGTGGCCAAATGATTTACCTAAAGCGGATCGCTGCTTGGTGGGGGAAGTGTGTAGCGAGATTGAATCACTATTCATTTTGGAGCGAGGAAACAATAATGACACCGGAATGACGCTCTTTGCTACGGGAGCCAAGGTGCAGCCCTGGAGGTTTATAAACCCTCCGTTGATCATAAAGATCACCTTATCATGCCACCACTGACCCACCTAACCAACATCGAAGATGCGGCCTCCCGCTCCCCCTTCAGAGTTGCATTCAAGATTCCTCAGGTCAACCCCCAAACTGACCAGATTGAACTTTGGACGGATATCACTTTCCATCAATTCCTTCTCGACATTGAGCATCTTGCGGGGCACTGGTTTCATGTTTTGAAAGAGACTAGTGATATTCCCCAGAGGTCTGTGATTGCTTTATGGTAAGTTGAATGCAGAGGCTTGCGAGTGCCGCCGAGACATGTTGAATCGTGCTGAGCTGACTCTATAATTCCTCGTTCCCAGTTTCGAAGGCTACAAGTATCTCGACATTGTACATGTATACGCAATTTCCAGAGCTGGATACATTCCCCAGCTCATCAATATATTCAGAGATGCCAACTACAGTGTCATCCAAGGCTCGCTTGAACAGGCGAATACCCGTGCTTTCATCTATGAGTCGGTATATAGCGATACCGTCCGTGATGTACCTATTCTCTGCTTTACTTCGGTTACTGTCGTCCATCCGAATGACTACTCACTCCCCGATCTACTTCATGTCACAGGCTCTGACATCGCAATCATTTACCAGACCAGTGGAACCACTTCGGGAAAATCCAAAGTTGTTCCCTGCAACTACACCTGGTTGGATGGTAATGTTCGTAAAATGATGGCTCACTTGGATTCTGGAAAGCTAGATATTGTAAGCTGGCGGTAAGGCTCTTGCTAGCATCATAGCTTCTCTCAACTAACGAAATGGCACTGTCGGCAGTGGGAGCATCGGTTATATGGCTCAATTTGTAGGCATGTTTCCAGGTCCTTCTGTTTCTTTGCTTGAAATGTGTTGACTCTTTTCATCGTCGTAGCTCTCATTGGGACAATCTACCGTACAGCTTGCATGGTCCAATACAAATCTGGCCAACCTTCTACCTCTGAATTAGTAGATATCATTAACAGATGCAAAACGAAGGGGCTTTTCCTGTTCCCACATTTTCTTCAAGAACACCTTTGTGCCTCACGTATGGATCCGAAGACTTTACGTGCCCTCTCATCAGTGGATGTAATTACATACTCAGGAGCTAGCTTTGGGAGTGTGGAAGATGAAGAATGGGCGTGGAGAAATGGTATCAATCTTGTGGTAAGCTCTTCTCACTCTTCTGAGTATTTTTAGTTGGTTAATTTTATATAGAATGCTTATGGATCAACTGAATGTGGTGAACTTCTCAGATCGGAGGGACTGCAGAAATCTCGCCAAAATTACCTTAGACGACTCCCAGGTTCCTCTTTCATCAAGTTCATTCCTATTTCCAGTGATTCGGACCTGCTGGAACTAGTTGTTCCCCCAGAAGCACCTGAATGCCCTGATATCTCATTTAGATCAACTGACGGTTAGTGTTACCGCTGATATACTGAATTCGAATTTTACTCATTCCGGAAATCCCAGGTAACTATCACACCAATGACCTTTTCCGCGAAGTGGAACCCGGAAGCTACGTGTTCTGCGGTCGCAACGACGATTGGTTTAATATGCAAAACTGCAGTTTGTGTGATATCAAGTAGGTTCACCAATCCAATACCATCTGAGCTTTTCCTCATTTGCCTCCCTAGAGCCATCGAAGACAATGCTCGAAGCCTTTGCGGTGACATTATCTCAGACTGTGTGGTAGTGGGTAACGGTCGTCCATCCCCAGTATTGGTTGTCGAAGCATGCTCTCCTCCATCTCATTGCAACGTCAGCTTCACCCTCCATGAGTCTGAATTGAAAACCGAAATCTATCACCGAATTAAACCTTTCCACGCTGCTCGCTACCTACACGAACGCATCACTTCTCCGGAAATGATATTCGTCGTACCTTTGGGGACGTTGCCACGAACGGTGTCAAAAGCGACGGTGAGGAGGAAGGCTGTGGAGGAGACCATGAAGGCAAAGTTGGACCAGTTATTTTCAGGCAACGCGTAAGCCGCAACATCAAGGGGCGAGAGTGGAGAGCGATGAGAAGGAGGAGATGGGCCAGACGGTGATCTGGGACAAGGATGGGCATGTGCTGGAATGTGTAGATAAGTTTAAACGTAGTAATAGAGGATGCAGTCGGAGGTTTTGGAAGACCAGCGGAGTTGCACTAGCTCGCCAAGGGAGGGAAATCGTCTCTTATAGGAGAGCCAGGGGCCAGGGAACTTGCCAATTCCAAAGGTCAGGCAGCTGGGTGGGCCAATACATGGACTTCCGTAAGTGCTCTGTAATGTATTTACCCGCGCGCTATCACCTAAGGCCTCAAGCTTCAAAGCTTCAAGGCTTACGTCCCTGCTCACCATCAACGCTGAATTGCTTGAAAATTGAAATGAACATCTTTAGAAACTCGGGGTTGTGATCCGGTCCACTGTGACTTCTAAGCATAAGTAGATGTGGCCATTAAATGATGGTTTATCTAAAGCAGGTCGTCGCTACAGGTTGCTGCTTGTCGATGCTTAGAACTTGTATATGTACAGCGAAATTGAATCATTCTTCGCTTTGGAGCGAAGAACACAGTAATATGTATGACAGCAGAGTGTCACACTAGAGTCATTCTTCGCTTTATAAGGCTTTGAAGCGAATAAAAGAGGAATAACAACATAGTGGCACTCTTCGTTACGGAAGTCAAGACGCAGAGCTCCACCCTGGTGGTTTATAAGCCCCTCATTCGGGGCAAAAGGATCACTTTATCATGTCACCACTCTTGACCCACCTAACCAACATCGAAGATGCGACCTCTCGCTTCCCATCTAGGGCTGCATTCAAGGTTCCCCAAGTCAACCCCCAAACCGACCGGATTGATCATTGGATGGACATCACTTTTCATGAATTCCTTCTCGATATTGAGCATCTTGCCCGATACTGGTTTCATGTTTTGAAAGAAACTAGTGGTATTCCTCAGAGGTCTGTGATTGCTTTATGGTAAGTTGGATGCAGTGCATTACGAGTTGCCGCCCGGACATTTTGAGCTGACTTTGTAATTCACCGCCTCCAGTTTTCGAGGTTACAAGTATCTCGACATCGTACACGTATACGCAATTTCCCGAGCTGGATACATTCCCCAACTCATTAATATTTTCCAAAATGCCGACTACAGTGTCATCCAAGGCCCGCTTGAACAGGCCAATACCCGTGCTCTCATTTATGAGTCGGTATATAGTGATACCGTCCGTGATATACCTATTCCCCGCTTTACTTCGGTCACCGTTGTGCATCCGAATGACTATCCACTCCCCGATCTACCTCATGTCACAGGCTCTGATGTCGCAATTATTTACCAGACCAGTGGATCCACCTCTGGAAAATCCAAGATTGTTCCCTTTAACTACACCTGGCTGGATGGTAATGTTCGTAAAATGACCAAAGTTCCCTTGGATTCTGGAAAGGTAGATATCGTGAGCTGGCGGTAAGACTCCTACTAGCATTATAGCTATCCTTGACTAATGAATGACACCGTCGGCAGTGGGAGCATCGGCTATATGGCTCAATTCGTAGGTATGCTTCCAGATCCTCCTATTCCTTTGCTTGAAATGTGTTGACTCTTTCCATCGTTGCAGGTCTCATCGGAACAATCCACCACACATCCTGCATGGTCCAATACAAATCTGGCCAGCCCTCTACTGCCGAATTAGTAGACATCATTAACAGATGCAAGACGAGGCAGCTTTTCTTGTTCCCGCATTTCCTTCGAGAACACCTTCGGGCTTCACGTATGGACCCAGAGACTTTATGTGCCCTGTCCTCAGTGGATGTGATTATGTACACAGGAGGTAGCTTTGGGAGTGACGAGGAAGAGTGGGCTTGGGAAAATGATATCAATCTCCTGGTAAGTTCTTCTCATCCCTCTATTTTTGACTGCTTTTTTCGACTTGATTCATTTTATATAGAATGTTTATGGAACAACTGAATGCGGTGAACTTCTCAGATCGGAGGGACTTTGGAAATCTCGCCAAAATTACCTTAAACCGTCTCCAGGTTCCTCTTTTATCAAGTTCATTCCTATCTCAGGCGATTCAGATCTCTTGGAACTAGTTGTTCCCCCAGAAGCACCTGGATGCCCCGATGTTTCATTTAGATCATCTGACGGTGAGTGTCCCATACTGGTTACTGCTCATAGACAGTATTTCTGAGATCCCTAGGTAACTATCATACCAATGACCTCTTCCGCGAAGTGGAACCCGGAAGCTACGTCTTCTGCGGTCGCAGTGATGATTGGTTTAATATGCAAAATTGCAGTTTGTGTGACACCAAGTAAGTTCACCAATTCAATATCATCCGAGCTTTTCTTCATCTGCCTCCATAGAGCCATCGAAGATAATGCTCGAAGCCTTTGCTACGACATGATCTCAGACTGTGTGGTAGTGGGTAATGGTCGTCCATCACCAGTATTGGTTGTGGAGGCTTGCAGCATCAGCCTCGCCCTCAATGAGTGGGAACTGAAAACCGAAATATACCGCCGGATTCACCCTTTCCACACCACCCGCTATCCACACGAACGTATCGCTTCTCCGGACATGATATTCATCGTAACTCCGGGCACTTTATCCCGAACGGCGACAAAAGCGACGGTGAGGAGGAGGGTTGTAGAGGAGGCGATGAAGGAAAGGTTGGACCAGTTATTTTCAGGGAACGTGTAAACTGCAACATCATGGGGCGGGAGTGGAGAACAAGGAGGAGGAGGAGAAGGGCAAGATGGTGATTGGGGACAAGGCTGGGCATGAGCGGAGATGTTTATAAGTTTAAGGGTACTTGTTGGCATGAGGACAACCCTGTGCACTACAAATTGACAATCATAGCCGAAGCTTACGGAGAAGGAAATTTTGAGAGGAGACGACGCCAGTGCGTCAGATGCACGCGAAGCACGACTCACCATAATGTGGTCGCCTACGAACATATTTTGCAAGAAAGGGAAAGTGCACGGGCAGGCAAAGGCATAGCACTCCAAGCGACTACTCCAGTCTTCAGTCGGCCGGAATCCGTCTCATCCATCATGCGTCATGTTTTGATCCAGTATCTGTAAGTTAGCTTCGAGTCCAATCTAGCCCAGCCAGAATGTGGGAGACTAGATAGTGAAAAGAACTGAAAGACGGAATTGATACAGAGGTAGGTAGGTTATAGTAGAGACTCGGAGGGATAAAGCGATTGAGACCGAGTGAAGCGAAAAAACATGATAGTCAAGTCGTAAATGTTACTCTGTTTTTGGTGTGTCCAGCGAAGTTTGCCCAGCGAAGATGGTGGAACTCCTTTGACGGCGGTCTGGTAGCACTAAGAATACACGAGCTGTATCATAAAGGTGACCTGAAGGCATTGATTTCGTCGGACTCGTTAGCTGTGTTTAGTTCGGCTCGAGTCGGCCTCGTGCTGCATTGAGGTTCTTGATGTATTTAGCAGCTGCGGAAAAAAGAGTATCGTCGGCGTATGCGATGACAAGCAACCATGAGGTACTCATCATGGTTCAGCAGCTTCACACTACTCAACTTCTGGTTGATGGCAGCATAGACCCAAAGCCATCTCTCAAGGAGTCGTCACGACGCTTCTGCTAAGACTCGATCCGTTGCCTCTCGAATAATACTGATTGAGAATAAGACACTACTGAGAGTGAGATTTAGAAAGGAAATATGAAAATGGCCTACGGTTCCGAACTTCCAGCAGACCCTTCGTTGCCTTCGTTCAAGTCATCGTTGTTAGTCTTGCTGTTTATCAACTGGGTTAAAGTGATGTGACCTGGGCCCAGTAGTAGTAACATTAGAGCTCAGACAGCAATGATGGCGACAGGTTGGGACCAAGGTTGCGTCTGCAAGAATGCCGTACATCAGGAAGCGCTTCAACATGGCCGAAAATGGTAGGGAGGAGAGACGCTGGCATTCTCAAGAGGAGTATAATGTCGGAAAGCCGGGGTTGCAACCGGAGCATCATAGCCGTAATCTACCAAAGTGAAGCAAGGCGCAGAGTGGAGAATTATTAATTATTGGTGAACTCGAGGTGTTGGAACTAGTTGAAGGAATATGAGTGTAAACTGGATGCGAATGCCTCTTTGAAAGATGGGTAGACAGACGACGCTGCATGCACATGTTCCAATACCCGCAAGATAGCCCTGGTCTCTTGGAAACTCTAGAAATTTTGATAGTCGCAGCACTAACAGATAAGGAGGCTTGAGCGTCTATCGAATCGCTCCGTCCGGAACGTTAGATCCGGAACGCACTTCCTTTTGTTACTCTGCAACCACAACGAGAATGGATAGGACCTCCAATGTAATCGTCATTGCTTCCTGTTGTCGGTACTCTGGGAGGAAAAGAAGAAACTATAGCGGTGGAATGCAGTTGTGAACGTTTATTGGCTCCTGGCAAGTCGCAGCTTCCGTATTCTGTTTCATTGTCACTTATCTACTGTTCTTTCTTGCAATTCTTCTAATGGATGTTCTCGGGTTCAGATTCAACGTCAACTTTCCCTGTCCTTTGTTTGTCACATCGCTGCATATGGTTGTCCAGTTGGCTATTCTGGTGCTTCAGATATAGCTAAAGAAATTCAAGCCAATTCAGGCCAACTCGATACCCTACATTAGAAGAATATATACATGCGTCAGTCTTTCACATATACAACTCGCGTGGCTGCTTCAAATGGAGGATTTGGATGATCCATACAACTTTTTCGTCAACATGCTCAACTGACGCGATACTGACAAGTCTCGATATAAGATTGTCAAATCTCCCCATCATCTTTCTACCTCTCCCGTGTCATCGCTCTGATGTTTTCTCTCTGAAAGCCACGGTTACATAAAGTCGTCCTTAATATCTGTCCTCCTTTCCGCATTCTTATTTGCTTAGGACGTTCCTCCTGGTGGCCCGCAGGCGTTATATTGGTCATCTGTAGCAGATTTCTCTTAATGGACACGGCTGAGCGCACTCTGACCTCAGTGGCTCTTTGCTGGTGTAGCGGCTTGGGTGATCTTCATCGGATCTGACTCAAAGCGTGTTTTCAAATAGGAAGAGAGGCTTCAGCATTCCCGCATCTACGATCTTTCTGACACCTCCTATCACCCTTTGCGCTCTAAGCCTTGTTAAGCAAAGCTGTTCCTCCATTTTAGCTTGTGACTCTGAGTACTTTTCCAGTCTTACTATGATGATAACTTTACTTCTCATCACACCCGGAGTACAGGCGTTTTGGTGATAAATGAATTTTAGTAAGCCATTTATCACCCAGCGAAATTGAATCACTCTTCGCTTTGGAGCGAGGAACACAGTACTACAGTAATATGACAGCAGAGTGTCACTCTTCGCTTTAGAACGCTTTAGAGCGAAAAAAGAAGAATAAATTAACAAGAGAGTGACACTCTTCGTTACAGAAGTCAAGACGCAGGCCTGGTGGTTTATAAACCCATCATTCGGGTGGCAAAAGGATCACTTTATCATGTCTCCACTCCTGACCCACCTAACCAACCTCGAAGATGCGACCTCTCGTTTCCCCTCTAGGGTTGCATTCAAGATTCCCCAAGTCAACCCCCAAACTGACGATATTGATCATTGGACGGACATCACTTTCCGCCAATTCCTTCTCGATATTGAGCACCTTGCTCGATACTGGCTTCATGTTTTGAAAGAAAGTAATGGTATTCCTCAGAGGTCTGTGATTGCTTTATGGTAAGTTGGATGCAGAACATTACGAATCACCGTCCAAACACGTTGAGCTGACTCTGTAATCCACCGCCTCCAGTCTCGGAGGCTACAAGTATATTGACGTCGTGCACGTGTACGCAATTTCCCGAGCTGGATACATTCCCCAGCTCGTTAATATATTTCCAAATGCTGACTACGCCGTCATCCAAGGCCCGCTTGAACAGGCCAATGCCCGTGCTTTCATCTATGAGTCGGTATATAGCGACATCGTCCGTGATATACCTATTCCCTGCTTTACTTTGGTCACTGTTGTCCATCCGAATGACTATCCACTGCCCGATCTACCTCATGTCACAGGTTCTGACATCGCAATCATCTACCAGACCAGTGGAACCACCTCTGGAAAATCCAAAATTGTTCCCTGCAACTACACCTGGCTGGATGGCTGTGTTCGTAAAATGACCAGAGTTCCCTCGGATTCTGGAAAGGTAGATATTGTAAGCTGGTGGTAAGGCTCTTACTAGCACCATAGCTATCCTCAACTAACAGATTACATCGTCGGCAGTGGGAGCACCGGCTATATGGCTCAATTTGGAGGCATGTTTCCAGGTCTTTGCCTGAAATGTATTGACCCTTTCCATCGTTGCAGGTCTCATCGGAATAATCTACCGCACATCCTGCACGGTCCAATACAGATCTGGCCATCCCTCTACTTCCGAAATAGTAGATAACATTAACAGATGCCAGACAAAGCAGCTTTTTGCGTACCCACATTTTCTTCGGGAATACATTCGTGCGTCACGTACGGATCCGGAGACTTTACGTGCCCTCTCCTCAGTGGATTCAATTATATACATCGGAAGTGGCTTGGGGAGCGATGAGGACGAAGAATGGGCCTGGAGAAATGGTATAAATCTTGTGGTAAGCTCTCTTCACTCTTCCTCCCAACTTGGTTCATTTTATATAGAGTTCTTATGGAAAAACTGAATGCGGCAAACTTCTCTTGTCAGAGGGACTTCGGAAATCTCGCCAAAATTACCTTAAACGGCTCCCAGGTCCCTCTTTAATCAAGTTCATTCCTATCTCAAACGATTCCGATCTACTGGAACTAGTTGTGCCCCCAGAAGCACCTGAATGCCCCGATGTTTCATTGAGATCATCTGACGGTAAGTGTTTACTGCTGATATACTTATACAGTTCAAGTTGTACTAATTCATGAAATCCTTAGGTAGCCATCACACTAATGACCTCTTCCGCGAAGTGGAGCCCGGAAGCTATGTCTTTTGCGGTCGCAATGATGATTGGTTTATTATGCACAATTCCAAACTGTGTGACACAAAGTAAGTTCATCGATTCAATACCGTCTGAGCTATTCATTATTTGTCTCCCTAGAGCCATTGAAGATAATGCTCGAAGCACCTGCGGTGATATCATCTCAGACTGTGTGGTAGTGGGTAATGGTCGTCCATCACCCGTATTGGTTGTGGAGGCATGCTCTCCTCCATCTCCTCGTTGCAGCGCCAGCCCCACCCTCAATGAATCGGAACTGAAAACCGAAATCTACCGTCGGATTTGCTCTTTCCACACCGCTCGCTTTCCCCACGAACGTATCACTTCTCCGGACATGATACTCATCGTACCTTTGGGCACTTTACCCCGAACGGTAACAAAAGCGACGGTGAGGAGGAAGGTTATAGAGGAGACGATGAAGGAAAAGTTGGACCGGTTATTTTCAGGCAACGTGTAAACGGCAACACCAAGGAGCGCGAGTGGAGAGGGGCCAGATCGCCCGGACAAGGATAGGCGGAGATGCGTAGATAAGTAGTCTTAATAGAGAGCTCGGAAGACCACCGGCGGATTCGGGCTGCAAGCGATTACTCCAGTCTCGAGTGAACGGAAATCCGTCTCGTCTATCATACATCATGTTTTGTTCCAGTAGAGGATCAACTGTAAGTCAGCTTCGAGTCCAATCTAAGCCTAGTGAGAATGCGGGAGACCAGATAGCCACGGGTGCTGAAAAGAACTGGGAAACGGAAATGAGACAGAGGTAGGTCGACGAGGCTTCCGTGCAGAGGGGTAAAGCGATTGAGGAATGAACTTACGGGTCCAAACTCAGACTTTCCTTGCCTTCGTTCGAGTCATTTTTGCTAGAGCGAGGAGAGGCGCTAGCATTCCCGAGAGGAGTATAACGACGGAAAGCCGGGAGTGCAACTGGAGGATAGCCGTAGTCTTCCAAAGTGGAGCAAGGGGAGGAGAAAGGTCATTGGTATGCTTGAGCCTCGAGGTGTTAGAAACTAGACAAAGAGATGTAAGATGTAAGCAAGCTGGATGCATAGAGAGGAGACGTAGGACCCTAGGACCTAATGATAAAGAGTAGTCGGGCTGAGATGGATTCGTTGGGTATTGAAGGTAATACATCAAGTTATCCAAGGGCGACGGCGGCAGCAGCACAAAGGAAGAGTACAAGAGGCTGGGATCGAAGCCAGAAGACAAATCAAAGGGAATAACATGAAAGAGTTCGGATATAAGAACTATGTGCGCAGTCAGCGCTTCGGCGGCGAGGGGAAGGAGCATGGAGGGGGATGCGGAGGAAAGCAAAGGAGGCTTGCAGCTTTGGCTGTGCAAAAAAATAATTCATTGCAAGAAGGATCCCGTTTAGTTTATTGCAGGAAATATCCCGCTAAACTGGATATCGATGCGAATGCCTGCTTGGAAGACGCGTGCGCTGCAAGCCCCAATACCCGCCAGATACCTGTGTTCTCTTGGAAGCTCCATATTACGGCGTAACGCGTAAAGTTCCGAATCCTAAAAATCTTGATAGTTGGAGGACTACATGTACAAATAACCCGGAGTCATTGTGCTTGACAGTGAGAGTCGACCTAATCGCTTGTAGCAGACTCGGTAAGCGAAGGTAAGCGAGCTACCGATTCGCTCCGCCCGGAACGCGCTTCCGAATGTTGTTATGTTCTATGTACTATAGTACCATGGCCTTTTACAGGGCGAATCTACAGGACCACCGATCTAATCGTCATTGTTTCCTGCTGTCAGTCCTATGGGATATGGAGGTATAGAAGAAACTATAGTGGTGGAATGCAGTTGTGAACGTTCATTGGCTCCTGGCAAGTCGCAGTCTATATTTCTGTTTCTATTCTGTTTCATTATCGTTTAATGTCGCAGTATTTTCTGTTTCAATTTCTCGCTAATCTACTCAACTACTACGCGATTAGGTTCTTTTCTAAATGGATATCCTCAGATTCAGATTCAACTTCCTAATCCCTTTGTTTGTCATGTCGCTTCCGGTTGGCTGCTCTGGTGCTTCATATGTGGCCAAAGCAATCAAACCGATTCGATTCAGTACATTAGAAGAATATATATGGGCCTTTCACGTATAGAATTCGCGTGGCTGCATCTTTCATCAGGTGTTTCATACAACTTTTCCTTCAACATTGCGCCGCTATACTGGCAAGAAGAAATCGTTGACAACGTCGATATAGGATTGTCAAGTCTCTCCCTCAAAACCGTCATATCTTTTTGCGCTCTTGTTCCACCTACGACGTTTCTCCTGGAGGCTCGTGGGCGTTATACTGCTCATCTGTAGCAGAGTTTTCTCAATGGACGCGACTCAGACGCATCCTGATTTAAGTCGCTTTTTGCTGGTGCTTCCTGCGAGCGACTTGAGTGGTCTTCGTCGGGATCTGACTCAAGTGCTTCTTCAGAATAAGCTTCAGCAATCCTGCATCCACGGTCTTTCTGTAGTAAACCATCCATCATCCAGATGAATATATCAATCTCATACCTCATGCAAGCTATAATCTGGCAGTGCGTCCTCGACAGCAGGTATCGCAAAAGGAGTTACTATGATCTCTGTGCTGGCATGCTTCTTTTCCTCTTGGCATTGAGCTTACCTCACTCGATATGTCAGGCATCGCAAGAACAATATGTGGTGAGTTTGCATTCATCGGGATATTATCTTGAAGGTCTTCCCTCCTCCCAGGCATCGGCCTATTCACTTACCACCACTTTATGAAATCTATACCATCAACAATGCCATTGGACGCCCACGGGAATCCTATTGTGGATGAGGAAACTGTCCTTTGGCCGTGAGTGCAATGAAGAGGACTCTGTCGGACTCAAGGAAACAGCGCGTCCGAAGTCTAGGCAATGAAAGACAAATCGTATTATAAGCATTAAGATGCAGTTGTACAAGACCTGTAACGTCCCTTTCCAGAAATAAATTGCCGAAGAGGGGGGCTGCTGACTCCAGCGGCGCCTCCGTGCAACAGTTATTTTTGTTTCTGCTCGATATAATAATAATGATTCACGCGCAGAAAGGGTGTAGAGGTTTGTAACTTGCGTCGCTGGGTACTTGTTATTCAAACAAGGGTAGCGTGCCTGATTGAAAATAAAAAAGCTGAGAGCTGGCTCGAAGGATCTGATTGCTGATGAAATGATGGGGATTCGTGGCTGGCATGTGGGAATTGGGCGACGTAAAATATATTACATGGAACAGACCAAAGAATTTCTAAGATGAGCCTATAGAGATCCGATTCGGAACACTGGCAACAATCATACTTTAGTTTAAATTTTCAGAAAATAATAATAAATAAAATATATGAATTATGTGATACTTGTGTGTGACAGCTTGACAGAGAGGTCATCTGTATAAAAACATCCCAGATGGCATCGATATCTTGCATTCCCCAGCTCAATAGCACTTGCCTGAGATGTCCTCCTCTCCTGGCTATCAAACACTGACTGACTCCCCACAGGTCACCCAGAATTTACTTGCAGCACTATCGACGAGCCTGCCGACTCCAAGTCTTTGGATTCTTGCATCCATTGTCGTGTCTGTGACCATACTTCGGTACACCTTACTCCCTTGTCTGACTCTCAACGGACTCGAGCAGACAATCAAAGCCGCTGATAAGATGCTACAAGGCCATATCGATTTAGGGATTATTCCCTCCAATGTTGATGGTGGTGGCTGTAGCTTTGCACCTGGTCAACGTGTACTCGGACTGTTGCCAGATTATAGCAAGCCTCTGTTGTGCAGTGATCAGTGAGTTCGAGCCTATGCAATTTTTTTACGCTCAGCTCTAATTAATACTTGCTGGAAAACTCAGATACCTTGACATTGGGGACCTGGAATGTTCTACTCGGTGAGTATATTAATACATCTTCAAAATCATTTCTAACCCAGTGGTCTTGACATGTAGATGTATGAACTATGAGGAGCGTTTATGTCGGTCGGTATATGCACTATATCTGATGGCACCCAACACAACTCATAGTACTTCCCCCAGAATCAAAGACATCGCCCATGATCTACGCTTGCAGCCCCCTCCCCCATCCTTGACAAGGTGCCTCAAGGTATATATCGTCCGTATATGCACCATTTCCTCTGTATACAAGGAAGTACGTATATTGAGACATGAAATAAAGGTACTTATTTAACATCTCCTCGTAGTTTCATTCCATGTATTCTGACGCATATATGCTAGCAATTCGCCGTCTTGATCTCCAAACGCCATAATAAATTGAAGCTCGATGTTGTATTGCTGCGAAAACGAAGAAGTACTTGCCCCACAGAACATGACAATTGAAATATTGGGGCCATTAGCATTCGACGTAACCCCTTATGGGACCGTTATGGGACCGTTATGGGACTGTTATGGGACTGTTATGGGACCTTATGGGACCTTGATAGTACTTTATGTAACGGATATGCGGCCCTTCTGGGACGCTCTACAATGTATATTGAGTGTTTTTGTTAAGTCCATGAAAATTGTCGTCTAATGCTGGCCCGCCTACTCACAACGCGGTTATTTGAAATGCTCCAAATGATTGGATACGCGCGCCGGCTCGGTTCGGCATCAAGAGCACTTTAGCCCGCCAATAGCTATTTTCTTTTCCACTTTTTCATCAACTCTGCCTTTACGAAAAATCGTGTCAGCCCTCAGTGCTTGCAACTGATGCTTTCTGGAGTGACAGTACTTTCACTTCTCTGTTAAAATCAAAGGATATACATGGTATTTGAAAATCAGTAAGGGTTGAAAATGATGGGTTTTGAATCGTCTATAAGTAGCCGCTGCTCACGATTGATGGTTTCGTTTTCGCCCCACTGCTATCTGCCCCGAAAATCATCAAAATTGAGAGTTTAGAAACTAGTACTTAGTAGTTATGTTCTCGAAAGCACTGGTATTGGCCGCCATTACTTGAAAATATTTCCCCTTAAATTGAAGCTTCATGTAGCATAAAATTCGGCGCAAAATTGTGTCTTTTATAGGACCTTCCGAGCCCAATAATGCCGAGATAGATGGCCAGAGACAAGGTCAACCAGATCATCATGTGCAAAGAGGCCACAATCGATGTAAGTTTTCTCAAGGTCGATACTCTAACTTAGCAGCACAAATAATATTATCTTGAACAGCTCAAAATGCAGCAACTCGTCCACCACCCTCTATTCAACTACATACTATCCCTCCGCCATACCCCCCACCTGAAGGCTCTTATTTTCACCCCAACTACTTTCATCCTTTTCAGAATGCAGCTCTCAATGGATATCCTGGAGCTAATAACTTTGCTCTTCCTACTCAAATGCCAGGTTATCCACTTTCTAATCAACCTGTACCCTATCCATTCTATCCCCCTCCATTCCAACCTCTTCCTAGACCTCCAGAACCACCCAGTAGCCAAGTCCTAGAGCTTGGTCCACAAATAGAACCCACTCAAGTTGCTTCCAATGTAGATGCTAGGTCTACTTCTAATACCACATCAACTACTCCCCAGGTACCACCGCCTTCATCTATTCCTGATCACATTTCAGCAAGAAGTGCTCTAGCCCCATCATTCCATGACAATCCTCATCTTCAACCACACGTCAAACCCTCTGGGAGCTGTGTCAATGATGAAACTCGTTATGTTTATGTGGAGAACCTCCCACAGGGCAGGTGGGATCTCACTCCACAAGGCAATTGGGCCTTGGATGTCTCGCATGCTTTTTACTCTGCCACAGACAAACTTGCTGTTGATTGGGCATGTCAGCCATCTGCTGGAAAGCAGAAGAAGGGGACTAGTAAAACTGCTGCAACTATTGCAGATGGGTACCGGACTTACCGACAGTGCCTGGGGACCATCCATTGCAGCAATGAAGACTGTGCTGTTACTATCCGTCCACATACCCGGGGTCGACTTGCCATTGATCAACAGCTCACTAAACCATGCAAGTGTGGTGACACGACTTTAACTCATTATCCATGCCCAAACAAGTCTGCAACCATCCAGTGGTCTGGTGGGTTCCGTTACATGAATGGTGTTCATGAGCACAACCACGAAATTCCCTCGTACCGGCTCCACCTTACCCAGGAGCAGGAAGCTGAGTTCATTGAGTTTGTGCGCAGTAACCCAAAGGCCTCACCTGCGGCACTTATATCTGGAAACACCATCGGTGGAAAATCTACAACTGACATTTCCCCTGTCCTTATTCATGCTCCTCGGGTTGGTCGTGCCCGGAAAAAGATTTTAGGAAAAGATAAAGTGAAGGGAGGTACTGGTGATGCTTTCATCGAGGTTTTCTCCCAGTTTCAGCTGGACCATCCAGGTTTCATTGTTGCCAACACAATGCTTGGAGGAGTTACTGTCATATCTGGTCAAACTCCTTTCATGGCCTCCCAAATTCATGATGAAGCACTCCAGCTTGAGGGACCCTTCAATGGTATCATCTCTGATGCAGCTCATGGCTGGTGGCAAGTTCAAACATCACTGCTCATTGTCAGCTCTGTTTTCTCTCAAATTCTTTTGCGATGGGTACCAGTTCTCATTAGTTACTCAAATGGAGCTTCATCCACCCACTATGAATATCACTTCTTGGCTCTGCTTGAATCTATACTAGAGTCTTACTGAGCGGGGTAAACCTATTACTGATGAGCTTTTTGCTGGGGTAAGTTTATTTTATTGCTGAGATCAACAAACCATTCATTGGCTGATTGTTACCAAAATAGGTTGTTGATTTCAGTGATGGAGAGCGCTCAGGTTTTATTGGTTCATTTACGCGAATTTTGGCTGAAACGATCCAACTCACGGACTGTAGAGGAACTTGAGCACAAGGGTGCAACTTTGCTTTCGGGGATGTCGGCAGCATTTTGAAGCAAGTATCACACGTGTCAAACGCATTACAGCTATTGTGCCTGTTGACCAACGGTCACTGTTTTCTCAGAGAGTCCATGCCCTTCTGAAAGCAACCAGTCCCGAAATCTTACATCAGCTTGCAGATTCCCTTGAGTCTGACTTCCCAAAAATCCGACCATGGTTGCAGTGGTGGATGTCTGATAAACATGCTGCCATGCTATTTGAATCCAAGCGTAGTATGGATCCCCTAGTTTGGGAATCAATACCCGAGACAACAAACCCGGAAGAGTCAATGCACTTTAGCATGTACTCACAGCAAGGTCGTAATCATGACTTCTTTGATGGATGGACGTCAATCTGGAAAGTGTGTGTAACATTTGAGAAGCTTTTCAATGCAGCACGTGGTATGACAATTATGTAGTACAGCTCAAGGGATAAAATTAAATCCAAATTTTAGTAGGTCGGCCGACATATTGGGGCAAGCCTCCTCTGCATATCCGACAGCAGCTCAAAGCCAAGATAGGACGTACTAAACAATCCCGCACTCCTTCTGCCATAAAGAAACAACAGAAACAGTATATCAATGATGGCCGCCCACCAGATGATAGCCGTTTACTTCGGTGGAAGCAAAATCTCAGAGTGAAGCCTTCATATTCATCCTGGAAACAGAAGCGTACCTCAAGTAAACAAGCTCAAAAGAAATCAGGAAAAAAGGTTCGGTTTTCAGAGTTGCAATCTGGGCCTGGAGGTATTTACTCTTTCTATATGAAGTTATTTCTCCCATTAATCAAAACCTAATTCTAGAAATTGATGAGTCATCTAACATGCAGTGGGAGGAGGAGTGGCACGGCATCTCTGAGTCATCTAAAGCTGCTTTTGTCAAGGGTACATGCTTTTTTGCTATTTTGTTGCCATGGCTCATTGACCTATATTTCGTCAGGCAATAATGAAACTGTGGAACCCCAGTGGGAAGAATGGTTTGGTATTGTGGAATCAAGTACTGAGAGAGGTAGGCTTCAAAGTATTTTATTTTATTGTAGGCTGCTTACAATTCTTTCAAACCTAGTTACATCAGGCTCAGATTTCATGTATAATTGGCTTCATCAAGGCAATAAGTCTGCAGAGGTTAAGGGACTGTGGAAATATGCTCAGTCTAGCATTGAGAATGCTCATTCAGATACTGAAAATCCTTCCCCATCTGCCCCCCCACCTTCACAGGATGCTCTTGCACTCTATTCCTCTCAGGACTTGATTGACAGTGTTTCACGGGACTTTCGCTTATTGATTCTGAACAATCGACCAACAATTCTCATTTCACCCTCCATAACAACATTTCCCTCCTTCAGGAATAGACAGAACTCCTGCTGGATTGACACTAGTCTTGAAGCTATCTTTTGGCTGTTTAACTATGATTGGGCTGAAGTTTCAACAGTCTTTGAAACTGAAGAGGCACAGAAACATCATTTTCATCCATTGTATACACTCCTCAAATCTCGCCGTTTGCTTTTACTTGGGAATGGAACAGATATGCTATCTCAGCTTTCAGCCCTACGTCAAACAGCTCGGAGATATATTATTGAACACAGACTGGCCTATGATGATACAGAAACTTCTTTCAACAGTGTGTTTGTAGGTGAATGTAATCAATTATACACCTGATACTTATTTTTGCCTTTTAGAGCTGGTTTGCTGCTTGTGTTGATTTATCCTCCAACCATCAGGCCAAGGATACAGATATAAAAAAAACTGTCTCTATGCTTTTCTCAGCTCATTCATTGAGCATACAATGTTGCACAGGAGAGGATATTGTAGTAGACCACTTTCAGATACAACCCCCTCGGCTGGGACCTACCCCTCGGGCCACACAGGGGCCAATGATGGCACATTTTACCAGCTGCCAAGGGAACTTCCAGACCTGGATCCGTAACCTGACACATGTCACAGAAATTCATCGCATGCATAGTAACCCAGTTGCACAATGCTTCCGGAAGCCAGAAGCTGACATTGGCTGCACTGGAAATGCTACAGTTGTAGACGTGATCACAAGTCTTCCAGTATTCTGGTGTGTTACACTGCATCCTGAAGATGAGCAGCCTTGGAGCTTTCCCCGCCTGCTATACCCAGTCCCTGGTGCGGAGGCAAAATCCAAAGGCTTTGTGTATGAGATGGTTGCTCGAGTTTTTGCTAGTTCAGACCATTTTGTGGTGCGCTTTGCAACTCCCATGGATACTCCCAAGCAGCAGTCTGCCATTTTCTTTTATGATGACCTGATGCACAAAGGGAGTGTTCAGCGGGAAACAGGAAAGCTTGATGACTTGCTATCAGGTATTAGCCCCCCATTGCCGCCAGGCTACCAGAGTGAGGGCTATCATACTCTTGGGGTGCTGTACCATCTCAAAGGTGGCTGTGCCGCCCAGGACTGGTTTACAAATCGTCAAATCCTTCTTATACAGAAGCACCTTCACATTTCCTTTACACTCAATCCTGCACCTCGGTTCAAACTCCTGAACTGCCCGATGTCTTTTGTAGATCCCGATTTTGTTGAAGTCCCACTGGAAAACCAAGTATGGCGTAGAGCAGCTGACATCAAAAAATTACAAAAACGCAAAGCTTTCCCACCACTAGAGTTTGAACGCAATTCATCTGTCACAGACCACTCATCAGTGTCATCTTTTCCTGTTCCTTCTTTTCACTCGAACTCAGATCTAAATGAGAAGGAATATCAAGAAATCATGCAGGAACTAGTGCCTGATGAAGATCTCAATCATGTCTCTCCCACTCCTTCAAGCTCTCCTTCCCCAAATTCCCCAGCACATGTTATTTGCCGGTGTGGTGTGGAGACAGATGGCCACCGACAGGAAGTCATGGAAAATATTGTTTGCTGTACATTCTGCAAAGAGGTTTGGTCGCATATGGCTTGCCAAGCTTACCGCACAACTGCCACACTGAAAACATTTTTGTGTCCCCTTTGTGGAGTTGACAATCCATTCAAGTTAAAGGATATCCATGAGAAGGCAGTACGTGCAAGAAAGTCATCAAGAAGGCAGGTCATATATGATCATTCAACAGCTATAAATGCTAATAATAATCTAATAAAGTGCATCAGATACAGAAAAGGCTATTTCGTCTCGAATCTTGTGGGTTCTACAATATTTCTTTTTCTTTTTCTCACTCTACATTAGTGAAGGGAAAGGTGTTTTAGTTAAGGATGCCTCAGGATTTTTCTTTCCCGCCCGTCTTATCTTCCGCCACAAAGATGGAAAGACTTGGACTATTTGTTGGTGGCGTCATAATAAACCACTTTTGGCTTCATCCCATATACCAGGTCAACTGGCAACTGTCTCTATCCAGGATATCAAAGATGAGCTCTGGTGCAATCAAAAAGCTAGACGGGCAGTCAGGGCAAGTTTCTTATTACTTGTACAAATAAATTGATTATAAAAACATTTTTTTTAGCTTGGGCAGTGGCAACGTGCATTTGTCATTGATGGGAAGGCTGATGAGATTGGAGAGAGCCCAGATATTCTCCCTTACAATTCAGAAATCAACAAAGCCCTACAGCCTCATATCCCAATCCTAACTCAGCTGATGGACAATCCAGAAACTGTGGCCATCAATTTATGTCCTGCAAAGCAATGGCAACTTGCCAAAAAACAACAATCATCTTCAAAACAAAAAAAGCATGTCTCTCCTGCAATGGAGCATTCAGGGGGTCTGACAGTAGATGACTGTGCACGCATCAACAACTGGTTCAATTGTACAATCCCGGGTGCTCCTGAAAAGCAGCATATGTGGAGAAGTGCTCTGCCAATCTCACATGCTCGTACTCTATTAATTCTACACCGATCTGAAACTCTTGGACTTCAAGCTGCATTTGACCGCCTTGTTTCATGGACTGGAAGAACTATTGATGGGAAGCCAAAGCTCTATCAAAAAGTGGATGTAGACTTGGAGGCTCTTCGCATATTAGAAGACTTGATTTTTGATATCTCTAAGGATGCAGGGGTAGCAGGAAACCAGCAATGGGGTCTTGATTCTGGTCCTCATTTGAGGAATTGGAATCCATGGAGTAAATATGGACCTGAGAGCCATGGGGCAAATAAACGGGAGGGAGGTGAGGATGAGTGCCTGGTAAGTTATTTCATGGCTTTGTATACTTGATATAGATCCTCACAGTCTAACCATAACAGCCGGGACCTGACTATGTGGATGACCAGCAGGGAAATATCAAACGAAAAAGAGATCCTGAGTCTGGAAAAGATGATAAAAGAATTACACCAAGGCCATTGCCTAAGAAACAACGAAAATAAAAGGACAGTTACATACATAATATAGGTGTTCTTCATGCATATAGATACAGAGCTACCGGACGCTTGTAGGTAGGCGATTGGTTTCTATATATATACCTATGGACTCTATTTTGTTAACTTCATACATATAGATACAGAGCTACTGGACACTTGTAGGTAGGTGATCGGTTTCTACATATACCTATGGACTCAGGGAATACTTTTTTGGTAGACTCAATACTGAATGTGTAGTAATCACATCACTCTGAAAATACTTTCCATCATTTTTCCACATTTTTCCAGCCTTTGTGAGTACATTAGATTGACTTAAGCTCAATTCTGAGCTCCAGAATCCACTGATGCACTCTCCTGGGTATGGCCAGCTGTACTGGTCTTGGAGAATACTTATTGGGACCAATGTAACCCTTGTGTAACCTTTATAGGACATGCATGGGACCAACGTAACCCTTATGGGACATGCATGGGACCAACGTAACCATGCATGGGACTGACGTAACCCTTATGGGACATGCATGGGACTGACGTAACCCTTATGGGACATGCATGGGACTGACGTAACCCTTATGGGACATGCATGGGACCGACGTAACCCTTATGGGACATGCATGGGACTGACATAACCTTTATGGAACTTATGGGATTGTTATGGTATGAGATATTTCAACTGTTTACCAAATTGTGATGCAAGTCGTGAACCAAATCCACCCATACCTTTCTGCTCTCTGACCAACACTACCTCACTGCGGCCAACTGTATGAGTTTCATTCCCAATTTTCTCGTTTACTGTTCCTGCATTTTCCAAGTAAACTACCACAATCTTTTCCTCGCCACAAATCCAAGTTGATCCAACACGTTGAACAAACTGTCCGGTATGAATGCCTTCAACAACGGCTAGAAGTGCATGTCCAGTATTCGCTCGAGGAGGGATTATTGGCTTCAATACCATTTCGACGTCAAGATATTCTAAATGCCCTCCTTGTTTGCGAATAGCAACAGTGTTATTGCTGATGTGTATCCACTGGCTGCCTTCACATCCAGCTATTGAGACATTGAGATCCACATTGTTGAATGCTGGATGCAAAATCCAGTGTGTTGGCTGTATATCTGTTGCTGGCTAGAATGAGATAGTCAGTATGGGCGCATTCATGGTCAAATAATCATACCTCAGAGTCATCCATAACTGCTTCCCACCACAATTCCATTCCTGCTTGATTCTCAGTGGGAGATGGTGGGGGTGTAGCACTGGCAGCGATTTGGGCTACTTGTGGTTGAGGGGTATAGCGTTTGTTATACACATGTGGAGTGTAATCAGGGCGAAGCTGATAAAATATCTGAGATTGTTTCAGAGGTGCAATTTCGATGAGGGTTCTATAGTGTCTGGGTGTTGAATCAGCAAATAGATTACAAAGTTGGAGAGAAAACATAACGAACTGTGGCTCTCGGACATGTTCATAGTCAATAACAACCTGTGGATTGACACATAGATATGTCCAAGCAGACAGTTCGATAGTAAGATGCAGTCCGCTAATGCTCGTGTCCATACGGTTTACATCACGTACAGCTCCCGAATATCCTTTATAATGGCCCTGTAGAATTTTTATCTCAATACCCAGCCAAGGGGGAGGGCCAGAGGACATGGTGAAAATTGAAAAGAAAGTTATGTTGCGTTTCATTCGTCAAACTGTTGAAACGAACACTGCAAAAGCAGTGCACAGCATCAAAAAGCGTAACTCTAACTTAATTTATGCTACTGATGGGACCTTATGGGACACTTATGGGACGGCATGGGACCCTTATGGGACGGCATGGGACCTTACGGGACGGTCCCATCACAGGGTTACGTCGAAAGTTCGGTGCCCGAAATATTGATGTCACGAGCTTCTTGCGCTGAGCCCCAGTCATTGCCTCAACAATACTTTCATTGATAGCTTTGCGGAAACGCTTTCCTAGTAGTGTGTGCATGTGATTAATCCTTATTGGTTATAGGGATAAGCACAGTGACTTTAAGATACAAAAAAAAATAGTTGGATACAAGGATAAGGATACCAATGCGAGGGCGAAGAGACGCTCGCAAGGCACGATCCACGGTAAATTAATGGTCACCTATGTACGAACGTGTGTATAAAATCGGGATAAAAAAGTTCGCAACAAAAGCGATGATAATGCAAGTGCAGAACGGGAATCGGTGCACAAACCACTATCGAGTGGTAAGGTAGGTATAACACCTCAAGTTAAGTACTCTGTGTTGCGTAAGTATCGTCCATCATCTGTTTTAATATGTAGCTGTCTGTTAGTAGACACTATCGAGACAGCGTAAGTAAAACGCCAGAATGTATCGTATCTTCAACTTATCTTTTTCTCTTCTCTGGCTAAGTATTCTCCGTACTTCGGATCGGCATCCGTTCTGCCCCAGCCTCCTGACCTCCCTTTCGCCAGGACACACAGGTTCCCTTTCAGTGGGTAACCCGACCCTTCCCCTAGGGAAACAGGGGACGCTTGATGGTCTTGTGATCAATATTTCAGAGGCCATCTCTCCCGTTGGCCTGCAAGTTACGTATTCTCTTGAACGCTTCACAGTTAGCTTTGAATCTAATCTAGCCCAGCCAAAATGCGGGGAGACTAGATAGTCAAAGATACTGAAAACAGCTGGGAGACAAAATTGATACAGAGGCGGGGAGGCTTCTATTCAGCAGGAAAAAGTCATCGAGACAGATGAGGTGCGAGACAGAATTGGTACAGAGGTGGGTAGGCTTTCATTCAGCAGGGAAAAGCCATCGAGATGGGCTGTAGATCTGTTTTAACTTTTTAAGTGTGCTCAGCCAAAAAGGCTAAGACACCAGGTGGTAGTGCGGGAGCTCTAGAAGAGTCCGGCGTCAACGCTGTGGCGGTGCTGAGCCCGCATGCAGAGCTTCACTACGAAGCCTGAAGGCATTGATTTCCTTGGTAGCTGTCTAGAGTTTGACTTGGAGTTGGTCTCGTACTGTGCTGTTGATATGTCTAGCAGCTGCTCATTAGCGGTTACTACGACGAGAACCAAGTTGTACTTATCACGATGAAGCAGCTTCACCTTGCTTAACTTTTGGTTGGTTGATGGCAACGTAGACATTAAATATTTAAATGCACGGTGTAGCCATTTCTGAAATCCTCACGACACTTCTTCAGGCTCGATTCGCTGTCTCGTTGTCCACTAACGGCCTCTCGAACACTGAATAATAGGGAGGATTAGTGTACAAAAGGAAATAAGAAAAAACTTACGGGTCTCGCTTGCTCTTTGTGACAAGCTAAGTGACGAGGAATTGATCTCATTGGGAGTGGCCCTCGATGACCAAGAAGGTAAAAGCATCCTTATTCACATTGAATATCAAAAAATTGATTTTCGAACGTATGTAGACAGGAAAGCGCTCGTCAAGCTTGCTCCTCCTACGGAATTCTTGAAAGCCCGAGACGAGAAACGCGCCATTGCTGAAGCGAATCATTAATTATCTCCCTAAAGCCATTGAAGATAATATTTGGAGCCATTGAGGTGATATCACCTTAGACTGTGTGGTAGCAGGTAACGGTCGTCTGTCACCATGGTTACGTTGTGGAGGCATGCTCTCCTCGATCCCGTTGCAACGCCAGCCCCGCCCTCAATGAGTCTGAACTAAAAACGGAAATCTACCACCGGATTCGCCCTTTCCACTCCACTCGCTTTCCACACGAACGTATTGCTTCTCCGGACATGATACTCGTCGTACCTTGGGCACTTTACCCCGAACGGTAACAAAAGCAACGGTGAGGAGGAAGGTTACAGAGGAAGCGATGAGGGAAAAGTTGGACCAGTTATTTTCAGGCAACGTGTAAAGTAAAGATCAAGAGGCGGGAGTTGAGAGCAAGGAGGAGGGAAAGGGCAAGCCGGTGATCGGAGACAAGGATGAGTATCGGCAGAAATGCATATGCAAGTTTAAGGCTAGTGATAGAGAGCGCAGGAGGTTTCGGAAGGCCAGCGGGGCCGCAATGGCTTGGAAAGGGAAGGAGAATGTTTCTTGTCGGGAAGTTCAAACATTTTGATAATCCTGCCCCAAGACTTCAGTGTGTCTTTCCGAATTAAGTCTTTCCTAGTTTGCGAGGAAGCATATGATTCCATTCGTTTCGTTAGAAGCATAGAGCCCTGTCCTTCAAAGTACAAAAAAATACAAGTACAAACCGGATAGTGATACAGGATGAGGATACCGTTCCATATAATACAAAAGCAAGGAGTTGGCATAGCGATGGTGTAGCAAGGCAATTTAAGATGAGGATGAATATTAACTTGTAAACTTGTAAACAACAATCGTAGCCGCAGAAGCTGGGGGAGAAGGCGACAAGGAGGCTGAAGAAAAAACGCAATGGTGCCAGTGTGTTGGACGCACGCAAGGCACGATCCACACTAAAGTGGTCGCCTCCGAACGTACGTATGAGGGTTGTATAGGACCAGGATAGAAGAGCTCGTAAGAAAGCGACGATCATGGAAGATTTGGCGAAGCACCCGCGCACCGCCATCAACCACTGTAGCAAGGTAGGTATAGCGCTTCAAGCGAATACTCCAGTCTTGTTTAAGTGTCCTCGACCGAAACAAATTACCAGGATAGCTCGAAAGAAGGGGAGGTAGTGCAACAAGAATATGCACGAGCACGCGTAGGCGAGGCGTGCGCTGCTCTCGACCACTACCAAAGTGATGAGGTATTCCAGCAACCATGTCGTCAACCGAAACGAGATTCGTGCCCTCCACTACCAGTGTTAATCCAGTAGCCGTCTGTTAGCCTAAAGTCCAATCTAGCTCGGCCATAACGGGGGGAGACTGGGTAGCCAAGGATACTGGAGGCAACTACGAGACGGAATTGGGACAGAGGTGGAGAGGGTTCCATGCAGCTGGTCGAGCGTGGGTATAAAATGATAGTCGTGCCATAGATGATAGTGGTGTCATAAATGAGAGGCTATCAGAATCGGGGAGGTGTTGACATTCGTTCATCTGTTTTTGAGTGCTCAGCGAAAAAGGCCTCAAAAAAACAATTTCTGAAATTCCCCGAGTGACAATGCGGAGGCTCTGCAAAGAAGCCAGCACAATCCCAGCACCAACAACTGCTACGGCGGTGCCAAGCATCTTCATTGGCATCGCGAAGCCTGTGGGCATTTAACTGGGTGTTGGCTGTCTCGAGTTCGGGGTCGAGTCGGTCTCACATCGCGAATTTAGCAGCTGAAAAGAGCATCATCAGCGGTTATTATGACGAGCGACGAAGATGTACTTACCATGGTAGAGCAGCTTGACCTTGATCAAGCTCTGGTTGGCTGATGACAGCATAGACTTTAAATACGCAAAGCCGTCTCTCTCTCAAGTTGTCATGATGCTTCTCCTCAAACTTGATTCGCTGCCTACGAACCGCCGCTCGAAGACTGCATAATAGTGAGATTTAGTATACAGAGAAGAAAGATGAAAATGACTTACGGGTCCACGCTTGGTAGCAGACTGTGCGCGCTCTTCTTCCTCGCCTTCGTTCGGGTCATCGTTGCTGTTGGACTCATGCTAGCACCAGGCGCGTTAGCTCGCGTGGTAGGGACCACTGACTGGGTTAAACTGCGCTCAGTGGCAGCATTAGAGTCCCGACGGCGATGGTGACTCCGGGTTGGAACCAAGGGGGCGCCTGCCAAAATGCTGGCCATCAGAAATTGTATCGACGTCGTTAACCGAAGCGGGAGGAGAGAGGGTAGCATTCTCGAGACAAGTATAGCGACAGGAGGGCAAGGGTGCAGCTGCAGCATAGCCAGTCTGCCAGTGGAAAGTCATTAATTCATTGATCATTGGTAAGCTCGAGGTGTGAAAAGCTAGATGAAGGAATGTGGGTGCGATGTAAGCTGGATGCGTGAAGAGACGTACAACGTAATGACGAAAAGTAGTCGGGCTGGATTGGATTCGTCAAGTACTGAAGGTATACATAGTCCATCGAGTTGTCCAAGGGATCCGGAAGGGCCACGGCGGCACAAAGGAATGGGACCAAAGGCAAAGACACGTCGAGGAGGATAATGTGGCATAAGAACTATGTGCGCAGTAAGCAACGCAATAGGAAAAGAGCAGAAAAAAGCTCACTCTGGGCGAAACCAACAATAGTTTGATTATTCAAATTGGACTTGTTGTTCAGTGTTTCCGTTCATTCATTGCAGGAAGAATCCGCTAAACTGGAAGACGCCTAGACAGACGGTGCTGCATGCCCCAGTACCCGTAGTCTCTTGGAAACTCCATGCACCGCGTAGGGATTCTTGACAATGATAGTTTGTGGCAGAAAAGATCGCCTTCAACTTCAACTTGTTGATGAATCGCTCCTCTCGGAACGTGCTTCCGAGACTCACGTGCATGAAAATGGTCTATCCAGTCATCTTGAACTTCGCCAGACTTCGCCAGAGCATTCTGTCAACCTGGTCCTATTCCATCGCTGATGTGGTCCGTTTACTATGCTGCCGGTTCCTGGGCTTGGGGTAAAGAAGAAACTATAGCGGTGGAATGCAGTTGTGCAGTGTGTGGATTAGCTCCTGAGTCGCGGTGTTCATTATTGTGACTGTCGCTTATCTGCTGCGCGAATTAGGTTCTTTTTTTTTGCAATTCTTCTATTTACATTTCTCGTGTTCAGATTCAACTTTCTCTAACCTTTGTCGGCCACGTCGCTGACGGCCGCATATGGTGAAGCCAATCCTACATTAGAAGAGTACGGCTCAGTCTTTCACATATTGAATTCGCGTGGCAGCTTCAAATGCAAGATGTAGATGCGCTGCCGACTTTTCCGTCAAAATCTTGCTCATTGCGCCGACGCGATACTGGCCGCAAGGAAACATTGCCGATAGGTACAACTACAAGTTTCTCTTAGGACGTTTCTCCTGGTGACTCATGGACGTTATACTGCTCATCTGTAGCAGAGTTTTCTCAATGGACACCACTGAGACGCACTCTGACCTAAGTGGCTTTTTGCTTATCCTTTCTGCGAGCAGCTTGGGTGGTCTTCGTTCAAGTGTGTTTTTAAATTAGAAAGATCGACTTCCACCTTCCCGCTGAGTCTAAACTCGAACCAGTCCCCTGCTAGAGTTGTGATGTGAAAATCACACACGGCTGATCTCAGTCATCAAAATGTCCAAAAGAAAAACGACTGGCTTAGGTCTACGCTGAGTCCTATCATGGCCATCACCCTTTGTGCTCTAAGCCTCGTTATTCAAAGCTGGTCCTCCCTTTTCGCTTGTGAATACTTTTCCGGCCTTACTCAGACTATATGAAGTCGTAACTTCTCATCGCACCCGGAGTACAAGTGTTTTGGTACTTGATGAAGATTAGTAAGCCGTCTATCTTTCAGATGACAATATCAATAATCGATAGCGCCGGTGAACGGCAGGGCCCGCTACCTCTGGAAGCAAACACTCTTTGATAACCCAGGAGACTTGTTGTCTCAGCTGATAACTACAGTCAATTAATGCCGACTGCTCAGAGTACAACCATTTGGAGAACACATTCTCAATTTTTATTTACGCATAATTTAACAACGGGGCACAGAACGTTTTGGAGGGTTAACAGAACCAGAAAACTCATCGGTAGGTACTATAAGCAATATTTGAGCAAGATGTTTCTTAATGGTGCTAAGAATTTGTTGACGGAGGTGTTCGCGCTTGAATGTATCTTTTATATGCAACGCCCTGCCAATTTCTAGAAGTGAATCAGTAGAAAATTCCTTCGCTTTGGCATTCAATATGACACCAAAAGCTGCATTGATGAGCTCACGCCTAGTGTTGAAATCAGCGGAAAATGCATTGCAAGCACCGTACGTATGGCCATTAAGACAAAACCTGTGGAGCAGATGATATACAAGTACATTCCGACACTGCCAGGTTGAAGCCGTGGGTATTGATGCCATGTAACAAGGCATAACGTTGCAACAAAGGTAGGGAAGATGAGATCGAAGACCAGATTCAGCATGACCAAGGAAAGAACGTTCAAGATACAAATGGGAAGTTGGTGGTTTAGGCAATACAGGAGTCGATGGTACAAACATTGAAGGACCAGCTAATGGGGACAGGCTGTCGTCGAATGGTATTGCAGAATCTTCATGTTTAACATACGAAACGGGAGTTGGTGCGCTAGGTAATACAGAGCTTGAAGGTACAAACGACGGACCAGCTAACGACCGCAAGCTATCATTGAACGGTATTGCAGCATGAACATGTTTATAAGCTAAATGCCTGTAATCCATGCTTGCAGTATGTGCATGGGTTTCAGTTGCAGCTTGGGGAAAATCAGGTGACCCACCTAAGGAAATTTGTGAGGACAGACGAGTGGGAATTGAGAAATGTAATACCGTGCGCCGAGGTAGAGTGGTTGCTGGCCTAGGTTATCACCAGAAGTTAAAGCAATACCTACAACGGAAAAAGAACAAACCTGAGCAGACACGTTGACGACTTGCTCCCCTGAACGGGACACAGAGTCGGACGTTGAATAGCGTCAAAACCTTGAGAAGACTGAGTGTGCGAAACTTAACGTTTAACAACGCCTGCTCACCTGGCAAAGGAAATAAAACAGGGGTAATCGGAGGTTCAATGTTACTATTAGCAGAACTTGGGCTGAGTTGGGGTACGCACGGATGAGCTCAACAGCCGCAGACGAAGATTTAAGCAAATCGGAACCCAGAATCACATCGATACTGGGCGGACATTCGGATACCTGAAAGTGATGCGGAAAAGAATGAGAACAGTGAGGAGCGGAAAACGTGAGGCACTCAGAACATGCTTAGGGACATGCTGAGCCAAGTCGGGGAAAGAAAGACAGCGAGAGACACGAATACAGAACGTCAGGGCTATAGACTGCACTGAGTACGACATTGCGTATGGAAACCTGCATGAGGAAAGGTAAAGGAAGAGGAAGAACTGCATTGGTTGGTTCAGTGGAACGGGTATAGACGCTGAATCGAATTACAGTCACAACTTGAAGACCTGTCAATTAATGACTAACGGCCAGGCACCAAGGTCGATCGAAAATAAGAGCACCACAAGACCCTCTACTCTAAAGAGGTAGCGGGAATCTCATACCTTCTCATACCCATCAAAGTATAATCAGCGCCCTGGCGTTGTAGCCAGGGTAGTACCATCCAGCGCCCTGGCGTTACTACCTTACCAGGATAGTACCATCCCAACGCCCTGGCGTTACCTTGCCAGGATAGTACCATCCAGCGCCCTGGCGTTGCCCATCCAGTGTCCTAGTGTTGCCCATCCAGCGCCTTGGCGTTGCACCAATGTCAATAGAGGTATCGCAAAAAGGGGTCGCCATGATCTCTGTGTCGGCATGGTTTTTTTTTTGGCATAGAGCTTACCCCACTGCAAGAATACGATCACAATAACTGTATGCGGTGAGTTTGCATTCATTGGGCCCTTTAACGAGATCCGAGGTCTTTCCTCGATCTTATTGTGGACAAGCAAGCTGTCTCTTTCTTCTGTGATGGACCCTGTCGGAATCGGGAAAACAGTACGTCTGACGTCTAAGATACGGTTGGACGCCTATGGGAATCATATCGTGGACAAGCATGCTGTGTCCTTCTTCTGAAACAGTACGCCTGACGTCTAGCAATGAAAGGCAAATCATAAGCATTATATAAGATGGAGCTGGAGAAGACCTGTAATGTCCCTTTCCATAGGATCAAGAGATATTATCTACTGCCGGGCTTCTGACATCGGTGGCACGTCCGTCTAGCTAACACAACAGTTATTTTCGCTTGGCCTCTCCGACTACTCGATATAATGGCTCACGCACAGAAAGGTGTAGAGCGGCAGATTTTTGCTATTTAGTATTCAAACAAGTAGCGTGTAGAAGGGCACGAGTGGTATTATTTGTTCTTGCCCCATAAAGAACCAATTCAGTACAGTCTTTCTACATTGATATTATTAAGCGCCCGTGCTTTTCTTCCAACATTTTCCATCCCTGCAAGCTACTTACATCGGTCAATCCACAAAGGGGATCAGGGACACTCAAAGTTCGGGAAAATTCTGTATAAAATTTCGTACTCGGGAAGCGCCGCATCCTGCGGCAAACACCTTGCTTGAAACACAAATACATGGGATTTTTCTAAGCTTCATATAGTCTATAGAGGATGATTGGAAAGTTATAACTTAACGACAAAGCAGAGTGATGACAATAGACGCGTAATCTAATGATATCACCTTTGTTTGTTCTTTATTTGCAAAAAAGGGTGGGAAAAATAATTTCACCGGTCGGAATGACCTTGACAAGCAAGGTGATGAACAAAGAATTTGTATAAACGTGATTTTTTTTTGTCACTCTTGAAACAGGCGTTACATGCCTAACAAGCTCAGCGGCAATATATGTACATTTGATGTACTTACTTTCAATCATTCGTTTTCTCAAAGATCGGATCGTGGCTATTTGAATTGGGTGATTCACATATGGCCTTTTCGCTCGCCCCTAGGAAGCCCTAGGAAGTATAAAACCCCCATCTCGAGTGGCATCAACCAACTCATCCATTGAACCTCCTCAGCTCAACAGCAATTGCCTGAGATGTCCTCCTTGAGCTCTCCTGACTATCAAACACTCGCTGACTCCCCGCAGAACACTCAGAATTTACTTACGGCACTATCGACGGGCCTGCCGACTCCAAGTCTTTGGATCCTTGGATCCGTCGTCGCGTCTATGACCATACTCCGGTACACCATACTCCCTTGTCTAACTCTGCATGGTCTCGAGCAGACAATCAAAGCCGTTGATAGAATGTTGCAAGGCCATATCGGTCTGGGGATTATTCCCTCCAATGTTGATAGTGGTGCCGGTAGCGACTTTTGCTTTGCATCCGGCCAACAGGGACTAAGGCGTTTGGATCGTAGCGAGCATTTGTTGTACAGTGATCAGTAAGTCTATGCGATTTTTTTCCACTCAGTTCTAATCAATATTAATCTTTATTGACAGACTCGGATACCTCGACATTGGCGACCTGGAATGTTCTCGTCGGTGAGTTTATTGATCTGTCTTATAAGCTTCTCATAGCCCGGTCTGATATGTAGATGCATGGACTACGAGGAACGTTTATGTCGGTTAGTATATGCGCCATATCTGATGGCTCCCAATGTAACTCATGGTATTTTCCTCAGAATCAAAGACATCGCCCATGATCTACACTTACAGCCCCCACCTCCATCCTTGACGAGTTATCTCAAGGTATATATCACCCGTACATGCACCATTTCCACCGCATACAAGGAAGTACATATATTGAGACATGAAATAAAGGTACTTGACCTCTCCTTATAGTTTCATTCCTTGTATTCTGACGCATATATGCTAGCATTTCACCGTCTTGATCTCTAAGCGCCACAACAAGTTTAAGCTCGATGTTGTTTTGCTGCGAAAACGAAGAAGTACTTGCCCCACAGAACATGATGATTGAGAATCTAGTATCACAACTTCTTGCACCGAGCCCCAGTCATTGCCTCGATAATACTTTCATTGACTGTTTTGCGGAAACGCTAGTAGTGTGTGAGGAAGCATATGACTGTAGTCATGAGGATAAACACGACTTCTATAAAATACAAAAAATACAAGTGCATTTCATATAATAAGGATACAATGATAAGGATACAGCTACAATGCGAGAGCGAGGGGCTACTTATTAGTGATGGTGTAACAAGCTTGGGTTGAGGACAACTACCCATCCTGCGCCGAAAAAAATGACAATCGTAGCTGCAGGACATTGAGGAGAACTTCGGTATCGTGATCAACCAGTCGCCAGTCAATCTTTTGGGGCTTAAACGTACCATTTGTAGGAAGCCAAAGGAAGGAGAAACCGATGCGGTTCTATATGCGTGCACTTAAGCTCCCTAAAGGCTCATGATCTGTTGAGCTTTTCAAATTTGCCTGTCTAGAGCCGTTGAAAATAATATTCGGGGCCTTTGCGGTGTCATCATCTCAGACTAGGTGTAGTAGGTAATGGGTATCCATCAACAGTATTGGTTGTGGTCCTCCACCCCCGTCTTGCAGCGTCAGCCTCGACATTAATGGGTCGGAACTGAAAACGAAATCTACCGAATTCGCCCTTTCCACGCCACTTGATATCTACTCGAACGCATCGCTTCTCCGGACATGTATTCGTCGTACCTTTGGGGACATTGCCACGCACGGTATCAAAATCAGCAGTGAGGAGGGTTATAGAGGAGACGATGAAGGAAAATTGGATCACTTATGTTCAGTTAGTGTTTAAACTGGTTTATAAACAAGATCAAGAGATAGGAGTGGAAAGCGCGGAGGGCACAGGCACGACAGTGTTCGGGGACAAGGATGACTATAGGCGGAAAATGCATAGATAAGTTTAATGGCAGGAGATTTCGGAAGGCCAACAGGGCCGCAATGGCTTGGAAAAGGGTGAGATTTGTTCGGAGGGCCAGAGGGAACTTGACGAAGGTCAAGACATTTTGATAATACATGGAAAGTTCTGTAACACCAATGCTGTCAGTCTGCCTTGCGGAAAGCTATCATATACGCTATTGCAACTTTTGCTTTTCGGACTGTGAATGAGATCAGCTTTTGCAGTAGAAGTCTGTTGAATGGAACGTTATCAAACATGATTCCCTCTGAATGAATGGCTGGACTCACTACCCGGGCACTGTAAGTTTCTGGTACTCTGTGCTCATTGCAGTGATACTGTATATGGCAGCCTCTAACCAATCTTGGAAATTTGATATCACGAACTTGCACCGAGCCTCAGTCATTACCTCGGCAAAACTTTCTCTGCGAAAAAGTCTTTCCTAGTTGTTGGTGAAAAAGCATAGAATTCTATTAGTTACAGGGACGGACGCCATGTTGCCCCATCCTTCTTTCCTTTTTTAAAATTCAAGTACATCCAATAATGATACGAGCAAGGGTTACATAGCGATCATGTAGAAAGGTTGGACAACTACCCATCGTTTGAGCTGCACCAAAATTGACAATCATAGATGCAGAAGCCGGGGAGAAGGCGGCATGGAGGATATCGAGGAAAAAAACATAACGGTGCCAGTGTCGGACACACGCGAAATACGATCCACACTAAGTGGTGGCCTACAAGCGTGCGTATGGAGGTTGTGTAGGACCGAGATATAAAAAAGTTCGGATGAAAGCAATGGTAATGCAAAGAAGTGACGAACAAGAGTAGGCGAGGCACGTACTGCCATCAACCACTATCAAAGTGATGAGGTAGGCGTAGCACTTCCAGCAGCCACTCTAGTCTTGTGTAAGTGTCGTCAACCAAGATGAGTTATCGACCAAGATCCGTGTCATCATTTGTTTTAATCCAGTAGAGGATCGATGTAGCTGTCTGTTAGCCTTGGGTCCAATCTAGCCCAGCGATGCGGGGAGACTGGATACTAGCCAAGAACACTGAAAACAACTGCAAGACAGAATTAGTACAGAGGTAGGTTTCTATCCAGCAGGGAGAAGGCCATCTAGGCCAGTGGGGTGTGACATAATAAACATAATAGTTGTGTCGTCAATGATAGTTATTTCGTGAATGATCGTTGTTTTGTAAATGATAGTGGTGTCGTGTAGTGGTGTCGTGTTGTCTACATGTTTCGTTAACTCTATGTGATATTCGTGTCATAAAGCAAAGCAGAGTCAGGGAGTTCGGGGAGTAGAATTCGTTAGTCGGTTTTTGAAGTGCCCAGAGAAAAAAGGCCACAATGTTTGTTTTCTGAAATTTCCCAAGCGGTAACGCAGAAGCTCTAGAAAGAACCTGGCACAATCCTAGCATTGATAGCTGCTATGGCGATACCAAGCCTGAACTTCATTGGCATCACGAAGCCTGTAGGCATTTAACTCGTTGTTAGCGGTCTCGAGTTTGGCTTCGAGTCGCCTGATATGTTTAACAGCTGCAGGGGGAAAGCATCATCAGCGGACGTCACGACAAAAGATCAAGATGTGATTACCATGGACCAGCACCTTGGTTTTGCTCGACTTCTGGTTGGTAGGTGGCAGCGTAGACCTCAAGGATGCGAAGCCATCTCTTAAGTTGTCACGACGCTTCTGGTCGGCCTCGATTCGTTCCCTACGGACGGCCTCTCGGAGGATGCTGATGAAATAACAGTGAGAATTAGTGAACAGAAAGGAAATGTGAAAACGACTTACGGGTCCACACTTCCAGGAGACTGTGCGTAGTCTTCTTCCTCGCCTTCGTCCGAGTCATCGTTGCTGTTTGGGCTCATGCTAGCAGCAAGCACGCAGGCTCGCGTAGTAGGACCACTGACCGGGTTAAAGTGATTTGACCTGCGGCCAGTAGTAGCATAGATTCCTGACGGCGATGATGACTCCGGGTTGGGACCAAGGGGGCGTCTGCCAAAGTGCTGTCCATCAGAAAGCATATCAGCATTGTTGGCCGAAGCAGGAGGAGAGATGGTAACACTCTCCAGAGGGGGATAACGATGGAAGGCAGGGGCGCAACTGAAGCATAGGGATAATCTGAGCAAAGCGCAGGTGGAAAGTCATTGGTGAGCTCGAGGTGTTAGAAACTAGATGAAGGAATATAAGTGATGCAAGCAAGCCGGATGTATGGAGAGACATACAACCTGACGACGAAGAGTAGTGTTGCTGAAATGAATTCGTCGTGTATTCAGGGTACCAGTAATCCATCAAGTTGTCCAAGGAGAAGGGCTGCGGCGGCACGGAGGAAGTGTGCGAGAACATGGGATCGAAACCAGAAGACATGCTGAGGGCAATAACAGAGAAAGAACGATTGATTTCAGGTAGGAACTATGTGCGCAGGAGAAAAAGAGCAGACGGCGCTGGACTCTGGGCGAATACGAGATATATCTCGGAGGAGAAAGGGTTGCGGAAAAAAGTGGTGGAAAGCAAGACAAGGCACGTCTCTTATAATATCAATCACAAGTCAAAACTTGAAGCGCTCGTCTCACGGGCAAAGAGTCCCAAATCATTTCGTAATAAGGAACTTCCGGAAGGTCAATTATTGTTCTGTCAAACGAAGACTCGACACAACGACATATGTACAACTATTATATCGCGTTGAGGACAAGGACAACAAGGCTTTTGATCCTCCATCACGCCTCTCTTCTGTACGAGTCTTCAGTGCTGATAATTATAGGATTTGCTCCGCCGTCAGTTAGGTACTGCACAGCCATGGTCATAGCAACCATCCACAAAGAAGAGGTATGAAGGCCGGCCGATCTGGGCTATCTAGGCGGATTAATGGCAGAGTCTACTCGCGGTCACTATTGTCTGTCTCATTGCCCTCCAGGTGTAGTAACGCGTCCAACTCTCCCACAAATGGTTCATCAACCATTGTGCAGTGTTTTCTAATTTAAATCGAACTTTGATTGCACGCACTACTGCATTTTCCAACTGCTCATTGACATTGATGTAGATTTAATTTACACATGCACTCGCTACTGCGTTTTCCCGCTGCTCGTTAGGACCAGCAGATTCTTGTTCTGCCATTTCACTATGTAAGTGCAGGCCTTTAGGGCACATTCTTTGTAATACAAGTTTCAATCGCTAGTGAGCGCTTGAGCCTCCAAGCTTCAGCTGCTTCAAGCATCACGCATCATGTCTTGACCCAATTAAGACCTACGAAGGAGAATTTACAGCACAGCCTTTTCTCCCATAATCGGGAGTCACCAGGAACTTTGGTTAAATTCCCATCAAGCCAGCTTTGTATCTTGTATCCGCTGAACCTCAGCTCAATAGCTCTTGACTCAGATGTCCCCCTCTCCTAATTATCAAACACTGGCTGACCCCCCGAACATCACCCAGAAAATTTCCTTATGACACTATCAATGCGGCTGCCAACTCCAGGTTTTTGGATCGCATCTGTCGTCATGTCTATGACCGTACTTAAGTACACGATCCTGCCTTGTCTGACTCTGCACGGACTCGAGCAAACGATCAAAGCCGTTGATAGAATGCTGCAAGGCCATGATATCGGTTTAGGGATTATTCCCTCCAATGTTGATAATGACGCGGTAGTGACTTTTGCTTTGCACCTGGTCAACAGGGACTCAGACTCTTGGATTGTAGCGAGCATCCATTGTTCAGTGATCAGTGAGTCTATACGAATTTTTCCCCTCTCAATTCTAGTCAATACTGATCTTTGTTGAAAGACGCCTCAATATTGGGGACCTAGAGCATTCTCGTCGGTGTGTTTATTTATCTGTCTTCAAATAATATCTTTCAAGCTTTGCTTATAACCTGGTCTGATGTGTAGATGTATAGACTACAAGGAGCGTCTATGTCGGTCAGTATATGCACCATATATGATGGCACCAGACGCAACTAATGGTATTCCTTAGAATCAAGGACTCGGACATCGCCATGATCTACACTTGCAGCCCCCTCCCCCATCCTTCACAAGTTGCCTCAAAGTATGTATCACCCCTATATGCATTACTTCTACTGCATATAAGGAAGTACGTAGACTGAAACATAAAATAATGGTACTCGACCTCTCCTCGCAGTTTCATTCAGAGTACTTATTCTGACGCATATATCGCCATCTTAATCTCCAAACACCACAACAAGCTGAAGCTCAATGTTGTATTGCTGCGAAAACGACGGACTACTCCTTCTCCTGGACCTACATGCAGATAAATATTACTGTCTCGATGCGCTATGGATACGAGGGTCTGTTTGGGTCCAGAAACCGGAGTAGCATATCTGGATTCCTATGCAAACGGAAACATCACAGAATAAGTATCGAAGCGTTGGGGTTTACCAATATCATACCAGACAGTAGAAGCTGCCTTTCCTTACGAATGCATGGAACAAAATCCAGAATCTCGAGCTTCGTCGTTCGACGGCTGAAAAGTTTGAATTCGTCTGTCTAGGAATGCAGCGTTAACAGAGCAAAATTGAAGGAGCAAAAGAGGATGTTAACGCCTTTGGCAGTCGTGAGTACAAACTATATGTTGTTGATTAAGCCATGAGTAAGTCAATAACAAGTAAACATACTTGGCACAGAGAAAAAATCGATAGGGGATCTTCTCCAGACCAGGCTGGGAAAAGCGACTAGCCCAGCAGAAATCATACATATCTCTCAATGAAAGCTTCCAAGATAGCTGGCATGAGTCCGCATGAAATTGGCTTGGCATTAAACATGTAACCACCAAAATACAACAGATCTTGAGTTTTCCATGATAAGCAGAGGTATGGCACATATAGTGTCAAATAATTAAGCATAGATTTATACGAGTGGGCAGTGCTTTTGCGGACCTAACTTCAATATTTTGAGCATTTTGGACACAAGTCAAGATACATACTGTGGACCTAATTAGGACAAAATTACAAAATTTTCCAAGTAAACTATAACTTTTGTGGACCTTACTTTTGCGGACCTCATTTTTGCGGACATCACTTTTGCGGATCTCACTTTTACGGACCTTATTTTTGTGGCCCTAACTCTTGTGGACTATTTGTGACCAGTCTGCAAGACAGTATGCAGGTGGTTCTGCAGACATAACTTATTTAAGTACTGAGGGCCAATGCATTGCCATAAGGCCTACACATCAAATTAGCGCTCAGTCACATGGTATTTTGATGGGAAGACTGCTGGAAGCCGCTTTCCGGCACTGTACTGGTAACTGTATGGTGCCGGACAACGGCCCCGGCTCTCACATTTTATTCATGGCACACATCCATATCAGACTAGATTAGTAACTTATGGCTGTGTTGAGTCACAGTCTTGGTCACAGTCTGCTCAGGGCCTGATATGGCAATACTCTGTACAAGACTCTGTATATGATTATTGAAATAGTAATGAAAGAATGGATGCCAAAAGCACATTCATATATTATTAGAGCACTCTTAAAATCCTTAATCATTTGGCCTGTACAATACTAATCTTCAAGTAGAAGCAGTGTACTGAAGGCACAAACTTCCGAACCGCTAAAAGTGCAGTGGAGGTCTGCTCATCTTCATACATTGAGCAAATACTTTTGAGGGTTCACTGTTAAAGCAAAATACTCACTTTTGCTATAAATGGTATAGATAAAGTGCTAAAAGCCTTTTTAGTAACTTACATAAACACTAATAAAGCTTATCTTATCGCTGGCAGGCGTCTAATTAGCAATCTAATCAACATTTGTCATCCATAGAACTTGAACGTATCCAAACTTCGTTAATTTGTGTCCATTTTGAGTCTTTAAAACATGTGTCCGCAAAACCCATGTCCGCAAAACTTGTGTCCGCAAACCTGTGTCCGCAAAACCTGTGCCTACAGAACTTGTGTCCGCAAAACTTGTATCTGACATGATCTTAGTTTGAACATTTTATTCAAGTTAGGTCCGCAAAAGAGGTGCCAAAGGCCAAAGGGTCCATAAATAGTCATTTCTACACTATTTTGTCAAGTTAGGTCCACAAAAGAGGTGCCAAATGGTAAAGTGTCCACAGATATTTATTTGACACTATATGTTCCATATAGAGGCACCCGAAGGTGAACATGATGCAATAGGGCCAGAAATGCTTGTTGAGAAAAGGGAGGAACACTGCCCAACCGACATGTTGATCAGACGTTTGACCAGACTCTGTAAGAGGTGGTGATGAATTGGGTGAAAAAGGAAGGACCACAGTCCGACCAAAACGTTGATCAGACGCTCAATCATACTCTAATCCCGCAAGAGGTGGTGGAAGTGTGATAATGAAAATAAGATCCAAGGCTATAAATCAGTTGATAATGTGCGAGGCAAGGCGGGAGGAGTAGCAGACACCAGTGTATCGGACACCCACGAGGCACAATCCACAATGAAGTGGTCGCCTACAAGCGTGCGTATGGAGGTTATATAAGATGGATGAAAAACTACGAAATAAAGCGATGGTAATGCAAGAAGTAGAGAACAAGAATGTGCACGAGTAGGCAAAGCACGCACCACCATCCATCAATCACTATAAAGTAGTGAGGTAGGTATAGCTCTTCAAGCCACTACTCCAGTCTTGTGTAAGTGCTGCCAACCGAAACGGATTATCAACGATCAGTGTCATCCGTCATCTGTTTAATCCAGGCCCTTCCGTAGAGCATCAATGTCGTAAATGAGAGCAAAAATGAATACAGTCTTGTCACAAATCAAAGCAGTGCCACCTGCAGGGATTGGGGAGTCTAGAAGTCTGTTTTGGTGCTCAGCGAAAAAAGGCCACAACACTTGTTTTCTGTAGAGAGAGCCCAACACAATCACAGCTTCAATAGCCGCTATGGCAATGCCAACCATGAGCTTCACCAGTATCACTTTGGCTTTGAGTCGGTCTTGTGTCGCCTTGATGTATTTGGCAGCTACCGGAAAGAGCATGATCAGTGGATGGTACGACAAGCAACTAAGACTTGCGAGTGTGGGCCATCGCGCTGTGCGCGTGGCAGGTACGAGTCCTGCGATTTGCTAGATATTGGAGACTATATCTTGCAGTAGATTGCAGCTGAAGGTGAGTATGTATCTGGCCCTATTAACATATCGATGTTTCTTATACTCAGGTTATCTAATATACTCTTACCACCATTACTCATACCGTCGTGGTAGAATACTCTACCTTGCAAATCAATGATACGAGATACAAAATGGCTATATACTGGACTAAAATATGAAACACCTCTTAGTCTGTACGTGATCTGATTGCTCGCAATAACCACTGATATATTAGTGTCTAAGGAGTAGTTAGCCATACCATCAAGGGAAAATGCAATGATAGGGGAGGCTACTTGTATGGAGAATGTTTTATGAATGTGTGCATTGCAGATGGTACATCTAGGACCATTAGATAAGGTGGCACATTATTTAACCATGCAGAAGTAGAAGTTGGAGGTTCTAAAAATGGACCTGACAAAAGAGGCACAGCAGAATTTCGGACTGTTCTTGCATAAATATGACCAGAAGTACATGCTGCTTGAACTTTTAACCATGGCGCTCTAAGGTGCAGGAGTCGCTCCAATACATCAGATGTAGATGCATATGCACCCCAGTTTAACATAGATAAATGCTGCACCTGCAAGCGGAAGGTATCTCTAATAGTTTCAAAAGTAATAGTACGATTGAGATTAGCTTGGAAGTCTCTGAATATATTTGGTAAGTATTCATAAGTTGAAACATCCAAGTTGACTTCCTTCCATGTATGTCTTAATATGCTAAATAAAGAGTCATAAGCACAGCTGTTGTTTGACCACTTGAGACTCGAAGGCATATCAAGTGCAAGAGATTCTCCTGCCGCAAGAGCTGATTTAGTGGCAGAAAATATAGACGGTGGTGAACAAGAGAAAGTAAACTTGTTTGAAGCTGGTGTGAAAGGTTGATGAGGGGTTGCGCAGAATGTGTAAACAGTATCCACTTTGGGCTCTAAACAGTATCCACTTTGTGGAGGTAAAATTTGGGATGCTTTATGTGAAGTTCCAGTGGGCGCAACATTTTTATAAGTATTTGATGAAGTGCGAGGTCTTTTAGGTGATATAGAAGATGGAGGAAGATGTGATAATTTTGACTTTTTTGATAATTCAGGTTTAGATTCAGATAATCTCTTGCGCTTATTGGAAGATGATAAAATGGAGACAAGCTGAGTTTCTGCATCTGTGATAGAAGGTGGAATAGTATGTTTTGCTATATTATTTTGCAATAATTTATCTCTCATCTTTTTGAATTCTTTTTTATCAATAGTTTTCCATTCAATGTCATCTGCCGAATCATGAATGTAAGGATCCTTATTAGACCATTTTATTGCAGAATGAACATTGTAAGGTACATAAGATAGACCTTTCAATTATGGTATTGTGCTATAAGGTTATTCCTGTAATACCATTTACAGATTTGTCAAGTTTGCCTTCATACCGCAATCTGGTAATTTCATCAAGTAATTCAAGTTTGCGAAATTCTTTGCGCAGCGAGCCAGATGCACCTCCAGTGATATGTTTTGCATCAAAACCTTGCAAAATAACTGTTTTAAATGCACTGCGGCTGCGAGAAAGAGCAGTGTAATATGAATGATGATCACTGAAGGTATTTAGATCTGTAGCATTAACAGTCAAGCTATGTCCTTGTGAAGCATATGCAGTCATAGAAAAAACTGGAAGAACATCAACCTGATTCCTCATGATATTTATGCGGGAATCATCTGGTAAATAGACAAAACCAGATGTATTTCTGCGAGTGAGTGGAACCACATTAAGTGGCAAAGAGTCAACCTGCACAGGTTCATGTGGGTCATCAAGCAGAACAAACAATACATCCAATATTAACTGCCATAATGACCTTTGGAAGCATGCCAAGCATATACAGTACCATGCTGGCCTTTTGTAATATTTAACCCAGTGGCTGCATTATAGCGAATAATAACAGGCAAACCCAAGCAGAGAGAAAGTTTTCCTGGTGCATGATGCTGATGACTAGATGTTGGAAGATCCCATAACATAGACTGCAGTTCCTGTGTCATTGATGTAATTTTTGATTTTTTCGCCTTTTTTAGCGATGTTTTATGCTTAGAGTTATCAGTTTTAGTAGATATTGTATCATCACTGAAAAAATGTGTCAGAAGCAAACCGGATGCATCCAAGTCTGTTAATTTCATCCTTCTGTCTATTTTCGCCAACTATAATAGGAGCATCTTGCCATGGGCAGCACCAACAAAATGTCTACCTGGCTTATTAGCAGATACTAAAGTATTTAAGAAACGTATATCATTTTTGGTACAGGCTTTATACCGCATATTTTCTAGTGCTGTTCTAAATTTGATATTGTCATCATCTGTACCAGTATTGCGCATATTCTTGCGCAATATAACAACATGTGTAACTTGATGCCAAAGTGCTTTACCTATCACAGTATAATTACCATTTAGTGTTGTGGGGGGGGGGGGGTCTGCACCAGCTTTGTGAGTGTATAATGATACAGTTTCACCACTGACTGGGGGCAATTGAGCAAAATCCCCTGCAAATATCATACTAATTGAACAAATGCCTCATGGGGCTTGTTCTTGACTTTTGCCATGTGCTCAGAAATTTTATACATATCTATGCAACCTAACATTGGTACTTCATCAAGTACCACATATTCTACTCCTTGTAACCGGCTGCACACCTCGGTCATGGTGCCTATAGATGCTTCTTCTGTTTGTCCATTAAAACCCAAAAGATAATGGCAAGTAGATCCTCTGAGAAGATTGGCAGCATTACTGTTGGAGCAGTGGTAACAATTGCATGTCTCCGCTTCAGTATTGAAAAAAATTTCAAAAGAGCCTCGACAACCTGGGTTTTACCTGTACCACCCATACCTCCAATGTAAAGCTGCAGAGGCTGTGTACATCCAGTGGAAGAATGCTGAGCAACAATGCAAAAAGCTCTTTCTTGCTCAACATTCAAATCAAATTCAAGTATAATTGACTGAGCATGTTTTTTTTATGCTTCCATAATCTATGCCAGCTTTTTCAAAAAAGCATTTGTCACATATTTCAACAATATTGGGTTTACATTTATTGGGTATGATACTAATACTAAAATTGCTGTCTCCAGGCTGTGCATGATTCTTTTTCCTTTCAATCAATATATCAGCCCTCATTATTTTTAAAGCAGTATCCCAATCTTTTGCACTTACTTTTGGAATTTGAATAGGTGTAGGAATGGCATATGGTAATATTCCATTGGATGCACACTGAAGAACATTAGTCCAACCGGAGCTAAATAATACATCTCTCATTATGCGCATGACTTTTTCTTTTGCTAAGTAGTTTTTACCTGATACCATTCCAGTATCAGCATCATAAAGTACAACTATGCCATCACTATCAAATTCTTCAGAAAATAGGTCACTATCTGTTGCAGCAGGGGTAAAGTTTGAAACTAGACCTGAAGTGATATCATCACCAAAAGGGATAGAAATAGGCAAATTGGACTGATTACCAGCTTTCATTTGGGACCAAAAGTCATCTTTAGCATCTAAGCATTCATATCTCAAGTTCATATTTTTCATGTAAAACAGCTCTTTATCTCCAAATTCATAATTTTCAAAAGCTTCATGCCATGATTCACTATCTGCTTTGAGATCTTTACCTGTGCGCCAAGGTTTAAATAGTGTCAACATTGTGCAGCAATAGAATTCACGGTCTTCTTTGTCTGGTTGTGGTAGTGGTGGTCCTATAAAGTTAGGCACTACATTTTGCCAGTTGCACGTGGCAACAGGAAGATGTGTATTAGCTAAGGGATGACCATGTATAAATGTTAAAGTATTATTTGAATGTGCAGGCTCCTCAGAATTCAATTCATTAGATATATTTTGTTTACTGCTCTTTTTAGTTGTTCGGGTAAAGCAGCGAATCCAATCATATAGGTAAAAAGATGAATGTTTTAGAGGCGGTGGGTATAATCATATGTTGAAGAAAGACCAACCAGTTTACCTTTTTTTTTTAATGAGAACAACTTTATTGTCCCATGAATATCTTGTGGATACCATACTTTGCATGCCTCCATTACAAAGTCTTCCAAAAAAAAGGAACAAAGCAATGACTGGAGTAATGGTCAGGATTTTGCAGAAGATACAAGCATATCATAGGACTTCCTAGCTCTAATTTTGTTGCCAAAGCATTGACCATTTTAGTTAATAAAATGTGGGTCTTATCTTTTGCTGACTGAGATCCATCTATTATTGCGGTATTCTTTTCAAATATTGTCTTCATACTGTCAAATGCTACATGTGTTTTCAGTCCTGTCTTAGTTATGTAATCAGTAACATAACATACAACATCTTTTATTGCAGTACCAGAGGTCAAAGAAGAAGTGACATCAGTATTGCAGCGCATAAGATATGTAAGGGCAGGTGAAATATCATTAAGCCAAGGTTCTAACTTTTTGAGAGAAATATGACCTGTATCTGGATCAACAGAAGAGATTGGATAAGTTGTGCGCAGAAAGCAAGCCTTGCATTTGCAGTATTTATTATTCAGACATGAGACAGCAAATTTATCCATACTTCGAATACTACCATCTGGTCGGAATGCTCTTAAGCAATCATGCAAATTGGATTTTAAAAGTAAATCATTTATATCAAATAAATACCTATCAAACCATGCATTATATAGGATGCAACTACTACAAGTTGTATCATCACAACCACAACATCAGGAAAAGCTGTTTTTGCCTAGGTGACCCCAGAGTGGCCTAAAGCAAACTAGGTGACCTATGAATCCTATGGCATCCTAGGAATTTGGGTTCATCCCTTGCCAGTCAAGGCTCTTGAGGATTCCCTAGGGTATCCTAGGCAAACCCAGGGCAAGCCTAGGGAATCCTCAAGAGCCTTGACTGGCAAGGGACGAGCCCAAATTCCTAGGATGCCATAGGATTCATAGGTCACCTAGTTTGCTTTAGGCCACTCTGGGGTCACCTAGGCAAAAATGGCTTTTCCTGATGAAGAAGGAGGTGGAGATACAGGAAGAGTCAATTCAGGGCTAATATAAGCATCATTAGTCTCAGCTAGATGTACAGCATTGATAACATCATCTTTATTAGATGATACAAATTCACCAATGCGCACACTTTCTAGATAGGCTAATAACCAAATTTGAAAATCAGAACTGGGATCTAATAGGCTATTTTTAATTTCTAATGGTGACAATGTATTAAGTGCATATGCTACACCATGAAGATGCAAAGTAAGGCGACCTTGTTGTTCCACAGTACAATAATATGCAGCCATAGGACCAAACAATCCTGGAGCAGTAGGTGTACCAATAACAATATCTAAAAATAAAGTAACCATAAAATGGAAAAAACGTGCACCTGCAGCTGGGTTGCGACTTAGAAGAGTGCAGCGAATTTCACTGCTGCGGAAAGGTACATTAAAGGACTCATTAGTATCAGCAAAGTACATGCATATTGGATGCTTTTGATCACAAGGTGCAATAGTGAAATACCATGTAGGTGCACCTACATAAGTTGCAAGAGACCATATCTCATGCTGCATTACTTTCTTACTACTTATTGAGCCTTGAACTTTTTTGGAACCTAGATCCATGTCTCGAAGTAATGAAAAACAGTTGGCTTCTTCTTCTGTTGCAGGTTTTACAAACTCTCCATTAGCTATGCGGCTGCTCAAATCATGTAAAGTTTCTTTACTAACAGAAAGCATGCATGCAGATATACTATCGATTTGCTTTGAATTAGCAACAATAAAACTTTGAGTTGTACTTGCTTTTACTTGCTTATGACTGAATGCCACAAACGGAAAGGAGAGATCCATCTGGAATCGCTTATCATGATACATCATGAGAAATTTTTTGTGAGTTGCATCTGATAATTTTGATTCAGACAAAGAAGTTGAGCCTATTCCCCCTAATCCAAATGGAAAGAGCCATGGAAACATTTTTGGATAAAGGTGAATATTGTTCCAGATACTCTCTGGCTTTGCAGCATGAGAGGACCGCATAAATTTACCCTCGTCATCTAAGTGTCTAATAGCTATTGCCCGCGATTGATCTTTAGACTTTAGATCAATATCTTCACCAACAATACCATGAACAGTAAATACACAGTCGCTTTCTTCTACACCATTATCTTCCAAATTATCATGAACACTAACACCTTCAGCATTGCGGTTTGTCCCTTTCTTGAAATACTCAACAGCAACAATAGGTTTATCCTCTGAATAGCCATCCAAATTAGATGGAGAGAAAATAACATCAGAATAGTCACTATGATTCAGTATGCAACATTTGATAGCGCAAGCTACAACATTGCACCGCACCAATAACAGAGCCCGCTTGTAATCATCATCAGTAGGGGCACAGCTACCAGAAAACAAGATGGCAAGAACATCATCAAAGTCTTCTCTAGGAGGGGGTAATATATCATATATCTTAGGAGTAGGATTTTCAAATGCAATAACATTGGAAACAAGCTTGCTATGGCCTATTGATCCACCTATCTGCACCCGCATGAAACATTTAGAATGCCGCACTCTTGCTACCAATAATTTTTCTATAAAAGTTAAAGACTGTAGCTCGGGAGGCACATTTCCTAACCATAAACCATTGGCTAATGCGAAGCGCGGAACACCACCTTGCCTGATTTTTGCACGGCAAGAATTGCAAACCTTATCAGAACAAGAAGTATCTAAAACAGGACCGCAATATTCTCGCACAGGTTCAGAAACATCAGATCTGGGAAGGCGGGTTATACCAGGTTTTTCCAATATATGCAACATATTTTTAATATGTTTCAATGGAGACAACATAGTCAAGACTGTCAGTTGACCACATACAGCACAGCCACCTTCTTCAAAATTTGCAGGGTCAGATGCATTGCACCAATTTCTGATAGTATTATCTACATGAATTTGAGAAACAGGTTCAGGAGGAAAACTGCCAGAGGTACTGGGAATAGCAAGAGGCTCAGTCAAGGTCTGATGCAGCTCTGAGTTAGCAGTATCATTGGAACCATCAGATTGGCATAAGTTCACAAATGATGGTGATGGGCTGAGAGTTGCAGATGATGAAAATTCTATTGAGAATGAAGGATGAAAAACTGATGAAGCTTCAGTATAATCACCAGTAGATGCATAAGTATGTGAAATATCAGAAGGTTTATGCACATCACTAGAGGAGGTATTAACAGTAGTAGTATGTGAAATATCAGATGGTTTATGCACATCACTAGAGGAGGTATTAACAGTACTAGTGCAACCTTCAAGCACATGATTTGAAATATGAGCTTCAGATACAAATGATTGGCATGATTTAAATGCATAATGATTAGGCATATTACTATCAGAGATGGAAAAAGAATGGCAAGACACATCCCAAGGATTTACTGAAGGTTCCTTCTTTGAGCGCCTGCCTCCACCACTGAAAAAACTTTGGGGTTGTAAACTGTTAAGCTTATCAGAGCGGCACCACAAGTTGAAAGTAGCAATAATTATCTCAAGTTGATTATCGGAATATAATATAAACATAGCAAAGATCCCCACAACTATGACATATTCATAAGCAAAAAACACATATGAATAACCAGATACACCCTCTAGCATGTGCATAGAAAGGTAGACTGAGACAGATAATGGCAAATCAATGATTGCCAATATCACACAAGACACGCCGCAGCGTAGAACACATAGGGTATGTAATGAAACACAGCTGCAATGAGCAGTTGATATCTATTGCAAGAAGGTTAGACACCAGCATAATGTAGGGAGCCAAAAAAAATAACATACATTGCAAAAACGAAGCAGAGCGCGATAGATCAAAGCAGCGCAAACATATACAAACTCAAACTGCACCAAAAAATGGAGTCAGGCGAAGTGACCGATGCAAATAAATAGTACACACCAAAGGCTCAAGTAACAAGCTAGAGTAACAACCAAACCAAAGAGATGGCAAATGCATCAGCATCATAAGTATCAATGCAGACACAGTGATGCATGCAAATGACTGTAAAACACAAGGTTGCATGCAGATAAATCATTAGTGAAGATATTGAAAGTTAAAAATGCAGAGTGCGGAAGATGTTTAACATATGTTGTTAGTGAGATTCATGAGTCATTGAAGATCAGATGTTGGCAGCCGTTGTTACCAGAGATATTGGAGGTTGCAAGAGAATACATCAGATGCCGATAGTGAGAATTAGAAGATAGGGAATTATTTGAAGCCATCAGTGGAAGTGCGGAATTTGGCAGAAACCAGAATTTTTAGCGGCAGAAGCCGATATAGCAAAGATCATAAGTTGAGCAGAGACATCAGAAGCAGTAGTAAAGAGAGTAGTATTGTTTGGTGAGATATTCGAAGTTGCCAGCGAAAAGAGAACCAGAAATTGTCGAGGCAGAAACTGTTAGCGATGATCGCAAATTGATGGTGGTGGTATTCAAAGCCAGTAGTAAAAAGAGCACAATTTTGAAAGTAGTTAGTGAGAATTCCAAGTATGGCAAAACAATTCATCAGAGAAGAAGATAAAATGAAGTGGGCGGAACAAGCACAAGGTTGAGCAGCAAGATGCAGCTGCGCGACACGACACCCCAATCGCAAAACTTGCAACCTAAACCCAGCATAAAAAGTAGTATGGACTGCGGAGACAATATCAGCATTGAAAAACCAGTTAACGAAAATAGAATTACCAGCAGCACCAGTTTGAGCAACATATGTGATTTAAAAGTAGCAACCTGCGAGTGGAATAGATGAGAAGCAGAAGTTGCCGCGTCAACATCACGGGGGTGAAATTACTAAGCACTAACTATGCAGTGCATCACATCGGATCAAAACTTGAAATATATTTAACGAGCAGGCTGCAAATTAATCACGACTGCAGAAATTCAGAAAAAAAGTAGTACAAGTAAGAGAAATTGCTGCTAAAGTCGAGACTAAAGCAAAACAGATTCAAAGGCATCTTCTAAACCAATTTCATCACTTTCACTTGCTTCCATCTTCATTGCATCTGCAGAGAGTTTACTGGCATGAAATGCAGCAAACGCTGCAGGCAAACGAGCTGATGTTACTATGGCCAGACCACATTGCAGTAAAGGGCCTCCCTTTTCATTAGGTGTGAGTTTTGGTAGGCTGGTTCCGTGCTAATCGCTGGGCCTCCAGAACACGGCTCTGTTTGATGCACCTTGGATGCATATCCCATAGTCAGACAAGTAGAAATGGCTGCCCATATCTTCTGCGGTATTATTGCAAAAGGTGGTCCATGACGCTGCCCAGTCATGAGGTTGGTTTTTGCGATGAATCGGTCTAATCACAATCAGGCAGTACTTCGCAGTCACTGTTGAAGCTCACCTTGCATAGTTGCGGGCAAAAACACCAGAAGGAGGTGCAAGGCCGGCATTGTGAAAAACAAGAGGCACTCCATCATCTACATCGACGGTATATGTCTGCTGCTTTCCGCCGTTGGCTATCGTTGGGTCCATCTTGTACAGATCATGCTTCTTACGTCTGCCAATAATTTATTGGGGGATTCAAGGTTCCGAGCCAAATCAAGGTGCATGCGGGACCGCGAACCTGCAGACCAGCCAGAAATCACAAGAGAGCCTGAATCTTCCTTCTAGTGAATGTTAGCTTAGAATGTCGGACAGTGATATTGAGGCATCCTTACCCAGATATTCCTCGCTAGGGTGACATTTAGCAGAACAATTTCATTGACCCAGTACAAGACCTTCTCTTCTTTGCAGAACTTACTAATTGCCATTGCAACAAGTTTACCATTTTCATCCTCATAAATTGCACTTTTGTCGCCAGTGAGATCATGGTCGAGTTTCGCAGGATCAAGCATATGCATGGCTTTCCGGTTGATATGCGTATCAGGCTGCCGAGCCTTGCATATCTGGTAACTCCACAAATCCCAAATGGCCTGATTTTCGACAACCCAGTGCCTCAGCGGTGGATAAGGCACATCTTTTTGCTTCACAGTGTAGATAGGGATAAGTGCATGCAGTTGTTGAATAGCAAACTGCACACATTCGTTGTGCATGTTGAGAAGAAGAAGTTTCGCTAGCTCAAGCTTCTGCCTAGCTCGAGCTTGCTGGAGTGAGGTACATGCGCGGACAGCGTCCCGGGCAGCAGATGCAATTTGGGCAGTGCTTAAGACAACCCAGGACTTGTACTCAGTAAGACTGTTCTCTGGCGATTTTTCGGGAAAGTGAGATTTGAGGAATGTCAAGATTTTTGAACAAGAAGGTATCATATCAGGGGTGGTAGGGTTGCAAAGCTCGTCGGCCCATGATTTATCAGTGGCAATATGCCTGGAGAATGCGCGGAAACGTGCCTCATTCTTAGGCATCGTGAAAGACTGAAAGTAAGGTGAGTCGTGGGTCACATGTACCTAATTCGGGCAGGATCAAACTTAAGTTCTATGTTTTTCTACCACTGCGACAAATAATTCATGCCCCCAAAGATTTGGACTGTGCAGGTAGGCCTACTTTTCTTGCAATTTGTTGGCTTAGATTAATAAATAATCCAAAACCAGGCAGCTGCTGGTTTAAAACCATCGCAGGCCAGCTCATCAGCCCACCAGCCTTTCAAGGTTATTGCATCCTCCTTCACTCACAATAACCCAGAAGTACACCATCGATCCATGCGACAACGCCAAGGCCCTCCTTCCTTCTGGAACTGCCATACCCCTCTAAGCTCTCTTTTTCTCTGCCCTTCCGCGGCTGGCTACCACCTTATTCGATAATTTTTAGTGCCAGGTATGCACTAGTGAGGAGAGTAGCAGGGCCCAGATGTGAGTATGTTTTGCAGATAAGCATGCAACCCAATTAACGCGAGGCCCAGGACCTGCGTGGCAGCAGTGCCATCCATGTTGTTGCCGGATTTATTTGGTATCGCCGGCAAGCAGCAACCGCTGCGCCTCATCTGCAAGATTAACTTTGTACACTTGCGGACATCTCTTAACTGGATGAGCGCAAGTGCGGGATGCATTGCATCCTGGGAGCGGATCATGCATTTGTTGGCTGGCCGGTAGTGGCTCACGCGGACGCTGCGTGCACCCCACCTATGCTTAGCCCACTGCCGGCACATTCACCAGCACTCTTGCATGGGACCAGAGGATTGCTTTCTGCGCGGGTGAGGCTAGCGCGGGACCTCCCACCGTCGACAAGCCAGTGGCGAGGAGTTCGGCTCCTAGTATCATTAGCGCTCGCTGGGCGCCTAAAGTTCGAAAACTTCTCTTACGACCTCCACCAGCAGTCGTAGATCCGGGCTTCCACCATCTGCCTACCGCCTGTTTCACTGTGGCCCCAGGGCCCGTAGGCAGCCGCTTCAGTAGCATTATTTAAATACCCCCAGTACCTGTTGTGGAGATTATGATAATAAACCCAGTAAGCTACTGTACAGTAAGAGTGTAGGGGCATTTTAATCCCTCTGTGTTCGCATTTGATGAGGTCATGTGACTCGTTTGTTGCAGCTTTTGTGTGGCTGGACGAAAATAGGTTATTTACGGGCCTATTTAGGCAATTTCTGGGATGGTAGCTAGCCCAAAAAAGACTATATATAATGTATCAATATTTGAGCACTACTCCGAGGTGGATTAGGCTCTGTTCAGTAGCGAGATCACCCTGAACTTGAACGTGAACCTCAAGTTTCATATTTCCATATACAATATTTGAAATCATATGAGTGACAATCCGGACCTCAGTCGCCGGTCACCTTACCACTGCGCGCTAATGCGTGCAATCGATAAGAAAGCCACTGCTAGCATACCACCGCGCTGCCCACTGGATTTTGGGCTTTGTGGATGCCCGTTGATGCGTTTTCTGACCGTTCGATGATGTATGTTGACTGCCAGCAACTCCCTCTTCCGTTTTATAAGCCATGAGGAAAGAAAAAGAGCACGCGTGCGGGGCTCTGCGCGTCTGGTCACAATTATTACATCTATTTACAAGACATAGCGTCACATCAAAATCACATCAGACGAGGTTTTGACTTTACTTAATATAGGAATTTGAAACTTCAAGTTCACATTGAGTTCAGGGTGAACTTGCTACTGAACAGAGCCTTAGGCACCATAAGGGGATGGATTGCATCGAAAAATCTAGATGACGTTCGGTCAAAGCTGGCTGAGCATTACCAAATTGGGTAATGCCATCAAAACAGTAAAAGCGGCCTAAAAAGCCTGCTTCTACATGGATATTCCGCCCTATAAGAGTGTAGATAGTATCTTTACATATATAATAGGTCCCTGAAGCGAAATTACAGCGATAGCTGCGGTCAAAGCTGTTTTATTACCATATTTAGAATGCCAGCAAAGCGGCCTAAAAGCTTGATTATGCATGGGTATTCTACCTAATAGCAGTCTATACAGTGTTTATAGATGTACAGTAGGCACCTAAAGCGAAATTAAAGCAGGTATATGGTGTAATAGTAGCACTGCTTCGATGTTTGGATCTGTGGCTGTGTTGTAAAAAATCGAAATAAAAGTAGGGATGTTTAATATACTAGTGGTACAGGCATGGTCTCTGCATAATAGATATATGCCTGAAGCGAAGTCAGAGCATTCTATGGAGATAATAGGCTGTAATTGCCCGCTCTAGGCCGGAGGAGGTCAAAGCTGTATGACCAAATAGGGAAATATATGATTACATACAGGTGGTGTTGAGTCGAAGTTGGGCTCAGTAATGGCATGGCCTCTCAAGGTCTGAGGTCTGGAATACATATCTGAGTGCTGTAGTATACTAGCTACGCCCTCCAGGTGTTATATTTGGCAATATGTGGGCAGGAATACGTACATGGAGTGATCAATGGTGAGTAACCATCAAAATTCGCATTTTTGAGGAATTAAATACTAATAATGAGTGTCTAAGCGCAGGTAGGACCTCAAACCTCGGTAGGTATACTCTCCAGCATAGTATACACTCGATCCATGTCCAAGAACCATTTATATGGCACCAGATGCGATGGTATACACTGATCTTTATTGATTTTCCCTCAAAACTCGATTTTTTGAGGAATTATCATGGAATATTGGGGTCTTAAGAGTAGCCAGGGGGCTAAGACGTCGTATATAGACTGTACTACATCGTATTAGTCTTTGCTATATGCAAGAACGATTTATGCAGCACCTGAAACGATAATATATCCTGATCTGTATGGATTCTGCCAAAAAATGCGATTTTCAGGAAATAAAATAGGCATAGAGTGTGCTACAAGTCTCAGATCATACTAAAAACTTGGGAAACATGTCTTCGAATTGAATTCAACGAGTACCAGGTGCTATATCTACATCTGGGTACCTCCATGGAATGATACTGTTGTAAGTGCACACTAAGATATCTCTACTTGGCTCAAAGTTCAGATCGTGACATTGAGATGTACATACTCCAACCTTTTGGTCTGGAGGGCCTCTATATGATTCAAATACATGATTACCCAAGTTTGAGCATAGTCTGAGGTGCATAGCACGCTCTATGCCTGTTTATCGCTGTAATTTCGCTTCAGGGACCTATTATATATGTAAAGATACTATCTACACTCTTATAGGCGGAATATCCATGTAGAAGCAGGCTTTTTAGGCCGCTTTTACTGTTTTGATGGCATTACCCAATTTGGTAATGCTCAGCCAGCTTTGACCAAACGTCATCTAGATTTTTCGATGCAATCCATCCCCTTATGGTGCCTAAGGCTCTGTTCAGTAGCAAGTTCACCCTGAACTCAATGTGAACTTGAAGTTTCAAATTCCTATATTAAGTAAAGTCAAAACCTCGTCTGATGTGATTTTGATGTGACGCTATGTCTTGTAACTAGATGTAATAATTGTGACCAGACGCGCAGAGCCCCGCATGCGTGCTCTTTTTCTTTCCTCATGGCTTATAAAACGGAAGAGGGAGTTGCTGGCAGTCAACATACATCATCGAACGGTCAGAAAACGCATCAACGGGCATCCACACTGCCCAAAATCCAGTGGGCAGCGCGGTGGTATGCTAGCAGTGGCTTTCTTATCGATTGCACGCATTAGCGTGCAGTGGTAAGGTGACCGGCGACTGAGGTCCGGATTGTCACTCATATGATTTCAAATATCGTATATGGAAATATGAAACTTGAGGTTCACGTTCAAGTTCAGGGTGATCTCGCTACTGAACAGAGCCTAATCCACCTCGGAGTAGTGCTCAAATATTGATACATTATATATAGTCTTTTTTGGGCTAGCTACCATCCCAGAAATTGCCTAAATAGGCCCGTAAATAACCTATTTTCGTCCAGCCACACAAAAGCTGCAACAAACGAGTCACATGACCTCATCAAATGCGAACACAGAGGGATTAAAATGCCCCTACACTCTTACTGTACAGTAGCTTACTGGGTTTATTATCATAATCTCCACAACAGGTAATGGGGGTATTCAAATAATGCTACTGCAATGGGTGCCGTAGGCCGCCTGGAGAACAAGCGCGCAGGTTTTAGGTGCGGTTTTAGGAGGATGGGGGTGATATGGAGAAAGGATGGAGATGCCGCTGCGGAGTGCAGAGGAAGAGGTTTTCTGCGAAGGAAGGATGGAGAGAAGGCAGACTGCAGTGCTTCTCCAGCATGCGGTACCATTTATCTAGTCTTCAGCAAAGCCACCAGCTTGCGGCGAACCGTTGAAATACCGCCCGGAGTTTAGCTTCATCCTGCCGCCACTCCTAGAACCGGCAGCCACATGCCCTCGCCTCAATCATTATGCAGTACATCCTTGCATGCTACATGATTCGTTCGGCTTACCGCCTTCTAGTGTAGAGACTGGCCGAATTTTCCCCTCCGCCATTCATTTGGGATTGCACGGGGATTTGAATTATGAGTATTTATTGTGAGTACCTACCTTCAGGTTCTGCCATGGTACTCATCCGCCGGCTTTAGGAAGCAGTATATCCAACTCGCAAGTTCTGCCAGCTCTCCCTTCAATTGTCGCTCATCTCATACTCGGAGACCTCAGAATCAAGCAGAAGATGCATACCGGCAGGTAGAGACAATCCTTTGAAAGATTATATGCCACCCATACTTCCTGCGGCATCCAGATGTACGACACTGCGATGGCCTCCGCACAACCACACCTTACTTCCTACACCTCAGAACACCCATCTCGTCCCAATCCTCGGCGCTGCTCTTGGGTTCTGGAGCATGGACTCCCAGATACCTTGCTTAACCCCCGGATCTGACTCGAAATCCCTTACCTCTCCATCCTTGTTTCCCCCTTCTCGCAACGATAGTCGAAGAACTCATCATCACATTCCGCAACCTCGGGAGTTGGGACCTGATGCCCCGACACGTTCCAGCGCCCGTGCCTAATCCCGCAGCTACCTGGTCTAGGACATTGGTCATCAGGAAAAGCCGTTTTTGCCTAGGTGACCCCAGAGTGGCCTAAAGCAAACTAGGTGACCTATGAATCCTATGGCATCCTAGGAATTTGGGCTCGTCCCTTGCCAGTCAAGGCTCTTGAGGATTCCCTAGGGTATCCTAGGCAAACCCAGGGCAAGCCTAGGTTTGCCCAGGTTTGCCCAGGTGTTCCCCAGGTGTTCCCCAGGAGCACCTGGGCAAACCTGGGCAAACCTAGGCTTGCCTAGGGAGTCCTCAAGAGCCTTGACTGGCAAGAGACGAGCCCAAATTCCTAGGATGCCATAGGATTCATAGGTCACCTAGTTTGCTTTAGGCCACTCTGGGGTCACCTAGGCAAAAACGGCTTTTCCTGATGGTTGAACTATTATCCTCTGCTGATCCGCTAACTACCATGCACTGCCGCCATTGCTCGATTGTCCAATTCGCTCTCTCCGCAATGTCCATGTTCTTTGGACTTCTCGAACGCTTGCCGCTCCAGGATCAAGGAATCCCGAGAAGAGGCAGAAGTTGGATGAGAGGTAGGAAACATCTTTCATGTTGGATAGGTTCGCGCAGATGCTGCGTGATTCAGGGCCTCGATAATACCATCATAAATTCGCAGCGGCAACTCGCATACACCCCGTGCTTTGCTCGCTCGCCATTACGGAGATGCACGGCGGTTGGAGATGTCAAGCAAGGATTTTCTATCCCGCTCAAAGAAAAGATCGCCTGCAGACCTTGACAAGTGTTTGCTTGCAGGGACTGATACCTTTCTCTCATATATATTGTCCCCCTGATCTTCTTACTTTCTGATACCCACATCCGCCTCTGCTAGACCTGCATGTCCCAAGGCTGCAGATAGGCTTCTCAACTTCTTTCAATAGATCATGAACTTGTGCACTTACATTACTCCCTGCTGAATACATCTATCCTTTGATACTAAGAGAAAACCGACCAGCAGGAACTGCAATAGGTGTCTGCGATGTTGGTAATTTGGCTGCATGATGAAATGATTACTCAATGCCATTGGAAGTAGACCCACAATGAATGCACATTGGGGTAAAAATTGGCGCAATAATACATGCAAACTAGTTGAGGTCTTCGTAATACACTACAGGTTCTGCAGGATAAAACGAAGCAAGAGAACCGGAAGACGGCGCAGGGAAAGAATATACAGTCGGGGGAGGGTAAACAGGAGCAGGCACAGCAGGGAGAGAAAGCAACACAACAAATGCAATATTGAGTGATACGCATGTGGGAATACTGCGATAATGGCGCTGCATTGGGTAAGTATGCGCAGTATAACCCACAGTAACTACCGAACCAGGTGGAAGATCTACCATTCCAGTTCCGTACAGAGGGTAAGAAGATATTGCTAGCTCGTGGAGCTGGTTCGCTTCGCATTCAAACGCAAGATCAGTGCCTAAGCAGCGACTGTCGTAGATTGGAACTATGCGGCATACATTAATGTTTGTGAGATACAAGCTAGTAAAGCATAAAACTCACCTGGATCAGCAAATGAAGTGTTTGGCCTGAACTGGCCCATGACAGTCAGTGTCAAGGTCTCAACGAAGAGTCTTGTTAACCAGTAAAATGGGTATGTTTGGTTAATATAATGTTTGGGGCTGATCAGTAGAAAGTAAGTAGCTAGAACCTTAGAACAAGTGAGGAAAGGTATACTTTATATTGAGTTGGTGTGCTCAATACGGGTATTGGTGACAAGTAAATGTTGGGAATCTTACAATAGTTGGGATAACTATTGGAGTGTTCAGATCTTGTATGTCAGTAAAGTAGCTTGTCTCTCGGGTGTAAATCTTAGTGTTCACACAAAAGAGTATGGTTCAAACAATGTTGATAGCTGTAGGTACTGGGTTACAAAATATTAGGACTAAAGAAAAGAGGGGGGTTCATGTAAATAGGGCTTTTATAGGTAATTCTCATGGGAAGATATTAGATAAGAAACATGTGCAACCCTCAAGGCAATTCCATGGATTGTACTAAATAAGTAAGGACAAGTGGATTAGTAAGTAAACAGATTGGTAAGTAAGATAGCAGCTCATGACATGAGTAAGCAGAAATATGAGCAAGCAAATAGATAAGTAGATAGTATGGCAAAATCCCCTTCTTTAGCCTTGTACAGCATGTATAGTAACTGAGCCTGTAATAATATAGTATAGATGAGCCTGTATTGAACATGGAAATGGTCAATCCCTGACAGAAGCTCCCCCTTCGGAAGACCGAGCCCTCAAGGTCCCAGATGACGCTATCATTTCCTATTCAGAAGAATAAACGCCCACTAAATAAAATCGGATCAATAATAATATTTTTTTTTTTTGATCACTTCGGCACGCCAGTTATATATGCCCTTTTATCTGGCCCTTCAATCACTCCTCCACTCCTAGCACTTAGTGTTAACTATCCTCATGAAATGCTTTGTATAATTTGATTCCTGGCTTGATTTTGGACCGACAATATTTTTTTGTTTTTTGTTTTCCATCAATACGTGATTCTTTCTGTCTTCCCGAGCCTTGCTGCAATGAGGCAGACCTCGCGGTCGACTATCGTCGATCCTGTCAAAGGAATCCCCCCAGAACCTTGAATTAATATGATTATAGTGTAGCAGACCTGCGATTGTTATTTTTTCTAAGTACTCAGATGTATAGTTGTTACACTTTTCCGCATATCCCAGCGTACAGTTCCTCTACTTTGGGGATAAAGTTCTTGATGGGGTATCCTAATCTCTACACAGGGATGAGGTATCAAGAGAACTGGGGCCCTCGTCGGTATTTACTGAGTCCTGCAATGGCTTCAAAGTTTTTTCTGTATAAATAGATGTATTTCTATCTGGTTTTTCCAGCAGTCCCTTCAGTGATTTCTTCCCACTTTCAAGACTACAAGATGTTTCCTCACCCAGCCGGTTCTGCTTTCTTCAGCCCCTCGTCTGTGAAATCGGAGCCGCTCCCAGACCCCCAAGGTACGAAGTTCCCCCTTCTGTGTCCAAGATTATCTCAAGAATTTTCTTTTTAATGTTACAGTCTCGTTCCGTCCTGCTGAGGAGGGTATCCCATCTGTTCTTAACAGGCAGGTTGCAACTGCGGTTGGCGCCATCAACAATGGTGCTATTGCAGCCATTCAAGGTGATTCAACTCATATCCAAGCAGATTTGTATCTTGTAGCACAGTAAGTGTCAGTCTGTAGACCTATTCTTCATATTTGTTTACTTCCCTTACTAGGTCCGTCGATGAATTGTGTAATTCTGCTGTGCGAGAACTCCTCACAGTTACTGAGGGGTTGGAAGATACCTCACGGGAGTTGATGCTTGCTAAGACGTACATGTTGTCCCTCTGTCCCAACAATCATATCTTACTGACCCTGACTTTACTAGAGAAATTTCGGTTCAAAAAATCGAACTTGCCAACAAGGATCTTGAGCTCTCAACCAAGGAGGCTGAAATTGCAAAGTTGAAGCAGGAACGCGATACAGCACAAACGAACGTAACACGTCATTTGCGCAGTGGAACAAGGCTTTGACGGACTTCAACACCTCTCAGAATCAATTAAAGGAAGAACAAAGGTTCGTTCCTGCTCATGCCTTGTCTTTGTGCTCATTTCTGACTGATTTATTCTTGCCTTTTTAGCCGAGCAGAGAATTATTGCACCATGTTGCGCAATCTGCGTCAGGAATCTGAAACCTTCAAGCAGTCTGAGTCTTCCCCTGCAAATAGAAATCCTATTCTGGCTGAGCGCAGGTCTCGTACTTGGAATCCCCGAGACACCTCTCCCCACCGCAATTCTGAGCGGAAATCTCATCCTCGTCACTGGTCCATAGGTGCTAGGTCTCGTAACCAGTCGTTTGGTCAACTGTCTGGTCTTGCTGTCCCTGACACAGCGGGAGGACACCCTGAGCATCCTTCCACATCAGGAAAAGGCTAATAGACTCAAGCCAACTTGAGCCAACTTGAGGCCAACTTGAGTATATTTGCCAACTTGATGCCAACCTGAGTATATTTGTCAACTTGAGGTTGACCTGGGCCTACTTGAGTAGATTTGCCAACTTGAGGCTAACCTGGGTCAACTTGAGTAGATTTGTTAGCTTGAGATCAACCAGGGTCAACCTCAGTAGATTTGTCAACTTGAGGTTAACTTGAGATTAACTGAAGTCAACTTGAGCTTAACCTGGTATAAGGCATGTACTGAGTTCAACTGTAGAGTAGTAATGCCCAAAGTTGCTATTTAAGTTGAACTTGAATGAGGTTTAGGTTTAAAAAAGATCAATTGTGTAGACAGAGGTCATTAGGTATCTAGACAAATTCTATACAACTGGGGGTAGTGTGGGATGGGACCAGGGTAGGAAAGTGCAAAGACAGGAAGTGAATAAAGGAACATAGAGAGGCTCCCTAGAGACTGTGAATGTGCCCTACATTGAAAAAATTGAGAGAAAACCAAGGGAGAGATGGCAAAAACATCAAAAATCACCTAATGAGACTGACCAGGGGGAGATGACCCAGATGGAAAGTGACCAGGAAGTAAGTAGAGGAGCATAGAGAGGGTCCTAAGCGAATGTGAATGGGCCCTACCTCGGAAAAATTGAGTGAAAATTGAAGGAGTTATGGCAAAAACATTGAAAATCACCTATATGACGAGAGAGTGATGGAAAAAGTTGGGAATTGCTCTAGCGTGAGTAAGGCTATAGTGAGGGGGTACCTAGGAGATCTAAACGAGCCCTGGACGAAAGAGATTGAATGGAAACTGATGGAAATATGGCAAAAACAGCGAAAATCACCTAAGTGAGACTGACCAGAGGGAGATGAACAAGATGGAAAGTGACCAGGAAGTGAGTGGAGGAGCATGGAGAGGGTCTTAAGCGAATGTGAACGGGCCCTACCTCAGAAAAATTGAGTGAAAATTGAAGGAGTTATGGCAAAAACATTGAAAATCACCTATTGATGAGAGAGGGATGGAAAAGGTTGGGAATTGCTCTGGCGTGAGTACGACGATAGTGAGTGGGTACCTAGGGGATCTAAACGAGCCCTGGACGAAAGAAATTGAATAAGAACTGATGGAAATATGGCAAAAACAGCGAAAATCACCTAAGTGAGACTGACCAGGGGGAGATGACCAAGATGGAAAGTGACCAAGAAGTGAGTAGAGGAGCATGGAGAGGGTCCTAAGCGAATGCGAACGGGCCCTACCTCGGAAAAATTGAGTGAAAATTGAAGGAGTTATGGCAAAAACATTGAAAATCACCTATATGACGAGAGAGTGATGGAAAAAGTTGGGAATTGCTCTAGCGTGAGTAAGGCGATAGTGAGGGGGTACCTAGGGAATCTAAACGAGCCCTGGACGAAAGAAATCGAATGGAAACTGATGGAAATATGGCAAAAAACAGCGAAAATCACTTAAGTGAGAATGAACTGAGGAGTGCTGAACAACATGGGGAACTGATCATATGAGATCAAAGCAGCATAGAGAATGTCTTTAGGCAATGTGAGTGAGCCCTACTTTGAAGAAATTGCATGAAAACTGCAGGTAGTGGTAGTGGTAGTGGTAGTATAACCGACATGGTCCCATTTAGGAACTGCCGGGGTCCCAGCCACATGTATCGCGCCAAATACATGCCTGGGATGCATAGCCTCGATGTTGCTGTGATCAGCACTCGCTGTACCGTCTCACAACATTAAGACTATACACGACCTAAAAAAAAGGCGCTCAAAGAAACATATTCTTCACAATATGCAAGATAACCAGAAAATGAAGAATACCATTACATGCTTGCATACAAATGAGGTTCAGGAATATACACCTCCCTATTTACAAATACTGCGAAGACGTCAAAGATATACTTGGCAGTAAGAGTCAGAAAACGAGAGTCAAAAAGAATTCTACACAAGAAAACATATGAAGAACAATTGTATCGCATACTTGACAAGCCAGGCGCCAAGACATCCATTTCCATGAAATATTCCTCCCGAAGACGGTGAAGATCAGGATCCATAGTACAGTCCAACAATGCATGTGCTTCATCTTCTACTGCTAGCCTACAAAAACGGCACAGTCTCCATTCCCTAGGGATGTACGGACGGTTCCGTTCCGAATAGCATAACAATTCAATAGCCAAAGGATGAGACGACATTATCAAGCGAGTGAAAGCATGTCTGTGTTTTGGTACTGTGATGAGTTTGAGATAGGGTCGTAACACTCGTGTCGCACTTGTATGAAGTGGCTGACCGTAGTCGTTGTATTCCACCCGATGTCTGAGCAAGTGCGTCCGTACAAACTGCTGGATATCTGCAGTTAAAGAGTTATCACATGAAGATTTCACTGCAACAATGAGTCCCGAGATTCTGTCCGGGTCACGAAGGTCATCTAGAGAGCACTCCACAGGAATAGGCAAACGCGAGAGTACTACCATGATGTCGTTTACCCAGGATGGATGGTGGTCCATTACCAGATGAAAAGAGTTTTTCAGCGCAGAGGAAACGATGCGTCAATCCGGGAGATGGAGCAGTGTTTGAAGATAAGTCAGAGCTAGAGATATGCGCCGATAGCGGACAGGCTGAATGCCTGAATCAATGAATAAAGGGGCCAACAATGACCGTTTGCCAACTCCAAGCAGCCGTCGAAGAAACTGATGCTGAACGTCCTGCAAAGATTGCAATAAAGCTAGATCAATGTCGAGCACAACTTCGCATCCAAAAATAAGATAAGGATCAACTCGCGCCATGTATAGTGTAACACCTGATTGCGGGGAAAGACAACCTATAGCAGATTCCAACGCAAACAAGGCTCTCACTACGTTTCGAGCTTTCGATGCTTTCACACTATACACCGGTGCCAAGATATACCGATGCGTCGAAATGAACTGCAGACCAACATACTTATACGATGCAACCAAGTCGATTGCCGCATTGTCCACCAAAAACACAGGGACCACCATTGGGAGTGGGCCAAATAACATCCACTTGGTCTTCTTGACACTTATCTGCATTGAATTCAGACGACACCAAGTGAAGAAACAGTCAAGTTTCGCCTGTAAGCCACTCGCCAATGTTGACCAAAGTGCGACGTCATCAGCCTGTTCCACATGAGAGACGTTTTGGCCCATGAGGTAGACATCATCGTTGCGCTCCGGCAAGACTAGATCAGAGAAGTAAATATTCCATAGAATTGGCAAGAGCGTATCACCAGTTAGCAGTCCAATTAGACTTCGAAACGCAGAGGAAACTTGATCCCCATGATGAACAACATAATGCATTCGCGCATACAACAGTCGGAGCCAGTCAAACAGAGGACCAGACATTCCGAAAGTGAATAACTTTCTCCATAGAGTAGGAATATCGGTTGAAGGGAATGCATTCTTTAAGTCAACAAAGGCCACAAAGAGGGATTTCCCATGAGCTCTTGCTTCCTCAATGGCCGAGCGAAGAATGAAGGAGTTGTTATGCATGCGATAGCCTTCTCAAAAACCATTCTGCGAGTCTGGTAGAAGATCAGTATGTTCTGCCCATTCGCGCACACGACAGTCGATAATCAATGTGAGCATTTTTAGAAGACAGGACTCCAATCCAATGATGCGATAGCTGTCAGGCTCATCACAATTAAGACCAAGTTTCAGAATACCGATCAGGATAGTAGTGAACCACTGCTGCGGGGCATCAAGGTCAAAAATGCAATGATTGAACAGAGCAACCAGGGCAGAGTTAGGGATTCTATCAATCAGCTTATAAGAGACTGCATCGATTCCACGAGCACTTTTGGAGGAGCGGTGACGGAGTTTCGCTTTGCAATGAGCCACTTCCAATTCCGTAATCAATTTCGAGAAGGAATGAAGGGGAGTGTTATCTGTTGTAGCCTGAGGGATTGAACTCGACAGAAGGTGATTCAATTCTCGCAACGCCTTGTCAAAATATGCCGGAGGCTCAGGTAGAGGATTCAGATGGGCTTCAAATACATCTGCCAACTGCGTTGCTGATACTCAGCTTGGCCTTTTCTTTGTATCCGTCCACTCTCTGATGTATCGCCAGAAGCAAAACGAGGAGTCTGAAGACAATAGTTTAGACTGATTTATACGGCGTTGGTCACGTTCCCTATGAAGTTGTCAGAAACATCCACGATTGTCAAAATTCCTGTACCGATTACGCCCCCTATGAGAATGCATGTGGTCCGGATCCAGCTCCTCTCTGTCTGGGTCGCTGACTTGAATAAATGGCGTAGTTTTTGTAGGGCAGTACTCTTCCAGCTCCGAAAAGACTTTTCTCCTATGCAGTTTACGATTCCCGGTTACTGAAGCAGGTTCAGGATAGGGAGGAGGAACAAGCCAAACATACGCTCTGCATGACTTTGCCACCTGAGATGCCCAGTTCTGAGTTACCATCGAATGAGCATTGGATTTGCGCGATATCATTCGAAACTGTACAGGAGCTGCACGGTTGCGCAGAAAAGATACAGCAACCTTAATGAGATCGCTGTGAGCGCAATCATAAGCATGTTGCTCATGCTCCGCTGCCCAATAACAGAAAGAACGGATAAGAAATTCTGACGAGGTGTATATATCCAAGTGTCTCTGTGGGCATTGCTCTGCCATTTGCAGAGCAGAGATCAGCGCACATATGATTGCGCGATTTGTTGTTGGTGGCGGCATCTGAGGGATAATCGCGACATTATTCCAGATACTGTTTTCTCCCCAGTAAACCGCAAACGCTGCTTGTCTTTCCGAAGAAACATGTAAATGGGAGGCCGCGGCCAAGGACACTGCACAGATGCCGGTATCAGCAAACACCGGACCATACAACGAATCAATAGCCTCTGTCGTATTTTGGGCCAGAAGTAAAACATCAGAGACCACATTGTCAAGCTCAGTGGGAGGCAGCTCAGGAGAGCAGAGGTCATCGGAATCCAATGTCGGCAGTACGTCCAATTGCTCACCCGGCTGGTAAGGTAAAGTCAATTCGATAGCAGCATGGTCTGACTGCGGTGATTTCACGACAGTAAGAGCACCACACTGGAGCAAAGGTAGCGCAGATTTTGAGGCCAGGACATAATCTACTACAGCCGAACCCATAGGTTGGAACGAGGTCAATTGTCCTGGGGTATTATTTTCGTAGCAGGTGCCATTGAGAAGCTCCAGTACGTTGTCTCTACATAGATCTAACATCCACTTCCCGCGAGAGTTAGAAACTTTATCGAGAGAAATACGAGGAGGGCTGTCCTCTGCACGAACCAAGTCCGCAGTTCGACAGTTTAGATCTCCAAGAACGTAAGTCGGTTTCACACCCTTTGCATAGATAGTGATAATGTCTTCCAACCTATCAACAGGGTCACATTCCGACCAATCACCATAGGATGATCCTGAGGGAAGTAGATATGCGCCTACGAGCATGAAGTCAGGGGTTTCCAACACTACAATGTCGGGCATACAGTGCTCGGTTTTCACCACGATGTCCAGTTGCTCTTTGAAGATCACCGCCACGCCTGGACCTGCACGCCTTAGACCAGGCCGGTCAGGTCGAGGAGAAGAAACAATTCTATAACCACTAGGTAGTGGTAGGCTGTTGTCTTGGCCGGGTCTGAGCCATGTTTCCAATAGGAATGCGATTTCGAAGTTTTGAATGTACTGCGTGAAGACGTTATCTCGCAACTTGAGAATAAGACTACCATGTATATTCCATACAAGTACAGAGATACATAGACAATTTTCACCAGGCGAGGAAGGACATGAAGGAAAAAGGGGGGCATGTGCAGTAGTAACTGGAAGCGAGGAAAGAGATGAAGGAAAGAGCGAAGCATGGGTGATAGTGACAGGAGGCGAGGGAGGAAATGAAGGAAAGATGCATGCATGAGCGGTAGTCACTGGATGATCCAGTGTTACAGTAGAAATACTATATTACCATTTTAACATAACCACGAAACAGATTATAATGAAGATGAGATCTCACCATCCAGTGGACGGGTACTCAGCTCGCAATTGACCCTGCAATTCTGGAGCGCGAATATCAGAGCGAGGTGGAAGAGGATTCCACCGAGTTTGCAATGTTTCATATGACACCGTGTTATCTGCTGCAGGACGAGGGATCAGGCGGAATTGCAGACCATGAAGTTCCAAAGGACAGGCATCGGTGACAATCCTAAGAAATCTGGATGCTGAATCTGATGTTTTGAAACGAAGAACAACGTGTGGCGACGCGGAACGATCGCGCAGACGATATGCAGCAAGTACTTTGACGAAGGCGGTATCTGTTGTACTCAAAATTCTTCGAGCAACAGCGGCAGTGGTTTCCTCATTCCTGACTCCTTCGACAAGAAGTTCAGTGCCCTCATCTTCCTGGTGGAAACGTTTTGCAGCCTGAGGGAAGGTTTCCGGAAGAGAATGTTTCACTGTAGCGCCCCCATATGGCGATACATAAGTAGAGGGTGTCATCATAGGAGAAATGAAACGGGAACCACTGGCAAGAGGCGCATCACCTGCACCTAGGGAAGGGAATGGCTGAAGAGTAGGTTGAGACAACGCCTGGGATGACAGTCTTCCCCGCATCTCAGCTACCTCGGTTTCAAGATACCATTGCAAATCCAGTATTTGCTTCTGCACATTCGGGATTCGTAATGACTGAAGATCATTCATAACTTGTTCGAGATTGGGTAGTCACTGGCAAACATCATGAGCATCGGTGCGCAGACAACTAACCTCAGCTGATTGGCTGCTCGCACAATCCTGAAGGGAGCTAACAGCTGCATGAATATCGTGCCATTCTGGGAAAGCCACAAGAGAAGACGGGAGGGATGGTCCTGCAGACGAAGCACCTTGGTGAGTGTCAAGTGCTTCCCGGAACGAGGCTTGCACAGCAGCGAGTGTAGTAATATCATCTTGTACACCAATATGTTCAGTGTTGCCCTGCAGCTGTAGATGATGAATCGCAACTGCCAGTCGAGCAATGTTATCGTTGTTACGATCTTTCGCTTTCATCATGGTTTCAGTTGCAGGTGGAGGAGTGAGATGGAAAAAGTCAAAAGCTTCTTTCTCGCCAGGAATCGCCAGCATAGACGAAGATGACGAGGGTTCTGGGTGAGAAGGGACGACTTCTTTCTCCTTTCCTTTGCGTTTACCTGGTTCGCCTGAGTCACCTGAACCCGATGCAACAGCCAGCAAATGGCTTGACTGCTTCCGTAGCGTACGTGAATTAGTGGGTTCCACCATACCAGAAGTGACGCGGGGCTCGGCAGTAGTGGTTTCCAGAGCCAAGGAGTCGCTTGCTGCAGTTGCAGACAATGCCGTTGCCGTCTCCGTGCGAGATAATGGGGCCAGGGAAGCCAAGGGTGTAGGCTGTATCATATTGGCAGTATACAATTTCAGTGGCAAAGGCCCAGGAACATTAGGTGCTGTTTCCGTACGAGAGTCCATGAGAAGAAATGCAGGAAATTAACGAAATTCTAATTCTCGAGTGACTGGTCTACGTAGACATTATGAAGCTGAGACAGAAACTCCACAAAGGTAAGATGTGGATGTAATTGCCGAATCATAAATGACTCACGTCGTGACATCAACGCTGAACAAGCTTCAGGTTAGTAATGAAAGGCGAGGCCTGTAGAATTTGTCTGGTCAAGTTCGGGTAGTAGTTCAGTAGACGAGAAATACGAGTTTGATATCGAAAAGAAGAAAAAGCAAGAATTGAATAGTGATTGATTACATACGTTGTACAACACAGAAGGATAACATAAAAGAAGGTACAATCAGTGGCTCCTCGTTCCCGATGTACGATTCCACTCATGATGAGCATAAGTGCATTCCCAGAAATATGTATGATTCACCAACAGTCTCGACTGACCCCGATCGGATCAAAAACAGTAATAGTTTTGAAGAGATTAACAAAGACATTGGCATCATCCTCAAGCGCAAAAGACAGACGTAACACACCGCTGGGCATTTCGTCATATTGAGCTGGGTCAGGGATATCCCAGGGAGGAGTAGATTGCTCGTAGAGTTCATCCAATTGACCTCGCGTAAAACGTCCATGTTGAGAACCAGGAAGTCGTCCAAGGAATACATAGTGCGGCAGATTATCATCACTGTCTATCATCGGAGGTGAAAGACTATCAGTGGAAGAGGATGGACGATTGGTTTCCGTGGCTTTGGAAGCGCTGCCTTCCATTGTCTCAGGAGACTCACGACCATGCGTCGGATTACCTGGCGACAGACAGGTGATAACGAGGTTGGTGATTCTGTTTTGAGCAATGATACTATCTGTCATCATACTTTCCAGGAACATAATACGCCGTTCCATCCGTTCGAGAATGAGTTCGAAACAATTCATCGTTGCAACGTACTGAATATTGCCAGTGATACCAGGAGAATTGTGAAGAGGGGAAGGGGAGTGGTCAGAGAATGTATCGGATGCAGTAAAGCCATTCACATGAAGAGTACTTCCTACAGGAATGGGAGAAACGGGGTTCGAGATTGGCACCAATGCAGGCATAGATGGACTATAGGGCGGTGAGTTGTTAGAGACTGGCATTGTATGGGACAATGAGTGTACGGAAGATAAAGATCGTTTGCGAGGATAACAGAATGAGTAGCTCCACAAGTCTCAGTACAGTAAGCACATAGGTCATAAATGACCACTGGATAGAGGGCAGCTATCAGCAACAGACAGGAAGATTACGGGTGGGCCACAGACGAGTTTCCTGCGCAAGTAAAAACGAGGCATTTACGATTAAACAGTAACCCAAAACAAATACGAGGTAACCAGGATGCTAGTTGCACATAACCAATACTCGTATATTGATCATATCGAAGCTCCCGTTAGCCCAAGGGACAATAGAAAGCGAAAGGTTTGACAAAAGTTCCGTCTCGAACATCTTCAGGATCTCGAGTATAGATTATTATTTAGCGTTGACCGTAGTGAACACAGTGTTCATGCGCAAAAGAACCAAGTGTCCAACAATGAACAACCTTGGCTTTCATGGAAGAATCGTAAAAACCCGAGTAACCAAGTGTCCAACAATGAACAACCTTGGCCTTAGTACGTGAAACAGAGTAACCAAGTGTCCAACAATGAACAACCTTGGCCCTTCATGGAAACGAGTAACCAAGTGTCCAACAATGAACAACCTTGGCCCTTTATGGAGTATAGAAATATTGTCTAGTGAATATGTCGGTGATCGTGCACTGCGATCTCGAGGAGGTGTCTGTGTGTTTTCCCGTTGCGCTGGTGAAGTTGATCAATGCTGGTGGGGTGCTTTGGGGCCACACAATTTCTTGTCCAGCTTAGGAGCTTTGATGGGTTGGGAGTAATGGCCGAGTATTGATGGGGAACCTTTGAGTTTTGTTTGGTATTCGAAAGGTTCGGGGAAGGAGACAACGATTGTCATCCGAGAGACAATGAAGGTGTGTCATGCATCATGACAATTACAGGCAGCATCGATTCCAAAGTTTTTTTTCGACACCAGGCTTACACAACGGACGTTGCTATCTGTAATTGAGCAAGATATTTGTGTTGAAACGTAGGTTCGTGATTTTCGTTCACCTTCGGGAAAAATTGGCAAAAATTTGCGGAGCGAGAAAGAGTGTTAGAGAGCGATGGTATGGCGCCTCTTCTTATATTTGAAACAGAGCTTGACTTGCCACACCCTACCTCTCAAAAGTCGGACAAAGTTCAACGCCCATTGTTGCTTCATGTCTCCATTGGCTCACTGGTTTCCTCTGAGGAATCCAGCAAATTGATTCTCGAATGGATATGGTTGAAGCCATGTGACGAATACTATCAACATCCAAATCAATTGAATGTACACACACAGGGTTTCCTTGTAAACTTATAAGGTCTACACATCTGAGAGTATCAGTCTTAGTAATTCAAAAGAGAGGATCACACCTAGCTCTTGAGCAATATTGATTAACGACACTTCGCCTCCAATGACAGCTGCTCAACTATGTTCAGCCTGTCCCAAGCAGATTCCTATCGATGGTACACCTTGGTTAGATTAGAGAGACCCTGTGCTTGAGCTTGTACTACGAAGCACAATTTGCTGGCAGTCAACGGAAAATAGCTGCGCTTGTTTGCTGGATGCGCAATTCTGCCTATGATTCGTGTAGTAGTAGAGGCCGCAAAATAATTTGCATGTACTGGTGCAGGAGATATAGTAAGAAGACAAAAAAAATGCCTAAGTCTGATGGTCATGTGTTAACTTATGACAAATCATTCAACTTGCGTGTTCTCGCTCCTCCACCATCGTCTCTGGGATTCCCTGCTGTGTTGCCAACAAATCCATCCACCATTAGTCTTTCTTTATTACCCATTTGTTTTGTTTATTTTCTCACTGTAACTGTCTTTCTTGAGAGGCCGAGCTTGGACATGGTTAAGATAGCACAGTTACAGGCAGCTGCCACCTTTCTCGAGGTTCTTTGGAACTGGTCATGATAGAGTGTTGCATTTTTACTCCTTCTTACTGTTCCTCTCTGCCTCTTTAATCTTGTCTCAGCAACTCCCCATACTGTCTGTCCCACTTAGGTGAGTTTTGGTGTTCTTGTCATATCTCCTTCAGTTTTCACTCAATTTCTTCGATGTAGAGCTCGTTTAGATCCCCTAGGGACCCTCTCCCCACCGCTTCAATATTGTTTGAATAGCTCCCCATCTTGGTTACTGTCCCCAGGTCAGTCTCACTTAGGTGATTTTCGCTGTTTTTGCCATAATTCCATCAGTTCTTATTCAATTCCTTTCGTCCAGGGCTCGTTTAGATCCCCTAGGTACCCCCTCACTATCGCCCCACTCACGCTAGAGCAATTCCCAGATTTTTCTATCTCTCTCTCGTCATATAGGTGATTTTCAATGTTTTTGCCATAACTCCTTCAATTTTCACTCAATTTTTCCGAGGTAGGGCCCGTTCACATTCGCTTAGGACCCTCTCCATGCTCCTCTACTCACTTCTTGGTCACTTTCCATCTTGTTCATCTCCCCCTGGTCAGTCTCACTTAGGTGATTTTCGCTGTTTTTGCCATATTTCCCTCAGTTCTCATTCAATTTCTTTTGTCCAGGGCTCGTTTAGATCCCCTAGGTACCCCCTCACTGTCGCTGTACTCACGCTAGAGCAATTCACAACCTTTTCCATCACTCTCTCATCATATAGGTGATTTTCAATGTTTTTGCCATAACTCCTTCAATTTTCACTCAATTTTTCCGAGGTAGGGCCCATTCACATTCGCTTAGGACCCTCTCCATGCTCCTCCACTCACTTCTTGGTCACTTTCCATCTTGGTCATCTCACCCTGGTCAGTCTCATTTACGTGGTTTTTCCTGTTTTTGCCATATTCCCCTCAGTTTTCATTCCATTTCTTTATTATAGGGCTTGTCTAGATCCACTAGGTACCCCCTTACTATTGCTGTACTCACGCTAAACTTTGCTATTATCTTATGTTATTATCATTTATTTTGTACTTTGTTTGTATACAAATTACATCATTTGAACACTTAGTTGTTGTGACTTGAATGTTCTTGAAGTAATATGTTGCCTACTCACAGGTGGCTTGAGATTGACTTGGGACTACTCTAGCTGAGTTCAGGCTGACTTGAGACTGACTTAAGTTGCCTTGAAGTTGCTCAAGTTACCCAAGTTGCCTTGAAGTTGGCTTGAAGCTGGTTTGAAGTTGGTTTGAAGTTGGCTTCAGTGGATTGAAATAGATCAACCTTGCATTGAGTGCTGTATGGCCCCCAAATACAGCCCTCAGGCTGGCTGAAGGGTCATCCAGGTTGGCTCAACTCTCCTTGAGTAAAGGGGGTATTTTCCTGATGCAATCATTCCCTCACACATTCCCAAGAGGAACGGTCTTTACCTCATACTTCTACTCTTCCTATCGGTGTAGGCATTGACCCTCGCATTTCTCCAGAAGACTTTGCTCGTGCAGCAGTTGTTCATGCACGCGCTGATCTTTCTCCCTTCATTGTATCCTTATGGATATATGTAGTTCGTCTGCACCAGGAGCTTGCGATCGCCTTCACTGCTGACTTGGGGCCTGTTGTTGGTGTGTTGGCTTCCTGGGTTGAAGAATATGTTGGTTATTTCCTCCGAATTGTGGATGAGGCATTTCAGACACGTGCTGCGCTGTTTGCCAATCTCCTGTTGATGCCTAATTTCCTTCATCAAGCGGCGTTAGTGTCTGGAGTAAGGCTACCTCACTCTGCCTGGGAAATGGCTCAAAGCAATTTGACCAGCTTCCAGGTGAGTAGCCTCCAATCGCGTCTGGTCTCCTTCCTTCCTGTTCACATTGCTGGTCCTTCTTCCCATCGTGCTTCATCTCCTGGAGTTTTTTATCGTACCCACTATTGACCAGAGACTATTGAGGAAGGTGAAATTCGTGAATAAATGGTCTGTCCTTTACCCCAGTTGACCTGTCCCTGGCTGATTTATTTTCTATAAGGGTGAACTTGTATTCCCTTCGTCTCGTCCTACTTATGCATCTTCTTTGCTCCTTCCTAAGATCCATGTCAATTATGCCTATGCTCCCATGTACTGTTGATTATGAATGAAAATATACATGTGGTATGCCCTTTTATTTGTTTTTTCACAATTGTTGAGATTCACTTGCCCATTCCCCTTCTCTGAGTCCGGGTTTCTTAGGGTATTTACCAGTTCAGTCACCCACATATTTGGTCTTATTAGTCTACACTTTTGTTACATTGACCTTACTAAAAAGACTCAAAAACCTAGGCAAAACCCAGGCAGCTAGGTCATGACCTAAAAAATTGTTCATGACCTAGGTCAGGTTGGTCTTTTCCTGGGGTTGGTAGGTCATGGCCTGGGGTGAGATAGGATAGGGCCTAGGTGGGGCAGGGCATGGTCTAGGTGAGGGAGGGCATGGTCTAGGTGAGGGAGGGTATGGTCTAGGAGGAAAAGGGTATAGTCTTGGAGGAGGAGGGTATGGTCTAGGAGGGGGAGATATAGTCTAAGAGGTGTAGGGTGAGAGTGGAGGATGGTGAGATAGAGAATATAAAGAAGAATGAAATATCATAGAATAATGACTTGAAATTTTTAGAAACATATTGGGATTTTTTACATATCTGTAGATTATGACAAGATTAAGCTAAGTCACAGTGCCCTGTTCTGGGTGGTCAGGGAAGCATGGGACTTACCTGACCTAGGTGATTCAGGTCATGACCTACCTGGTCTAGGCCATGACCTGGGTGAACTAGGTCATGACCTACCTAACCTAGGTCATGACCTACCTGACCTAGGTCATGACCTACCTAACCTAGGTCATGACCTACCTAGCCTAGGTCATGACCTACCTGGCCTAGGTCATGACCTACCTAACCTAGGTCATGACCTGCCTAGCCTAGGTCATGACCCAGGCCAATTTAAAAATTACTAAATTAGGAAATTTTTCAATTTTTGCAGTGGATGAGGTCAAAGCTGTTTTTATTACCAAATAAGGCAATTTTCAAACACCTTAACCAGTTTTATGTTTTTTTAATAGAGTTAGATACATTTGGAAATTTTTATAAATTACTATATTAGGCAATTTTATTTCAATAGACTTTTATTTCTTAATTAGGCAATTTCAAAACTTTTGCAGTGGATGAGGCCAAAGCTGTTTCCATTGCCTAATTGAGAAGTGTCAAATTTGCAGTGGATGAGGTCAAAGCTGATTTCATTACTTATTTGAAAAATGACAAATCTTTTGCAGTGGATGAGGTCAAAGCTGTTTTCACTACCTAATTAAGAAATGACAAAACTGAACACACAAACTATGTACACTCTTTCCCTAAGGACAATAGCTTGTGGTAAACATCCAGACCTTTTGTTTATACACAGAATAGGTTGCTCACCTAAAATGAAGCCAATCCTGTGGTGGGAAGGGGCTGGATTGCAAAATATTTTTTGGATAACCATTGGTTGTAGTGGATGAGGCCAAAGCTGTATACCCATAAAAGGAAATCAATGAAAAGTGTTGAGTCTAAAGATTGCTTGATATAACATGCAGATTGGCATGGATAAGGGTGATCCTTTTCATCACTTGATACCCTGATATGTTGTCTACCCTCTCTGAGTCTCAGATATATTTGGATGGCCCCTGGGAGATCAGTCTTTATTGATCTTTGAACTTTCTCATCAAAAACCCTCATTTTTTCGAAATCAGAGGATAAGTATCAGAGCATCCAGGCCAGGGTGGGCCACAGGCTTCTAGGACATTGTACCCTGGTATAATAGGTACATTTAGACGACTCAGGAGTAGCTTATACTATGCTGGGAGAGTGGGTAATAATTGATCTCTGTATATGTATGCAAAAATTCGCTTTTTTGACCATCAAATCATTAATAGAGGCAGCTGTAGTCAAGGGATTGCAGAGAAACTCGAGGAATAGTGTACCAGGACCTGATATAGCATTTCTATAGCAAAATATTCCAACTATCTGAGGTTCAAGATGTGATGATAAGTTTGACACAAGTATCAGACACTTAAGAACCCAGGACTACTGGTACATCAAGATAAGGGAAGGGGTTGTCAGGGAAAGGTTCTGATATCAATCTATGTACTCCTAGCATGCTATATGCCAAGCTAGACAGTCTTCTCTTGCCTACAGCTCCCACTATTAATGATTTAACAGGCAAAAAAGCGAAATTTATGCCTAATTAGACACATATCACTTATTACCCACTCCCCCAGGATAGTATTAGCTACTCCTGAGTCGTCGAAATGTACCTATTATACCAGGGTACAATGTCCTAGAAGCCTGTGGCCCACCCTGGCCTGGATGCTCTGATACTTATCCTCTGATTTCGAAAAAATGAGGGTTTTTGATGAGAAAGTTCAAAGATCAATAAAGACTGATCTCCCAGGGGCCATCCAAATATATCTGAGACTCAGAAAGGGTAGACAACATATCAGGGTATCAAGTGATGAAAAGGATCACCCTTATCTATGCCAATCTGCATGTTATATCAAGCAATCTTTAGACTCAACACTTTTCATTGATTTCCTTTTATGGGTATACAGCTTTGGCCTCATCCACTACAACCAATGGTTATCCAAAAAATATTTTGCAATCCAGCCCCTTCCCACCACAGGATTGGCTTCATTTTAGGTGAGCAACCTATTCTGTGTATAAACAAAAGGTCTGGATGTTTACCACAAGCTATTGTCCTTAGGGAAAGAGTGTACATAGTTTGTGTGTTCAGTTTTGTCATTTCTTAATTAGGTAGTGAAAACAGCTTTGACCTCATCCACTGCAAAAGATTTGTCATTTTTCAAATAAGTAATGAAATCAGCTTTGACCTCATCCACTGCAAATTTGACACTTCTCAATTAGGCAATGGAAACAGCTTTGGCCTCATCCACTGCAAAAGTTTTGAAATTGCCTAATTAAGAAATAAAAGTCTATTGAAATAAAATTGCCTAATATAGTAATTTATAAAAATTTCCAAATGTATCTAACTCTATTAAAAAAACATAAAACTGGTTAAGGTGTTTGAAAATTGCCTTATTTGGTAATAAAAACAGCTTTGACCTCATCCACTGCAAAAATTGAAAAATTTCCTAATTTAGTAATTTTTAAATTGGCCTGGGTCATGACCTAGGCTAGGCAGGTCATGACCTAGGTTAGGTAGGTCATGACCTAGGCCAGGTAGGTCATGACCTAGGCTAGGTAGGTCATGACCTAGGTCAGGTAGGTCATGACCTAGGCTAGGTAGGTCATGACCTAGGCTAGGTAGGTCATGACCTAGGCTAGGTAGGTCATGACCTAGGTCAGGTAGGTCATGACCTAGGCTAGGTAGGTCATGACCTAGGTCAGGTAGGTCATGACCTAGGTTAGGTAGGTCATGACCTAGTTCACCCAGGTCATGGCCTAGACCAGGTAGGTCATGACCTGAATCACCTAGGTCAGGTAAGTCCCATGCTTCCCTGACCACCCAGAACAGGGCACTGTGACTTAGCTTAATCTTGTCATAATCTACAGATATGTAAAAAATCCCAATATGTTTCTAAAAATTTCAAGTCATTATTCTATGATATTTCATTCTTCTTTATATTCTCTATCTCACCATCCTCCACTCTCACCCTACACCTCTTAGACTATATCTCCCCCTCCTAGACCATACCCTCCTCCTCCCAGACTATACCCTCCTCCTCCTTGACCATACCCTCCCTCACCTAGACCATGCCCTCCCTCACCTAGACCATGCCCTGCCCCACTAGGCCATATCCTATCTCACCCCAGGCCATGACCTACCAACCCCAGGAAAAGACCAACCTGACCTAGGTCATGACCAATTTTTTAGGTCATGACCTAATTCCCAGGTCATGACCTAAATCCCAAGGTCATGACCTAGCTGCCCAGGTTTTGCCTAGGTTTTTGGGTCTTTTTAGTAAGGTCAATGTAACAAAAGTGTAGACTAATAAGACCAAATATGTGGTTGCCTGAAGTGGTATTTACCATGATATTCATCAACCAGTTCTTGCGAGTTTGTCATGTGGCTTATTGGCTCCCAGGTATTCGATTCGGGTCCATAATCCTTCCACTTGACTAGGTATAAAAGCTTCCCATAACGACGTTTTGAGTCCAGCACTTCTTCTACCTCATAGGCTTCTTCCTGTCCTTCCACTTCTATTGGGGGTGCCGGTAGCAGTTTCCGCTGGGGGTAGTACTCAATGGGATGGGGATTTAATAAGTCCACATGGAATACATCATGGATTCAGTTCATAGTATTTGGTAGTTCCAGTCGGTACGCATGAGAAGAGACCTTGTCTATAACCTTGAATGGTCCGAAGCACTTGTAATCCAACTTTTTTGAAGGCCATTTTGTCTCCACATTTTTTAAATTTAACCACACTAGTGAACCAACTTGGAACTCCTCCAAGGGGATCTCCTGACGCTTCCTGTCTGCAAATTTGGCGTATTGCCGATTTGTCTTTTCTATTTCCTTCTTTAAATATTCCCGTACATCCTTCATCTCCCGAGCCTTAAGGTGTGCTGCATGGCTTGGTACATGTTTCAATGAAATGGTTAGGCATGGATGGAATCCCTTATTAGCAAAAAATGGAGAGACTCCAGTTGCATCACTAGGAGTATTATTATATACAAATTCTGCTAGGGGAAGCCATTCTTCCCAGTCACTTTGGTCATAATTCACAAACATTCTAAGATACTGTTCTAAGGTTTGGTTTGTTCGCTCTGTCTGGCCATCTGTTTGGGGATGATAGGCAGTAGAAAAATTCTGTTGGATGTCTAGCATCTCACAGAGGGATTTCCAAAACTTGGATACAAACAAGGTTCCTCAATCTGATACAATATCTTCTGGAAGACCATGTTTTGAGAACACATACTTAATAAAAAGCTTGGCTAGGTCAGTTGCCATGTCTGTTGTGTGACAAGGTACAAAAATTGCTTGTTTGCTTAACCTGCAGAACACTACCATTACTGCATCAAAGCCATTGGACTCTGGTAGTTCAACAATATGGTCTACAGAAATGGATGACCAAGGCCTCTCTCCAATGGGTAAGTGTTTCAAAAATCTGAGTTTCTTTTGTCTAGAACTCTTGGACCTCAAGCACTCGTGACAACTCTTCACATACCGTTCCACATCCCTCCCCATTTTAGGCCACCAATAAGTTCTTTGAATTAATTGAGTGGTCTTTCGAATCCCAGGGTGGCCCCGCAACTTATGGTCATGATTGACTTTCATGATCCTCATGCGGAGGTCACCATCATCGGGGACATAGACAAGTCCATCCTTCAATAGCAGCTGATTTTCATACACCCAAGGCCCTGGTTGTTCTGACTTGGCTACCCTTGTGAATTTTTCCCAAACTTGATCTTTTTTAGCTTTCCTGATTTTGTTTAAGTCTGCCTCTTCATTCATAATTAGTGATCCATTCAGTATTTGTTCAGGCCGAATGAATTGGGCTTGGTTATGGGTATTTATTTGATCAAGCTCCGACTTTTTTGGGTATACATCTGCCCGTCTTGTCAGCGCATCGGGCTTTGCACCTAACCTACCAGGGCGGTAATTAATTTGAAAATCAAATCCTGAGAGTAGTTCTGACCAGCGGGACTGTCTCTGTGAGAGCTTCTTTGTAGTGGTGAACCATTGCAAATTATTGTGGTCTGAATACACTTCCACTTTGTGTTTGGCTCCTTCCAAATAAGCCCTCCACTGTTTGAATGACTCAACTACTGCTAACATTTCTTTGTCATAGATATCATAGTTAAGCTCTGCAGCTATCATACTCCTAGCAAAGAATGCTATTGGGTGAAGGTCATTTGTAGCAGGGTCTATTTGGGAAATAATGGAAGCTACTGCAAAGTCAGATGCATCACTCTCAACAATAATAGGTAAATTGGGATCAAAATGTTTCAGAATAGGTGCTTCAGTGAATGCCTTTTTCAGTAGTTCAAAGACTGACTGGCATTGTTCTGTCCACTTCCATTCCTTATTCTTTCCCAACAAACTAGTGAGTGGTTTGACAATTCCAGAAAAATTATCAATGAACCTCCTGTAAAAATTAGCAAAGCCTAGGAATGATTGAACATCTTTGATGTTCCGAGGCACTGGCCAATTCTGAATGATCTCTACCTTTTTTGGATCCATTGATACTCCCTCTGGTGAAATAATCATCCCTAGATACTCTACTGAATCTTTGTGAAATTCACATTTTTCAGGTTTAATATGTAGGTCATGTTCCTCCAATTTAGTAAGGACTTTTCTGACATGCTCCTCGTGTTCTTCTTCATTGCTAGAGAATATTAGAATGTCATCTAGGTATACAACCACAAAACAATCCACCATATCATGAAAAATATCATTCATAAAATATTGGAAAGTTGCGGGAGCATTTGTTAAACCAAACGGCATGACCAGGTATTCATATATTCTTATATTATTATACCCAACCCGTAGATCTAACTTAGTGAATATCTTGGCCTTTGTCAGTTGATCCAACAAGTCTCCTACTAATGGCAAGGGGTATCTATTTTTTTTTGTTAATTTATTCAAAGCACGATAATCCACACATAACCTCAGACTCCCATCCTTCTTTCTTGCAAACAGAACAGGGGCCCCAATAGGGGAATTAGAAGCTCTAATAAACCCCTTGTCCAACATGTCATCAATGTACTCTTTGAGTGATTTGAGTTCAGTCAATGACATATTGTAGAGCTTCCCAGGTGGAGGTAACTCATCATTCTCAGTCTCAATTTTCATATCATAAGGCCTATGTTGAGGTAATGTTTTGGCCTCTCCAGCAGCAAAGGTCTTTGCAAAACTATGGTATTGAGATGGAACATATTGATGGAGTGACTCCCTGTCCTTTGTTTCAACTTCACTCATCCCAGGCAAGGTATATCTTGTCTCTTGTTCTGGTGGCTTTGGCTTGGCTTCTTCTATCTCAGCTGCCTTGGCCTTTTCTATCCTTTGCATCTCTTCTTCTTCATATATTGCTCCCCCTGGCTTGAGATGTAGTGTGAATGTTTCACATCCGTCTCTAGCCAGTTTGGCAAAGGTTGCGGCACTTACCAACTCAATATTACGGCCTCCTGTTGTTTCCGCCCAACGTCGATACTTATTCAATGAGTTGGTATCCAGTCCGGTGGATCTTGATGCGTCTGCGGGAGTTGCCGTTTCAAACGCTGTTGGGATGGTTGTATCAATCTTTGGCGCCTTTTTCTCTTCCGGCGCTTTTTTGCTATCTGGCGCCATTGTGCTCTCTTTCAATGTCTCCCTTCCATATCTGCGTGGACTCCGAGTTGAGTCACGTTCCTTCTGTTTATTCTTTTCTGTAGTCGACTCGTTACTTCTCTCTTTAGTTATATTTACCTTATTCCTGCATTCTCGTACTTCCTCTTCATGTAATAATAACGGTTCATCCACTCTCAACTTCAACTTTGACTTGGCTTGAAGCTCCTCCTCATCCTCCACCTCTTCTATTGCAGCCCTCTGCCTCTGTAATCTGGGTATATGCACTGGATGTTTGGGATTTCCTGTGCTTCCAAGTTCAGGTATATCTTTGACTTGTGCTCCTGATAGTTGGACACCTTGATCAAATGAAATCTTCAGATTTTTCCAATCAATGGCAGGATTCCATTCATGTAACCAAGGCATTCCAAGCACAATGGGGGTATCTGGGTGAAGTTTTGTTACAAGAAAGTATATTTTTTGAATCATATTATTTTCAAGTATCATGTTAGTCTCAAATGCATGTGTAATATTACCTGCTGAGGTGTATTCACCATCAAATAATTTTAATGGAATGGAATATTCTAGCTCCTTCATGAATTCATGGTATTCATGTGCTAGTTTGGTATCAATAAATGCTCTTGACGCTCCAGAGTCAATCAGTGCATACTGTGACTTGGAGTTCTGGTTATTAATTTTTACTGGAAGAATAAATGCATCTTGTGATCTTGAGTTAAGTGTTACTCCCTCAATATTAGTTGCTCTCAACGTTTCAGGGAAGACTGTTGCACTCCGGCTCGTTAGTTCCCTTGATTCTAACGTGCCGGGACTTAGTTTCCCGAGGTTTCACCATTTTCATTTCCTCCTTCCATGGGTCCATCCAAAATGGGATCATCAATATGGATTGGGTGGTCAAATCCCTCAATCTCAATATACATATCGTCTGGTTCACTGTCTGCTGCATCATAATCTGCAAAAGCAGCTCTAGCAGTTACAGTTTCCCCTTGTCTTCCCCTTTTGAAATGGTCCTGATACTTATGGTTGGGATCTTCACACAATGCACACACTCCATCCTTCCATCTTTTATTCCATACTTCAGTGGGGACTCTGGGATAGGCACTCCGAGGAGGTAACTCCCCAGTAGCTGCATTTGCTATGATCTCTTCCTGCTCCCCACTATCCCCAGTGATTGCTTGCCTACCTGCGGGTCTCGTAACATTCCGTTGATAACTTCCTCCTTTATATACCGGTCCCCCAGTGGAATTTTGAGATGGTCCCAGTTGTTGATTAGAGGTTGTTCCCTCAGGTCAATTACGCTGGTAGGTAGTAGATAGCAAAATATCATTAAATGCTTGTCTCACACTATCAACTTCCAACAAATATTCAGTCAACTCTGCATAGGTTCTTGGTAGCCCTCCAGAGCGGTTGGTGAGCTTCTCACGGAGGTCAGGGCGAATTTGTTTAAGCAAACAAAATTTCATTGCTATGTCATTATACCCTGACTTGGTGCCATGTTCCTCAAACTGAATAATATAATCTCCGAACGCCTCTGCAAAGCGTTGGAATGTTTTATCCAAGTTTGCCTGAGCATTTAGTACTTCATCGTACAGTCCAAACCTTTTACTAAATGCTGTTAGGAAATGATCCCAGAATAATAATTCTGGTACTTCTTCACCATTCTCCTCACGCCTCAATAGATTTTGAAAATGTGTGTATGCTGCTTCTGTGAAATATGAAGCTGCAAACATTACTTTGGATGTATCATTTGCGTAAATAGTAGGTTTGGCTTTAAACATAGTAAGACATTTATCTACAAATGGTCTCCACTTGTTCCGATCAGTACCCGTAAATTGCTCTGGTTTGGCAATGTCGACTTTAGCTTCACGATTCATCAACCTCGTGAGCTCCTTGTCCCTATCTGTTTCCCTTCGTCGTTCCTCATTCTCCTGCTCTCTTGCTTCTCTCATGTCTCTCCCATCTCTCCCGTCTCGGCCATCCCTGCCGTCTCTACCATCTCGATTGAAACCGGAATTAAATCCTTCTCCAAATATCTCATCAGGAGGACCTCGAGGTGGTCCCCCGTTATTCCCGTCACTGGAGTTTCTTCTGTTCCCGTTGCTTCCACTGTTTCTTTCGCCGCCTCCTTCCAGCGGTATATTACCCTGAAGGGGTCATCATCTCGGTTACTATCTCCATCTCCATTCCCCCTTGAGTCATTTGGCTCATCAGGGTCATTGGGGGGTCTCCTCCGCCGCCGCGGACATCCTTGTCATTGGACATCCTTGTCATTCCAGCAGTAGATCTTGATACAGATTTTCCTTTATTAGGAATATTAGGGTAACTACTGCGATATCTCATTGTAGATGGCCCTGGGCCCGCTTGAGCCCTGAGATATGGATTTTCATTTCCCATAGCTCTAGGGATCGGACCGCCGTAGCCAAAATAAGTCGTGTTGTACTCCCTTTCAGTTATATTTGGTTCAACGTCAATTTCGTCTCGCATATTCCCAGATCTATGTAAGTTCAATGCCGGAGTTGATTGCATTGCCAGGGGACGTTCCTCTGTCCTGTGGCTCATCTCATTTACAATCTGCCGATCCTGGTTACGGGATGAATTTGGGGAAGCGTATGAAAAACCTGCCGGACCACAAGGTGGTGGTGGCGGTGGGTTAATTCCTTGGGGCTCAAGTCCCGAGTTTGCTATCCTTGTAGCTGGGATAAGTCTTTGTACCCCGTTTCTGTCAACTTCAACATTAACATGAGAGTTAAGACCATAGGTACCGACTCTTCTACTTCCCGATGCGTCAGAAACAGATAAGTAGCCACTCTCATCCCTTGGTGGAGGTGGTCGGGGTGGCCCCCATCCGGCTGGTTGTGCTTCGAAGTTTTGCTCCCTAATACTTATCATATCGCCATAGGTTCATTCTCGCCTCCTTAAAGCTGATGAGCTTGAGGTAGATGCGAATCCGGCACTATTGTTAGGAGGGGTGACGGCGGTGGGGGAATATTCTCCACCAACCCTTCATTACTCCTAGAGGTATTTTGATAATTTGAAATTCGACTAGTTAGCAAATCTGCCGCATGAGCGTACTGCCGTGTTGCACTTTGTCCCGTCTGTCTCCTATGAGTTGTACCTTGTTGATGTGCCCTCCCTTCTGAGAGCTTCCCAACATGCATGGGCAAATTTACCTCTCTTGGCTGCTGGCCTACAAGGGAATTAACAGAACTTACAGGTCTGCGCTCTACTTGTTGATAGGGTGGGACCGGATCAATAATTTGAAATTCATTATTTCCATGAGTATCATAACCAGGAAGGGTCTCGTTTTGCTGGTGTCTTGTGGTGGTTTCTGCAGCAATAATCATTTGTCTTACTGGCCGGGAAACCAACACCGGTTCCGAGTGGAAAGATGTCTGATGAGAACTTGGAGTTGTTTCCGATTCCACTATAATCGGAGCACGGTGAGAGGTCTAAACTGGGGTGAACTTAGAAATGGCTTACACAACCACACCAAACACACACACAACTTATTACTCAGTTTGGGTTTTTAGTTCAGCCAAATAATATTTATTTAAAACTTCAATCTATTCAAGTGCTTCCTTGCTACACTGAGTGTTATTTCACTAAGTGCCTTCCCTTTCAAAGTACAGACTTATTTAAGCTGATCCCCAAGCTCTGAGCTGTCAAACAAATACTATTCCTAAGTCCCTTGGTAAAATCACAAATTAACACAAGTCACAACTGACCAGAGGGTGTCCCTATAACTCAGACAGAGCTCTGACTGCAGCCTAACTGTGGTTTGAAACTAATATTCAAAGTCCTTTCTAAGTCTTTGTCTTAACTTCTCTGCACTCAGTTCACACTGAATCTCTTTCTGTCTCTTTACTCAAGTTCAATTGCTTGTCAATTTCTCTCTGTAAATCCCAGTCTTTATATCAATTCAATCTTTTAGTAGTAGCCTGATAAGGAGCTGCTACACCTGGTGGGGGTAAGAAAGAATGCTTTTCTCTTCATTTCCTTGCCTTTTTATACTCCTAAGTCCTTGAAATTTTCTTAATTAAGGTACCATGGGTTGGTAAGACTCTCTTGGCTTGCCAAGAGCCAAGAAGATAAATCTCATGTTGCCCTTGTTAGCCATAACTGAGCTTATAAGTGTTCTCCTGGTTCCTACACTGTCCCCAGGGCTCTATATCATTGTCTCATGGGTCCTCTACCCATATTACACCTTTTCTAGATCTTTTATTTAATAAGTAACGGAGGGGAGGGAAGAACGATGCATTCCCGTTGAGTGGTTCGACTCTGATGCGCTTTAAGCGCCGGGCGGTCCGTCCGTCCCGCGGTTCAAGTTTGCGGCGTCGTTCCGTATCTCCCCTTTTCTCTTCTCCTCCCGGGTCCTACCGGGTACTTGTATACATGTGGACCGTCCCGTAGGTCGGTCCGAATAAATTTTATTATAGGCACGTCGCTAGGACGCGCCCCGCCTTTCTTTTACTGCCGGCGCCGGGCCACTTTGATCCCCGGCGCCTAATTCATCACTAATCGTCTAGTTTCTCTCTGTAGTTCGTTCCAGGGAACCAGTGCTTCGATTCTCTTACTTTAAACGGATATGGGTTCGCATTATGCTTGCCCTCATTTGTCTCTCTTCATCTATTTTAATCCTATCTTGTATATCCCTGTATAGGACTTTTTGTAGTAGGTAGTATTAATTGAATAGACTTTAGATCTGGCAAGCCTAAATCAATCTAGGTAAATCAATTTGATTGATTTTGAGTTTGTGGGTCAACGATGCATCCTTGCACAGTAATGTAGCCTCTTAAAACATAGTGTATCTCCCTTCAAATGGGTTTCTACATACTAGATACCTGAAGTGGACCTTCAAAGTGTCTAATACATAACGTACCCTAGGTAGTGACGTGACGTGTTTCACGGGGTCTTTTAAATGATGACATTTCGCTTGAATTTCGGCGTACAGCTAATTCGCGTGTCATCTCCCCCTTACTTAAATCTGAACTGTCCCCAGTTCTTCTTTTTATCTTTCACGCCCTTCCCCAAGATACGATGGGTTTTCTCCGGGGTCTGATCACCACATCGGTCTATTCTTTTTGCGTGCGGATTTGTTTTCAGCAGTATCTTTGAGCCGCAGTAAGTTTTACGCCCTCTAAGTCATTTTCTTTGAGTATTTAAGACTTTTCAGCGACTTTTCCATGGCCCGTTGAATCCTGCCTCCCCACTTCTCGCTGCTCGCTACTCAACTCGTCTATCCAAGATGTCTACGCCTGCTGCTATGTCTAGTCCCGAGTATTTGGCTCTTAAAGCTGAGATTCTCTCGGCCTTTCAGGAATACAACAAGAAACTCGCTGAGTCTTCCGGATATGCCTCCAACTTTTATTCTTTTGCTGGAATGGCTATGGATATGTGCGAGAAGACTGTGCGTGACCGTCTTTTTCCTCTTTTATAGTCTATTCACCAATCGTCTCTCTTTCTCTTAACTTGCTTCATGTCGCCGGGCCTTCTAAATAGTTGGCTCGCCTATTCTCTACATAATTTAGTGTACTTTGTTTGTACACGGTTTTGACTTAATACAAAATTTTTGTACGCTGTCACTTGAACTTGCGCATGTGAACTAAGTTCATATATGCTTTTACTTTGAGTTCATTTGCTAAGTCCATACTCTCCACTTCTCTTT